>JAVSCE010011854.1:0-84946 GCA_032199065.1 Smutsia gigantea
ACAAGGACAGCCTTTAAAAAATGACATTATTCACATTATTAAATATCACAATCTCTTCTTCTTGGTAAAATTTATTCTAAAATCTGAACTTGAAGCTAAAGATCTCTCTTAAGTAGATAATTCAATGTCTGGTGACCACTTATTTCTACCTTCTTATTTTCAGTGGAAGTAACTACAAATTCACCTTGGAAGGAAGAGAGTCAAAGAGATTTGCTCAAATTGTTTCATCCTTTACACGAACAAGATAATCCTTTATTTTGAAGAATAAGATGCAAAGATGTCAAAAATATAAGTTATATGAATTATACTAATTTATTTTTACAGGGAATAACAATTTTTTTAAAACAAAGGAATATGATACTCTCAAGATTGTTGTATTTAATACCATAATAAAACACAAAATCCTGAGAAGAGGACTGCAAGTTCTAGCAACAGTATTATATTCTGGTACTTATTCAATCTTTAGCCTTCTGGTCTACACTGCAGATATTTTAGTGGGGACGAGGGGTGGATATATGCTGCTGACCATATAAATACGTTCTATTCTCAATAGGTAATATAATTCAAGACCTTTCTAAGGACTGAAATGAACAAAGCCGTTGTGACCTTCACTCTCAAGAATACACTTTTTATCTGTGAAAATTATCTATAGAAAAAATGGTTCAGACACTTTAAAGGTTTTTTTTTTGAAGTATTTCTTAGCAATTTTTGTTTATAGAGAAAAAGTATGTGTCTGGTATATACAAAACACATAATTTTTAGTTCCCGTTTGTCTTGCTGCCTTTTATTTTCAGAAACACTTAAGAGCAAAAAGATCAGAGTAAGTTAATGTCTGCAGCAAAAATTTGAAAGTTTTTGTAGACAACCTATTGTAAATTGTTCTTCTATTTGATCTTTTATCTAAGTATTTCTATAGTCCATTTACAAACTTTCGTAAAAGTTGAGGCCATTCTGCTCCATTTTAACTTATTTCTCAAAAAAAATACTGATTTTGTAATCTTAAACCAACTGTGCTAAAAAGTGTGTGTATGTATGTGTGTGTATATATACACGTGTGTGCTCTATTAATTATGATCTAAGGAGGGGAAAAGTCTTAGAAGCCTATATTATTTTTCTTTTATTCCTCTATTTTCCTCTAATATGACGGACTTCACACAGAAGTATATTTAAATGAACCTAAATATAGTAATGGAGTGATTAAGTCATGGACTTTATGGGATATGTTGATATCAAGTCTAAATCACTCAATTTATGATAGAGTGTAGGTTAAGTTTTCTAACTTTTTCTGCCTTCCTACATTCAAAATTAGATAATAATAAAATTGATCTCAAAATTATGTGGATATACATCTTTCAAATGCTAATCTATCCATATGGGAAAGGAAAACTATGATTTTTAAAAAATAATAATTATACTGAATAATGTATTTTAACTTATTGGACTGTTTCTATTTTATAGCAATTAAATTATGTAATAAGCTTGTTTTGCTTTCTCAAACTGAAAGGGAAATGAACACATTTGAATTATTTCATATATTATTGAAACCTTAAGAATATTAGGGAAATATGAAAAAGAAAGATTTATAATTGTTGAAATTCATGGACAGGGTCTGAGAAATTACTTTTCTCAACGTGTTTGACTATCATGGAGTTGTAGGCAGCATTTTAGTAATATATATGATATAATTCAAATTGATAGACTACACATTGATAAAAATTCCATTCCACGTTAGGATGGAAATAAAAATACAGAATTGTGATCCATGTTGCAAAATCTTAAAACAGAAGCTTATATTATAATTAGATTAATTTGGTGCTCTTTTAGCATTTTTGTTTCAGTTATCAAACTGCTAACTTGGTCTGGACAGTTCTATAAAAATGAATTAAATTTAGTATTCATAATTAGCTCTATGCTTAAAAACTTCTATTGAAGTTTTCCCCTTTGGCCCAATATGGTGACTATTACTATTTCACATTTTCTATAACATCTCTCCTGGTAAGCCAAACATTTTCCTTTGTAACTGCTTTTAACATTATATATCTATTGTAAAATTACTTCTTTATCAGGTGTTTCTGTATTTTCTTATTGGTAATATTTATTGAGTATACATTCTAGGTCTTACTACTGTGTTCGGACACTGAGGCAAAGATCAGGGATACAAAAGTAAACAACATCAGACAAGGGAAGGGTGTTAACTACCAGAGAAGACAGAGATTGAAGGAGCAACACCAGAGAATGTAAAACTACAATTTGTGGTAAATCCTACAAAGGAACATTTCATGATCTCCTGAGGGACATGTCATTGTCTGGGAAACAGTGGGATACAGTTTAGCATTTCATAGTCTTTTATGATATTTCATTGCCTGGTAGTTATCATTTTAAATGAGTATACTTCCCCTACCAAATTGTATGGTATCTCAAGTAATGGGCAGTGTTTTTTTCATTACTTTGAATCTAGGCATGTGGAATGTGTGATTGACAATTTGTTAACATGAATGCAGACCAAGATCACCATTGTGGTAGAAATTTTACAATAATCCACTGTGACATAACACGTCTCGGGAAATGGATCTTTACAAATGTCATAAAAACAAAATACATTTCTTAAGCAAAATCACCTAATAGACATCATTGATATTAGTCTTCCTCTTTCCATGATTCAGTAATTTTTTAGTATTTTCACTATGTGTTCTACTTCTGGATAAGGCCAATTTTAATGGGGATATATAACAGAGGAAGCTATATAATAGTCAATTTTTAACAAACTGGCAACCACACTTTGATGTACAAGAGAAAAAGAATGGTAATTTATTATACAATGATCATAGCTAAAAATTCCTCTTAAGCAAAATTTGGGAACAGCACCTCCCACATGCCCCCCCTTTTGGTGTAATCCTCTGCTGTTGCCTTCCTGAAATGTTTAATAGTTGTAGCTTATAACCTGTGTTTTGTGTGAGGTCTGAGAGGACAATGGAGCCTATGAGCAGGGCTGCTCCTTCGTGTACAGCATGTCCAATTCTCCATGAGTACAGAATCCTGGGAGACCTGGAATGTGCAGGCATTCAGCAAGACTCAAATCCAGAGCAGGGAAGAGCACTACATGTCACACTGAGTAAACCGTATTAGGTAAAAGTACTGAGACATCACACTTGCCACTGGAACCAGTGATGCCTTTAAATGCAGACAGAACATAGGATGTTCTAAGAAACATGAGTCACCAAGGAACTCCACTTTATCCTTCCTTACTTTGTTACTTCCCTGTGTAAGCCCACCACCTAGGCAGAAAGCCATAGATCCTTTTCTTTGTAACCTTCCTTAACTCATCATTACTCCAAAGGTAAAGAGGTTGGTAGCTTCTGTGCTATCGCGAAGTGAAACAAGAGTCAAGTTAGTTTGTGCAGCGTTTCCACTATTCTGGTTAGAATGAAATATACCTTGTGAAATTTTGCTTTCAAGTTAAAGGCTCTTATATTTGCATTTTTAAACTGGCATGGTATAATATAAAGGCTCAATAGTAAAATCCATGCTAAAATTAGAAAATTTTAATCTTTATTTAGAACAATAGTAGCAAATAAAAGAAGTCTAGAGAGACACCATGGAAGAAAGGAAAAAAATATATTTTAGTAATGTCAACAGCACTTTTTTCTCATTGTTTGAGTAAAACAATGGGGCTCCACAAGTTATTTAACTGCCCCACTATAGCCACGTATAATCAAATAGTCTTTTCTGTCCTTCAAGAGGAAGGGGTCAGTCATGCAACAGTCATTCCATCAACAGTCATTTCAGTCATTTCTGAGAATTTGGAGGGAGGATTAGCTCTATTAAGCATAGAGATAATTATGAATACTAAATTTAATTCATTTTTATAGAACTGTCCAGACCAAGTTAGCAGTTTCATAAATGAAACATAATGCAACAGTCTCTTCGTCTGTTAATATTTATATTTTTTTGAGGAGACTACGTTCGGGATTCAGATGAGGAGGAGAAAAAAGAGGTATTTTGAAGGTATATATGTACATCTCAACAACTTTATAACAATCAGTACTTTGTTTTTGAAAACTAAAGCTATTTACTCAAATTAAGAAATTAAAACCATGCTGTGATATACCATTTCCTAGAGAAACTTTTAAGGCAGAACTTTAAAAATCAAACAAGAGACAAAGGTCAAAAAAGTAAGGGCAACTGTTTGTATATTTCAACCAAGAAGATAGATGATCATTTTATAGGTTACAAAACTGATTTTCTTATAATGACCAAAGATTAACATTATCATGACCATGTAAAAAAACTCCATGGTGCTAATATAAAAATGTTTTATTACCAGAGCAATTTGGTTAGGCATTTTAATTGCTGATGGTATATGACAGATTGCAGGTCTACGAAAGCATTCACAATTATTTTCTTCACAGCCTAGTTCAACCTATGCTTCTTTGCCAGAAGGTTCCATCTAGGATCACTATGTTTTCTATAACCAGGAGGATCTGCAATTTTCTGACACAAATCCTTGATAGCTGTCCTGAATAACATTACAAAACTGCTATTTACCAAAAATTCTGTAAGGACCTTAAAACAATGTTATCCTCCCTCTAAATTCTCAGAAATTCCAACCTATAGTTAACGATAAACATTAGGATCCTAGACTAACTCTATTAGGACTCCATCATCCATTTTGCAGTGGGGAAAATAGAAACAATACTCATCTTAGGAAAAGAAAATAACCGAATAAGAAATAATGTTTTTCAAAATCTCATTTCATGTTAATACTTTCAGAGAGGCATCACTATTTACTTCTTTACTGAGTAGTTACCACTTTTGTATTGAGCAATGAAAGCTATGAAATTATGAAAAAATGACTATAGCCAAACACATGAAGCTACTGAGGTTACAACAAATTTATGTAAGCTTTAATTATGAGCAATTCTAATAAATTTCCTAGGTTTTGGAACACATTGTCATATTGCCAGTACAAAGTTTACATTACACGTCAGACTATATTTTCAACTTATAAAAAATGAAAAATACATGAGAATGACCTATCTTAGTCATTGAGCCTTAGTACTTCAGTGTAGGGTCTGTGAATCTATGACAGTTAAAAGATCAGCAGTTTGTCCAAAGAAGAAATCCAGATGGCCAACAGGCACATGAAGATGCTCCACATCACTAATCATCAGAGAAACGCAAATTAAAACCACAATAGATATCACCTCACACCAGTTAGGATGGCCAACATCCAAAACACAAACAACAACAAATGTTGGCGAGGATGTGGAGAAAAGGGAACCCTCCTACACTGCTGGTGGGACTGCAAATTAGTTCAACCATTGTGGAAAGCAGTATGGATGTTCCTCAAAAAACTCAAAATAGAAATACCATTTGACCCAGGAATTCCACTCCTAGGAATTTACCCTAAGAATGCAGCAGCCCAATTTGAAAAGGACAGATGCACCCTATGTTTATTGCAGCACTATTTACAATAGCCAAGAAATGGAAGCAACCTAAGTGTCCATCAGTAGATGAATGGATAAAGAAGAAGTGGCACATATACACAATGGAATATTATT
The DNA here is from genome assembly GCA_032199065.1 of Smutsia gigantea. Taxonomy (NCBI): domain Eukaryota; kingdom Metazoa; phylum Chordata; class Mammalia; order Pholidota; family Manidae; genus Smutsia; species Smutsia gigantea. Next base: position 5,562 of record JAVSCE010011854.1, read on the forward strand.
CAGCCATAAGAAGAAAACAAATCCTACCATTTGCAGCAACATGGATGGAGCTAGAAGGTATTATGCTCAGTGAAATAGAGGGTATTATGCTCAGTGAAATAAGCCAGGCAGAGAAAGACAAGTATCAAAATGATTTCACTTATCTGTGGAGTATAAGAACAAAGGAAAACCTGAAGGAATAAAACAGCAGCAGACTCACAGAACCCAAGAATGGACTAACAATTACCAAAGGGAAAGGGACATTACGATTAGCACATGTAATGCAGCTGCGGGGGACACATGAAAGGTAGTTTTTATAAGAAGACAAGTAATGATTCTATAGCATCTTACTACGCTGATGGACAGTAACGGTAGTGGGGTATGTGGGGGGGGACTTGATAATGAGGGGACTCTAGTAACCATAATGTTGTTCAAGTGACTGTACATTAATGATACAAAAAAAAGAGATTAGTAGTTTGTCTATATTTCTAACATTCATTAAAAACTAAAAATTTCTGCTCACCTTGGAGAAGAGGTTATCTATGGGAACGGAACAAAATGTTTTTTGTGTCTTTTGCTTTTAATGTTATTTTTTATTTTAGTTTTGTTTGGGGACCTAATTAAACTTATATTCTCACATAATTATGCAGAAGAGAGACTCCAGAGCACCTGTGCCACGAAAGGCCAATGGCTCCACTCTCGTTGCCGCCTCTCCCATATCTGGAGGGCAATTTTCTATGACGCCTGTCACGGCACAGTAACCCTGCAGACCCAGCTAAAACTCAAACATCTAGAATCTGGCTAGAAAGAGCACTTGCCATCACATCTACTTTCTTTTGCTGCTATTGTTGATTCACAAGCAAGCCACATTCTGTGCATGGGAAATAGCCAATTCTAGCATACATCCTATTGAGGAAACAGACTGATAAACTACCATTTTTCTTATTTTGAGAACTGCACGCCCATGAATGGGATCCTGCTTTATAACATTATGTGTGCAAAATGCTTAATTTTCTTGGCCACATACAGTTTGCAAATGGGGAAAGCCCTACATTTTATCTAGTGACTTGCATCTAGCCTGGGACCATCCGTTACACATGCGAAGTTAGCAAGGCTTTGCGATCTATAGCTCATGGCCTACACATTAGGATCTGTTAATGCAAAAGTCTCTTCCTCTGTTAATATTTATATTTATTTGAGGAGATTATGTTCAGGATTCAGACGAGGAGGAGAAAAAAGAGGTATTTTGAAGGTATAAAGAGACAGTAACTCTTCAAGACTGGGAAAAAAATAATCAATGAGTTTTATGAGTACTTATAAGCTGATTACGTCTCCCTCAAAATATCCTCCAGAGAGTTACAGGACCTCAGAGTGGCGTCATGATACATACAGCGAGGCTGTTCATGCATATGCAGTTTTCCAATCTTGTCAAAGCTTCCCACATCCCAAATAAGTATGAAAGCCACAAACCTGCCGGTGATAAGGGATTTATGTAGGCAGGACAGTAAGGCAACTCAATAGTCAATGCAGAAGCTTGAAGATCTGAGCGTTTCCTCCATTTCCTCCAGCACTGGGCTGTCCTCTAAGGTTTACTTGTTGCTCTGAGAGGAGAGAGGAAGGGAGATTAAAAAAATGACCCTAACTGAATTTCCCTCCAGCCTCCTAAGACGGAAGCTGAGAAGAGACAGGCTGAGGCTGAATAAAGAAAACAACATACATGAGTTTATTGTGTAAGGCCAGTACATGCATCATAAAAGTTTGTTTCGAAGCATTCTTCACACACACACGTGTGTAATTTATTTGGAACTTCAGGGGTAGTCCTACCAAAATGATGGAGTACTTTCATAAATACGACATGTGTAGGTGACGAAAGATAAAGCTGATCGGGCTCAACCTACAGTACCTTTTGATTTCACATCTGATTAAACCGCAAAATTGTTACAATTATGTAATGACGATCTTTGTTTGGCAAATTTCCACATACATTTTCTTAGTTCTGTGTCCTGTAGAATTTTAATATATTTGCTGCCCGGCTTCAGTTAAAAAGAATAGTATATGTCATTCTCAACTACAGATATTTTAGAAAATTCTCTTCACAAATGGTCTATTATTCCCACTTTACAAAGGAGTTGCAATTATTTTGCAATAAAAGGGATTCTCATCTCAAGATCAAATGCCTTATAACTTAGGAGGATTTGTGGAAAATGTGAATATAGCCATTCATTGTTTCAAACAGCAAATGTGTTCTAGAAAATTTGCCTGATTTTTTTAATATGGAAATACTATCTACATTCCGTAGGGTTGAAATGTTTAGAATTGTTACAAAGAAGAATCAGAAAGTGAAGAATCATTCTCACTTTAAAACAAAAACAAAGCAAAATATAAATTGAAAACCAGGTGAAAGATGCCAAAATAGTACTTCTCTGTAAGTGAAATGTAAGTTACATATTTTAATTATTGTTACATCACTCTAATAAATAGAAGATTCTATCAAATCATTTTCTCTTTCTACCGTAAGACAATTTTAATACATAGATGACTCTCGTTGCAAGGTTTAACATATATTCCTGCCTTTACAGACTGAACAATGCTGAGGAGAATTTTTGCTTCACTGGCAGTCTTTGATCAAATCAAACTATCATGAAGAATCTTATTTTCTAACATTTAGAAAAATAAAACAGACATTTTACCATTCAATGAGAGGTTGTTTTAGAAACAAAGAAACAAACAAAAATCCTAAGCGTATCATCTGGTAGCATCGTGGAATCATTTTCTCCAGTTGGCAAAGAAATCAAGCTATGAGCTGAGAACTACTAGGGGCCACACATCACTGATCTATAAATTGAATTTTCCAGTTAAAAGAGATTTAAATCCCAAACTGGATAAGACTTGGAGTGAGAAACAGATGCTCCTTGTTCTGTGCTTCTCATCAGATACTGAATCTACAGAGGCTGAATTCAAGCGACACATTCAAGGCATCCTGTCACCTGCCCAACGCTGGGTTCCTCGGGATATTTGCTAGTATAGCTCTCAAATGTCACAGTCAACACAGTACTGAAAGGACAGCTTCACCACCTGGACATGACTCACATCCAAATTTATGCAAGTAGATAAAAATTAAGTATTCTATCATGCATATTAATACAATAAGATATTATAAAATAATGATTTATTAACAACTGAGCTAATAAGGCAGCAACTGTCAGGTGTATATGAGTATAAAATGCATACACATATATATTGACTAAAATAATACTAGTTTGATAATATACATAAGTAAAAAAGTTTTCTGCTTTTTGAGTAAGAAATAAAACATGGTCAAGAAATCTTTTGTCTCAAAAAATATTTTAAATTGAAAAAAGCATAAAGAATGGACAATCATTTTAATAATCAGAATTGTTAAAAAAAATCACCTTTGTAAATTGCATACTAGAAGTTCTTGCTCTTTCTAGGTATACCATACAGATGCTTGCTCAGAATTATTAAATTATTGTAAATAGATAAGTTTGTTATTTAAAGCTCAGAATAGACATGAACAAATTTCTATGTTTTCTTATTTCTATAAAATCAAACTCTCATGCAACTCTATATGCAATAAAACAAATAGGAAACAGTGTCATGCATTCTGCTCTCCTCTTGGTCCTTATAGGAAGACAAAATAAAACATTCTGAGCATAACTTAAAAAAGGAAATCCTTTCACTCTTTGTTTTGGAACATCTCTCAGTTAATTTTGTTTTCCAAAAAGTTCAGGAACAATTCTCTAAAAAGCATCACAGCGGCTGTTCTGAGAGACTAGTAATAAAAATATGCATCCTATTAGTACAATGATGGGGAAGTGAATTTAAAAAAAAATAGGTATATATATGTTAATATATTCAACATCAGCTGTTTATGAGCTTAATATCGGAATGGAGATTTTAAAGTGTGGAAAATAAGAAGCAATGTATATATTTTGTCAAAAATTATGTTTTTACTTTTTATTGAGGTGAAATGCATATAACATAAAATTAACCATTTTGAAGAGTATATTGAAGTGGCATTTAGTCTACTGAAAATGTGCAAACACCACTTCTATCAAGTTCTAGAACATATTCATCTCCCCAAAAGAACACCCTGTACCCTTTAAGCAGACACTTAAGCAACAACGTTTTAAAACTTAACTAGCTACTGGGATACAGAACATTTGTACCACTATGAAAAAAACTGGGGAGAGGGAAACTTCATAAGTTTTTTGAAATACTATGATTCAACATTGACAAATTCCTCTATTCACAGTATTCTTAATTTTAGTGAAAATATATATTGTAAATATTGTTTGCTTTATATGAAATATAATTCAAAAGCAGTTACAAATGAAAAGAGTAAAATTTAATTTCTTCAACTCAAAGAAGAGGCATCTACATCTGATCATCTCATTCCATGTCATGTAAGTGTCGCACATCCTCAGGCAGCCCCTGAACAGTCATCTCCCTGCATGAAGTGGACCCCTTAGGGGACGCAGAATAGGAGCCACCGGGATGTTAGAAGGAAACATTAGAACTCTTATTTCTCATACTTTTACATTTCTTTTTGGGCTATGTTTTAAAATATTTACAATAAAATAGTACAATAGTACATCTATATAGTTTTTAAACAAACTTTCGGGAGAATACGGTTAAACAATTTGGGGGCCATTAAGTTTCTAGTCCTTATTATGTGGTTTCCATGGATACTTCTTAAGCATTTTGAGTCAATTTTACCCCAAGGTACATTGTTAGCAATCTTCTGTCCAGACTGTATATAAGCTAATGTGCTTCCTTTAATATGGATAAAGTAAGTTTGTCAGCTCATCTTTCATAAACCCCATTCTCTAAGTCTTCCTGCAATTTGTCTGATGCCCTTGGGCATAGTAGTACAGCTCACCTGCACATTCACAGATTGTAATAGGTTGGAAAATTTGATCATTTCAATTTTCTGTGGCTGATTAATTCTGCCATAGTCTCTATCTGATCTTGGAAACAGGAGTACTGAGCAGATTTCTGGCCACTAAGAGCTTTCTTGCCTGGCACTGTCTTCCTCCAAGCCAACAGCTCGGGGGACATAATGTTTCTCTCTCTGCAGCTGCTCTGCAGGCCACCAATTTGTAACTATTCTCCAGGTAAAGCTATAGTAAGTAACACACACATAGCTTAGGTTTTGTGAAGGCAAATATAAACTGCTGTATGATTGTTGGTATGGATCAAGGAGACCTAATACTCAAAGGATCACGTAGTCTAGGTCCAAGGTAATTATTCCTGACTCTTCAATAAGACAAGACTTGCGCTGAATATAACTACCTCTATTTTCCTGATACTGTATTCTCTTGGCAATTCCAATTTTCTTCTGAAATATCTTCTCATTTCCTTTCTGATAGCCCTTATGTTAGTCCCCATTCTTAATGTGTGGTTTTCAGAGTCATCTAATGGCTCCTCCATCCCTCCAGTGATCTTTCTGAGTAACGTGTGCAGAAGAACGTCCTAGGGTACTCAGGGCTCACAGTGGGAACCACCTTATGGACAGAGTCCCCATTCCCTTTTCTTCTGTTTTAGGATTTGTGAGGAGGATTAGGACTATCTTCTTTTTTGTCTTTTACCAAGTCTATCTAAAAAAGATCACATGACTGGGAGGAGACTACTTAAATGTGTCACTGAGACTGAAGTTCTGTTTTCTACGACTGCTGATGAACTTTTGGTTCAGCTATTGGTTATTTTTTTTTTGATGTTCTTCACATTATATCTGTGTATACATATCTACAATGCCCAAAAAGTAATTCCAAATAAATCCCATTAAGAATCAGAACAGAATGCACCCCTATGTTTATCGCAGCACTATTTACAATAGCCAAGAAATGGAAGCAACCTAAGTGTCCATCAGTAGATGAATGGATAAAGAAGATGTGGTACATATACACAATGGAATATTATTCAGCCATAAGAAGAAAACAAATCCTACCATTTGCAACAACATGGATGGAGCTAGAGGGTATTATGCTCAGTGAAATAAGCCAAGCTGAAAAAGACAAGTACCAAATGATTTCACTCATATGTGGAGTATAAGAACTAAGGAAAAAAAAACTGAAGGAACAAAACAGCAGGAGACTCACAGAACCCAAGAACGGACTAATAGTTACCAAAGGGAAAGGGACTGGGGAGGATGGGTGGGAAGGGAGGGGTAAGGGGGAAGAAGGGACATTACGATTAGCAGATGTAATGTTTGGGGGGCACGGGGAAGGCTGTACAACCCAGAGAGGACAAGTAGTGACTCTATGGCATCTCACTATGCTGATGGACAGTGACTGCAATGGGGTTGGGGGGGGGGGAACCTGATGAAGGGGTAGTGTAATCACCATAATATTACTCATTTAATTGTAGATTAATGATATCAAAATAAACTAAAAAAAGAAAGAATCAGAATGGATAAGAAGTGCTTAAACAAAATATTTTACTGGGGCAGCAGTTAAGTTGCAATGTCTGATACTTTTAAACAAAGAAACATTTTCAGGGTAGCCTTTGTTCTTGAGCCACATATTATATTTAGAGGTATGTGAGTCATTAGGAAACATACCAAATATACGTAATTATAAAGCACATCAACACTTTTCATAGACGTTGGCATTCCAGCTAGTCCAAGATGGAAAATTCTATTACTCAGAAGTACTTAAATATCTGTTTGCTATCTTTTCCTACACTATTTTGTGGGAGTAGGACAAGGCAGGTATTGAAAATTATGGTGCACAGACATTATCTGTTCTTTGTTTACACGATTGTATTATTTTTAACTCTCTAAACATGTCTTTCTTGCTTTCTTGTTTAACCACCTAGAGACTTGTTTACTAGCCCTTGCCTGGGAACAGCCACGCCTGGTGGGTCACACTGTTTTGCCAACTCCTCCTTAATACAATCTTTCCCAATCTGAACTCCTCTCCCTGAATTTCTACAGTCTTCAAACTGGCCTTTGTAGCTAAATATTATTTACACTCTAAATATCTCACCTAAAGAAAACTGAGTAAGACTTCCCAAAGAACTCATTTATCATGGTGTTCCACAGAAAGATAGGAATCTATGACTCCTGTGGGGCTGTAGAAGACAAAGGTTGAGGAAACACAGAGGAAACTGAGGCTTCCAAATGTTTTGATACTCAAGTGGGTATAGGAATGCTAGCGTGTATAATAGAACATTTTTAACTCTTCTCAAAAGTTTAGGTTTGTAAGAATTTAGAAAATTATAACTTCCATAATTTTTTAAATCGTGTATGCCAGAGATTTTATTAGCACATATCTTTAGCCCTAGTTGATTATTTTAAATTGCCTTATGAAAATGAAGAGATGCATAACATATTTTTAAAATGTAAGAGGGTGTTAATGTACACTGTGTTTTGCTCATCTAACTATAAGTGTCTTCTAATATCTGATTTCTTTATTTAAGACCTGGTAACAACATTTAGAATTTATTAGAGACCATTGCCATCTAAGATCAAAGAACATGGAGTTTGGAGATAGTTCACTTTTTTTTTTTTACAAGTCAGATTAGGACCCCAGTGTTTAAGGTATAGTTAAGTGAAAAATTGCTCCTTGCTAACATTGCATAGCTTACTACTTGCCAACACCCTATAGTGTAGGTCACGTATTTGGACCCTTCATACTCAGAAGACCATAAGAAACAGTTTTGTGACTACTGTGGATTGGATGACTCAGTGGTCATTCTAATATTTTAACAAGTTTCCCTAAGAGAATTAAAAGGTTAAAAAAACAGGCTCCAGAACCTAGACTCTATTAAGTAGATATGCCATCAAAAGCTAAAAAGCAGATATGAACAGATTTGAAGCACTATCTGGTCCTTGGGGCCCTAGACATATACAGAAGGATTGTATGAGGATAATCAAGTCATGGTTGGACCTTCTTCAGGCTGTCTCCTTCTGCATGTTTCACGAAGCTGGGCTTCTAAGTCTTCCTGGAAATTCTGTAAAGAACCTTATGTCCTATGTGAAGTCTCTTTTTTGCTTACACTACTTTGGACTTCATCGTCTACAAAGAATAATGCTAAGATAAATGGAATTTATTAGAGAGATAATTTAGGCTATCAGAGGTTAAATGATTTGTCTCAGGTTGCATGACTAATAAGCAGCAGAGCCAGAAACCCAGACTGTTTGCTTTGGAGCCCATAACCATAACCATTGTGCCACTGTGGTTTTATTTTTTCTTTCACACACATTTTGATTTTTCATATTTGAGTAAATGCTGGAGATGAGGAAGAGTAAAGTCTAGTACTTAAGGCATCAGAGAAAATATTTTATTACCAATAATAAAATGCCTTTGAGTCATCTGAGTCATTTATATGTTTTAAGGATACTATTTAATAGTATCTATCATGTTATTTGGAATTGATTTCACTATGGAAAAGAAACTGTCAGCCTTTGCGTTTAGTTTGGGAAATTCTGCCTCTGTAAGAACAGGATACTTCTTCCAAAAAGGTATCAAAGTGACTTAGTATTTTATTACCTGGATGTCATTTTCAAAGCTATGTGGCAGGAAAATTTTGCTGGCAGCTAACTACATAATTAAATAGGGGGAAAAGAGATGCTAAATCTGTTAGGCCAGCTTGTTTCTCAGGTATCATATGATAAATTCTTTGGTTCTCTCAGTGTTTCTAGATCCACTAAGTAATGTTACAGAGACTGAGAATAAAGAATGCATGAGCAAAAGACAAAACCATGACACTGATTTTAGAGCACTAGTGGAAATTAAATAGTAGTAGTAGTAATAGTAGAGATAAGTAGTGGTAGAAATAGCCAAATGGTAAGAAATATATATATATATATATATATTTTTACCATACAGGTGTCATCCAAAGAAAACTACCTTGAAAGAAAAATCAAAGAGTTAGGGTTACACATTTGAATGTCATCTGCATACAGGTAGATGCATCTGCTTATAAATGACAATGTAGAGTAAATTATGCCATTAAAGGAATTTCAAGATTATTTTACATATCTGTATATTTTTATATAAAATTGTATTTTGTATCTATAAAATTTATGTTACAACTGCATTCAAACTTATATCAACATTATGTTCACAGAGACTTGTTCTATTTGAAACTCTTGTCTAGCCAATTATTGAACAAAAATTATTTTCTACCCAAAACAGATATAAAAGTTTATTCTACCATAACAGACTCATAAATTGACCTCTGCATTCTTCAGGTATTAAACATTTCATATTTTCTGATTTAGTTGAAAACTCTGGTTCTAAGGTTTGTTTCAGAATCAAGCTCCATCTAATTATTCCAAATCCTTTTGATTTTTAAATTTGATGTTTAACAATATTTAAAGCCTGCAGTAGCATCAGAATATTCCTTTCCATTTAATGATGTGTTTGTAGGCATCAACTGATTTTCAACCTGAGCCTTTTATTTGAATAAGGACTTTGCTTTTGAGTCATTAGATCCACATAAAATATGAATGGGGAACAGGAACACAGCCGAATTCAAGCTGTAGTGTTTCATAGCCTGTTTCCAATAAGATTATTTCCACAAATGTGAAGTGTGTTAATTTAGGCTCTCTCCTAAACTGAAATCCTGTGTCTTAGATTAAAAGCAGACTAATACAACTTGATTACAATGCAGGGGGCAGACGCTAATACCAAAAGTAAGAGTATGGTTGGATTTTTATCAGAAAACTGAAGAAAACAACTGTGAGGTTACTAGTGAATGGGCAGGCTGGCCGCTGAATGTGTAGTGTCTTCTGATTAGAACAATGACACAGGAAAGCGTCTGTGAGTCTTGTCCCTGAGCGGCAACCTGCAGACACACTTTGCCCCCAGTCCACTCTATTACTCTTGGGTTTACGGAAACCCGCAGATGCCCAAGAGGACACAGACCTAGGGTTGCTGTGTTTCCATAGTTCAGTGTATGCGCAACGGCTCCCTGGAAGGAGGAGAAGTCGGGACGCATCACGCTTTTCTTGGCACCAATTTTGTTTTTTTCCTCTATGTTGGGCTTGAAGAAAAATAAGAAATGGAGCTAGGTCTACTTTCGTTTTACTAAATAGTCTGCTTTGAGAGCAAAGAGTAATCCATTTGGGGGGAAAAAAGAAAACACTCTTACATCTACCTACAATAGCATTAAGATTAGTCTTATTTGTAATCACACAGGCAGCTATTAAGAAATAGAGGGTATTTGGGTAGGTGATCTTTGTTTCAAATAAGACATTCTTCTTGACCCACCACTGATCCTCGTACAGAGAAATCATCCTGTAGATTCAGTACCATGATGAACTACTTATCACTACTTCCCTTAGTCTATTTTTACTCAGTTCAACGAATAAGTTATTTTACACATTTGTAAATATAATTTTGTCTGCATCATTTTACCTAAAACCAATTCTCTTGCCATTATTGTTACAGTGAAAATAGTGTACCTATATGAAGCAAATTGAAATGTGTTGGGTCACCCTGTTTTGGACAGAAATAATATAACACTGATAATTTAATTCCTTTTCTACTATCTCATTTCAACATATAATCAGCTGCATTGCAAGGACAGAATAAATTAATCATTGAGAGATTAAAAAGGAACTAGAGTTTCTAAATATATTCTGTAGTTAAAGAGAGAACTATACTTCAAATCAAAATAAAGGAGGATGTAATTATCTAATAATCTACAAATAATTGAGATAAAGACCTCACTTCTTTTGAGTTATTGTCAATAAGGACAATAAGGAGGAAATATTGACAATTAACAAAGAGCAAAACAAGCGTAAAAATTTTGAAAATAAGCTTACAGAACACTTTATAAAATGAATAGGATAGCCTTTAATAAAATAATACTATATATTATTACAATGGATAATGTCCTTATATAATGTTAAAGTAAGTCAAAGCAAATGAAAACACCTTCCTGTATATTTAAACCTTGTGTATGCTCTGGAAGCCAAAAGAAATGTTCAGCACAAAAATGAAGAGTACAGTTTGTGGGCATTACACTAGCCCTGCATGTACACTCATGTGTACACTCATGCAGGTGCCAAGGAGACGATGTATAAAACTATTCTGCACTTGTCAGACTGCTGAGCCCAGACTTCTGAGGAAGGATAATTTGGTACAAACCACAGTCCCTCCCGTCCCCTCACCTCCTCACCTGTAATGGCTGTGCGCTACTTACACCATTAGCATCTGTACTCTTCTGCTCATCTTTTCAACATCTGCACTCCATACACCCGGCCTCTCCTTGACATTCCAGGCTAGCAAGGGTTTTTAGATAGTATATTGTATGTAGGGCAACCAATGATCCTGGTTTGCCTAAGATGGTCCAAGTTTTAGCACTGAAAGACCTGTATCCCAGAACTCTCTCAGTCCCAAGCAAAACCAGGATGATTGGTAACCCTACTAGTATGTTCTCTACATCCTAGCTTCTGGTTGAAGGCTGCTTTAGAGCAGGAATGGCATCAGGGCAGACCGAGGCAGAGAGAGAGAGGGAGTTAGACAGAAGCACTTTACCTCTATCCATTCACCCTCTCTTGAGATGGCTGTGAGGCGTGAAATGATAGAGTTTGTCCTATGGCCAGAGCAAAGGAAGCTCAGAACTGTGTGCCAGTATATCCTGCCAGAGGCTGTGGACTTATCAAAAGGACCCAGAAGAAAGGAACAGTCTTAAACATCAGCAAATCAGCAGTACTTTAATTGGGACTCATTAACTGGAGGTGATGGAGAAGTTCAAGAGCACCGTGCATTCATAGAGCCAAAAGGTATGACTACATGTGACACCAGCCATGGATGCTTCCGTGGGAATCCAGGGAAGTCAGAAGCTGACACTCAGACCACTGATGAGACAAGACTTGTTGTCAAAGTGGGCCGGCGGTACCAATGGGAATAGCATGCACCTTGGAACCAGCCATTCTCTCCAACTGTTGGATGGGACTTGCTGGGAGAAGAATAAGGAGAGATGAGATGAAGCGAACTTTTTGAGAATATTTTGCTAAAAGAGACTTTTAAATGAGAAACAATGACTAAACATTTTTCTATCTCATTTTCCTGCCTTCAGTGGATTTTCAGATTTCCTGACCTCACTTGAATTCAGTTAGAATTTTCTGCATAACTGATTTGAGACCATCAAATGTGAAGCCACTGCGATTTTGTCCAGGAAGCTCAGAAGAGTTTATACAGAGCAGTGAGGGATGAAGAGATGCTTGCTGTCTCAATCAGCTGTAGAGAATCAACCTACCTGAAGATAAATATAAATTCTAATTATCACTAAGAACTTCTTTTTAATTTTGGAAAACTGACTCAGTTTCTCTACGATTGTTTCTCCATATTTAAATAGAAGATGTTAATAATGATGATACATATGTCCTCATGAGTGTTTTGTGAAATTATCAGAAACAACATATATTTGTGGTATGTATTAAGTGTTCAGCAAAAAAGATAAGCTATTAGTGTTGATATTATTAGTATTAATTTAAGAGCTTAAAAGCAAATAGAAAAGATAAGCACAGATGGGACATACCATATATATGTGATATTTCAATTCTTGTGTTTATGATATAATTTATCAAATACAGTTAGTATGAAAATGTAAAAAATTCTTTTGTAACTGCCATGACAACAGCTGATCTTTTTTTTAAAAGAAACTAATGAAAGCCCCTCTTCCAGCAAGTTCTGGTAGGCAAAGGCTAACTTGTTTCTGCCATGTGCACATCTTAGGGACTCTGTTCACTGACAACCTGCACACCCTTCTGCGGGAGTCTGAGCTTAAATCTCAGGGTCCTAGAAAACCCACTAGTTGAAGCAGACATCAACTGTTTGTAACGTTTGTCTAAAGGGCTACGTGAGAGAGAGAGATGACAGGGAACTGGGGCTTAATTCTGTTGCCTCTGTTGAGAGGAAAACAGGATTCATTTTTCCAAAGGATTCATTATCTTTCTTTTTGTTATATATCTTGCTGTTTCTCCACACAGAGAAAAAATGATTAAAAAAATGTACGTGGTTCCAAAGGTAAATGTGCATGTATTTTCTTGAGAAAATAATATACTTGAGAATGTGTGTGTGTGTACAGACACACACACACCCTTTCCTTAGACAGAAAATTATTAAAACTTATTTGGTACCTTGAGCATTTTTCTTTGCAAGAGGAGCTGGAGGGTATTATGCTCAGTGAAATAAGCCAGGCAAAGAAAGACAAGTATCAAATGATTTCACTCATCTGTGGAGTGTAAGAACAAAGCAAAACCTGAAGGAACAAAACAGCAGCAGACTCACAGAACCCAAGAATGGACTAACAGTTACCAAAGGGAAAGGGACTGGGGAGGGTGGGTGGGAAGGGAGGGATAAGGGGGAAAAAGGGGTGTTATGATTAGCACACATAATGTAGTGGGGGCATATGGGGAAGGCAGTACAACACAGAGAAGACAAGTAGTGATTCTGTAGCATCTTACTACACTGATGTACAGTGACTGTAATGGGGTATGTGGGGGGGACTTGATAATGAGGGGAGTCTAGTAACCATAATGTTGTTCATGTAATTGTACATTAATAACACCAAAAAAAAGAGTGACTATAATGTTTTATACACTACTGCTTTAGTGTCTTGAAATAAAACATGCATTGACAGTGTGCTGATTTTACTAAGTATATATGTGGTCTGTCTTAGGTGTGATTGTTCTACTTTTTAAATAGAATTTATTTGGTAAAATTATCTGTGGAGTAATATGTTAGATATAAATTCTCTGTAGACTAATATTAATAAAGTCATTGAAAAGAACTATAAAACCCAACTCCAAAAGGAGATTACAAACACAGTATGAAATAGGAACCAGATTGCTTGCTATGGTTATTCTTAAACAAATCTTTAGGGCTTCTTTTATTTTGAAGAAAAACGTATTTGCTCTAATGTTGCAAATCACCACAGGTATAAGTGTTAAATTAAGTTGGACTTTAAAGAAATATCTTTATGAGTACAACTCAGATATAATAAAATATGAAAATATTTATCACCATACTTTCAGATGTTCTTCAGTGAGCTGTTGGCATTATTTTCAAATAATTATGGTCTAGAAAAATACTAGCTAGGCTAAGGAAAATGTTTTGAAATCCTAATATTTTCTAAGATATATTTGTATCACCTATTTTATTTTAGGAAGACAAATATAGTCTAGCACAAAATTAAGCATTCTATAGGATAGAAGGTAAGAGGTAAAACTTCCCTCACCTGTTCCCCAATCTTAGGACCTAAAGGTTATCATGAGGTTTTATGAGTATGTTTGCCCCACCCCCTTTCTTTTCTAACCCTCTCTTTTATTTTTTTCCACAAAAAGGTATCCAAGAAATTGTTCACTGTGCTAATCCTATCAGGACTTTCATACTTGCCCTTATACTGAAAAATCAATTTGAGAACATTTCACAGATAAACAATATCAAATATACTTACTGTTTTCTGGTCTAAAAAGTTCCTATTTGGTAATATTTTGAATAAAATTTGAGTATTTTATTATTTTGTGATATTATTCATTTGAGTTATTTCTCACTTTAAGAAAATGACTGTGTCAGGCAAAGGAAGAATTGGGTCCTAGTAGCAATGAATATATCCAGTGAGGTAAAAGGAAAGAGAAGTCAATTGTTTTTTTTTTTAATCTACAGATCACTATGGATAGAAATAGAAGAAAAGCTTCAAATTATACAGAAGATGGTATCACTAGGATAATCAGAGAGACACTTTACGTCTACATGAGCTTCAAATGCTTTCTTTTCCTAAATCAGTTAAAGATAAAATTGCATTTTTTAATAGGTAAAATATCAGCTGAATACTTGTAATAGATCATTGAGATAAAGTTTAATGAAAGAATGAAAATTTTTAGAATAGCAATGTATTAAACTATTGTTTGATTCATATATTTTCAATATGAGTATTTCAGAAAATTATAGAGTAGAAGAGAATTTTCAATATTTTGCTATCAGTTGACATTAAAATTCTACAATGTATTTCTTAAAAAATAAGAAAATTTTAGGAATTTCCTATTTTTTTAAAATAGAAAACACAAAAAGGTGATGATGGTGACAATTATTTTTAGTTATGCCTCCATCTGTAATTAGCAAAAGGGGTACCTACACAAAAAGGGCATGGGTGGGGAAATTGAATTATGTTTTATGAGCAATTTAGAAGGATTGAAGCAGAGCCTGATGTATGCTTTGGTCTTTTTGAAAGGTCATTTACCTTTTTGGACTTTGTAGGAAATTGTTGTAAAGGAACTCTTTCTGTAGGGGTCACCAGTGTGAACCATTTCCCTTGTGTGTGTCCTTGGTCATATCAGAAAGTTTTATTATAACTTCAGGGTAACTCTCTGGTAAATTGAAAAGGATGTCTTCAAATGAATATGCAACCATAAACCATCCCTTTGGTGATAAAGTTCAGGAGTAAAACTTTCTGTGGTGGTTTGGAGTTTGAGGAAAATCAACTCACCATGAACCATTTTAATCACCAAAGCATTGATTCCTGGACCATCCCTTATCAGCAAAGAAAAAGCTGTTTTTGATTTTATACTTTCCCCTGCAAAGGCATTTATCATGTCTGTAAAATAGGATTAGAAAAACACATATTTTATTTCTTATTTTTTTAATTGTGGTAAAAAACACTTAATAAGATCCACCCTTTTAACAAAATTCTAAGTGCACAATACAGTATTGTTAAATATAGGCACAATGTTGTACAGTAGCTCTCTAAAACTTATCCTACATAATTACTGAGCTAAAACATTATACCTGTTGGATATCGACCCATCTTGTCCCCTTCTCCCAGCCTCTGGAAACTGCAATTCTACTCTCTGTCTCTAGGAGTTTGGCTAATAACACCGAAGGCAGGAAAAGCTCAAAAGAGACTTTTTGTGCAGAAATGATAAGGAAGAGCCTGTGCATCATACACCAGTGATTTCGGGAAGAGTTGCCAGTTGCCTCTGAACTGAAGTAGGTTTGTCCACTTGCTTCCTTGAGTCACCTAATGGCTTGTTTACTGCACCTCAAACCAATGCCCAGAGTCCTTTTAATGTTACAACAAAATAGACCTGATTTTGCAGGAAGAAAATAAGAGTTTACTTTACTTTCTTGGGTACTCAAGATGAAAGCTATGTCAGTTAATGGGATAGTGATTAAATAAGGTGGGATCCACTATATTACTGGTGGGCTGAATAGTTTCTTTTCAGTGCTTTTCAGGCTCTCTCTGAGTGATGGCTAAGGCTGTTGCCCCTTCCACCATCCGTGGGTGTCAACGGTATTAACCACAGCAATGCTCCCTTAGAAATGGCCAGCTTCTGGATCATTCAGCATCAGTAGCAGCAGCAATGAGATCTGTGTTCCCACAATAGTGAGCAGAAAAAGAATTAGAAATCATTCTTCAGTACCCTGGGCATTAGTGAATGAAAACAGAAATTGAGAGCTTGAAGCTATTATATTTTTGGACATTATTGTTGGTTGATATTACAGACAAGGTGTTGGCAAACTATCTGTAATGAGTCAATAAATACTTTTTGCTGTGTACGGTATACAGTCTCTGTTACAACTTCCCAAGTGTGCCCCTCTTGCTCAAAAGTAGCAGTGACAATACGTAAGTGAATAGGCTTGGCTGAACTCCAATAAAACTTAATAGATATTGAAATTTTAATTTCATAGTATTTTCATGTGTCACAAAATATGACTCTTTTTTGTTTTCAAACTTTTAATTATTTAACAACTCTTTTTAGCTTATGGCATTAAAAAACAACAAAAACAGGTGCCTGGCTGGATTTGGCCTGTATTGTTTTTCTACTTGTGTTGTAGCCAATCTATTGATGATAGATACCGATTACATAATTAATCAGGTGATTTAAATATAGTTTGATAAATGCTAAGATGAAAAAAGACATGATATGATTGCCTCATCTAGAAAACACATTCAGCTTATTGTGGCTTCAGGGAAACTTCTTGATTAAATAAGGTGGGATCCATCGTATTATTGCAGGGCTGAATAGTTTCTTTTAGAATGGTTAGAAGGTATCCAGATGAAGATGGGAACAGTGTGTGAAGTCAAGGGAACAGCACAGTTGGAAATTAAGGAGAGCAAAACAAGTTTAAGGAACTAACAATATTAAAACAGAGCTGAACTAATTTTGTCATGTCTGTTTATGTTTTTAAAATGTTAAACCTCAGCCCTGTATTATTAAATGTATACATTTATTTATTATTCTTGTTGAGGAAATAATTTTTTAAACTTTTGTCTTTAGATTCCTTGTCATGAAGTTTGGTAATAACTTCAGTTACAACAGACATTATAACCTGGTCTTTGTTGTACCATCTACTAGATTCTATAAATAATTTCTCAGAAGCAAGGGTTAGGGAAGCTAGAGTAGGAGTTTGAGAGATTGTTTGGGATCAGGACCTATGAAAATTTACTTTTTAATAACTTAAAATAATTATGTAAGCATATTGCACATAAAGGAGCTGTAGATGTGAGCAGGAATAGAAGTAGTCTGTAAACAAATGAAAAGTTATTATATTTAAAGAGATACTAAGCACTACATTTTGTCCGCTGATAAAAGGAACATACATGGAAAGTTATATAGGTACATTATCTCTTTTCAAACAGTTGTAGTCAGAAAAGTCAGGCAATCTATTCTCAAAATAGTTGGTTTATCACTACTTGTTTTTATAATGTTTTACTTTCTTCACAGAAAAAAAAATCCCCAAAGGATCTACCCTATAGAAAAACAGATTAACTTACCACTGCAGTTGAGTGGAAATTGTAAATGTATTGACCCATAACAAGGGTCCAGTGATTCTGAGTTCCACTGTTTCAATAAATTTCTTTTAAACTCAATCTCCAAAAGTAGATGTTGCTTATGGTAGGTGAGTTAGGGAGACTAGAAGATATGCTGCACTGTGATCAGCATCAAACATTACTTAAGGCACACGATACATCCAAATGAATTAGTATTACCAATAATAGTATTCATAAAGAAACCCTCCAATGAAATTTTGTATCTATAAACAAAAGTTTTTGCTTGAATAAAGCATTTAAAAAAACGCATTTTAGTGTCCTTAGAGCTCAACAGTACCACCAAGATCACAAAGACTACACTCTTCTAAGACACAGAACAGAGGGGAATTACAACTCAAATAACTCCAAGTTGCCAAATCCAACTGTTTAGCAAAGACTCGCCTATTTGAATTTTCTCTGATATTTTATGCTGATGGATACTGCCTTCTGTAAGTTTCTACTCCTTTGACCCCAGGATATCTCTCATTGCATAGTATCATTTTCTTTGAGAGCAATTCAAGCCTCTTCACTTTTTTTATCCTATTTCTCTTGCATGTCTATATGAAAACTTTCCTTTAATATAGAATTTTCAAACTTTTGGTGTATATTTGTGTATAGTATTTATTTACATTTTAAAATCTCTACAATATCTATAGTTAGATTTCCCTTCTTGTTCCTATATTTATTTGTGATTCTCTCTAAATTGACAATTTCTTGTCTATTTCAAACTGTGTTTTAAAGGACCAGACTGTTTTGGTTGATCAGTTCTACACTTTTGTTCTTACTTTATTTGGTACTACTGTACTTTACAAAATTGATTTTGATTTCCATTCTGATTAAGCTCTCCCTTACTTATTTCTTATTTTGTTGTTAGTTTTTTAAAAATTTAGTTCACTTACTTTAATTCATTTATTTTAAACTGCTATGAAGTTCTACTACCTGTTTTTAAGGCTACACATTTTCCTCTGCACCTCTTTGTCTGCATAACAGTTTTTAGTATGTAGTACTTTATTTCTAGCCATTCCTAAATGGCTTAGAATTTCAGTTTTGATTTCATTTTTATACTAGAAATTTATTAAGACTTTTCATTTTATTCTATGAGTGATTTCATTTTTTATTTTATTGTGGTTAGTCAATAAGATCTGAAGAACTTCTGCCTCACAGACTTTATTAAAACTATTTTGTTTTTTCATACAGTCATTTTCCCTATTTGAGGAATGTGTTAAAAGAAAGGCTCATTTTCTATCTGCTGTATGCAATGTTTTAAATGTAAGAATGAGTTATATTATGCAAATACTGTTTTTTTCTTTTCATCTAATTCATCTTTTACATTGTAAGAGAAGCTCCTATTGGATTGCATTTTTTTTAAATCTTAGTTCTCACTTCTATGATTTAATTGTTAAAAAAATTTTAATATAAAAATCTTGTTACATTTTATAGTTTCATGTGGTATTCTATTTTCTTTTTCTTAGAATTTTCCTATTATGCCTTTGAGAAACAATGAATTTTATGCCTGTATCTTTTAATTCTTCATTGAGAATAATATATGCTTGAACTTTTATGTATCAGTCTAGCAATATGTCTTCATTATTAAAGTACAAATAAAATATGTACTTTATTTCACAGAATTAATTTTGGTATTAATTAATTTGGTCCTATCCGGTATCAGCTCTCCTGTTTATCATGGTCTTCCTTTCCATGCTGATGGTTTTTCAAAAGGTCTGTGACCATGGTTTTCATTTAGTTTTGACTATAAAGACCTGTTCATTAGTGTAGGCAGCTGTATTGGGCTGCTCAGTGGATGTGTAGATCTTCCGAGGGGGCCTGTCCACTGGTTAGGAAGGCTTCCTCAGACTCGGTCCACGTGGATGGGGCACAGTTCATTTAGATTATGTGGATACAGACTGAGGACACATAGTGGCATATGCTTTCCTTGTTTTTAAAATTAGGAGGGATTTACTCTAAGACTGGAACACTTCTATTTATTTCTCTTCTTGGCTTTCCTTTCATTTTTCCCCAGTCTCTACTTTGGAGATTCCAGAGTTTTCTTAACCTGCAATTTAACTGTCAGGCTCCATCGCCCGCAGGAATAGCCTCCCTGAGCCAATCATTCCGTTTGTTCAGGGCGGTGCTGGGGGTTGTGCCTGTTACCAGAACTGCTGCTGCCTGACTCAGACAAAGAGCAAGATGGGCTAAACTGGCCTGCAGCTCACAGTTCCGCCTCCTAGTTGCCTGATTGCCCTGGACCCGAGTCCTCCTCCTGCCCTCTCCTGTGTGCCCTAAGCTTTGATCACTACTGAAATTACAATAGCCTCCACACTAGTTTTCACCTCTGTGTGTTTTTTCTGCTAAGGTTTATTTCACTCTTGCTCCTTTGATAATCATGACCTTTTTCCCAAGAATTTGTTAAAATGTCTTCTCCACCAAAACTATTCTTTCTTAATTGTTAGCACTGTTAAAACTTTATCCTAAAGAAAAAAACTTTTTTATTTTCAAAGAATTTAACTGGAAGGCAGTGTAAGTGCCTATGTCCAGGTTTATCATCTTGATCCATCTCCCAATCAAACCTATTTTCAAATAATTTTTTATTATTTTAAATACTTATTCACTGTTTTATAAAATACAGAGTATCACTAAATAAAATTAAGCAAACTCAAGAATTCTACCCAGAAGAGATAACTGCATTTAAAACTTTGCTCTGTAGGTTTGTATTTGTGTTTTTGGATATATTTTTAATGTTTCCATTAAATTAAAATAAAAAAATCTATGTTGTACCATGACACACACAGCATACAGACACAGATGAGCCTTTTCCCACATTCTATTTTATTTATTGATACAAGAAGTGGTATTTCGGGATCAAAGTCTTTGGTAGACATTGTTTAATGGCCCATCAAAATAATTGTATGTCGCCATTTTCATATAAAATTGCCAAAAGTATATATTATAGTATTTTATATTTTGGTTAATTTGAGAGGATTAAATGGCATTTCAGTTTTGCAGAGATCTGCACTTTCAATTAAAAATTGCATTGAAAAGTTTTCATGTACTTATTAGTATTCCCTGTTTTTTCCAGCACTTAAATATTCATACATTGTCATTTTCATTATTGCTTATATTTTGTTGTTTTCACTAATTTTTTAATTCCTTACTAATTTATGATGTGTAACAATATTTGTCATATTGTTTCCAATTTATCCTTTTATTAAATTTAAGTTTTTGTTGTTTCTTGATGTACAGAATGTTTAAGATTTTTGTAGTCAAATTCATCAATGTTTTCTATTTCTTCTGAAGTCATATTTCTAATGATATTCTCATTCTCACATAAATATCCACCTATGGTTTATTCTTATATTTGTATGGTCATAATTTTTACATACAGTCTCAATTCATTAGGAACTATTTTGTTGGGAGGTGCATGGTACAGTCCTAATCATATTGCTTTTTATCTTGACATATTTTATTAAAAACCCTATTTTTCTGCATTTATTTTTGATTTCAACCTTGAATATATAATAAATGTTATAAATCTTTATTTATGTGCTTGGGCTACATACCTATTTTGGGGGAACTACTTACTATCATTATCATTCCAATTAAGTTTTTGAAATTGAAAATAACACCTTCATAGTTAAAATATCACCTCGCTAACAGCTTCCAACATGGACACCTAAATTTCCATTAAAAATTTTTAAAAAGAGCATTCTCAATAGGAATAGGAAAGTTCAGAAACAGACTTTTTTTTCTGAAATTAAATTCAGAAAATACTAAAGTAGCAATTTCAGGGAATGAATAGATTACTTCATAAATAGTGCTGGAAACAAAAGCCAAATGCCAAATCTGGGAAATCAAAAATAGGGAAAAAAAATAGCTTTCTATTTCATGTCAGACACCAAAATATTTCCAAACCTAATAAATATTAAAATAGAAATATAATAAAAAATTATTGATAGTGTGTAAAACTGATAAGGTCAGCTAATATTTACCATTTAACAAAGTGAGGTGACTTTCATGTTCATAATATATGTATGTGTGTCCTCTCCCAATCCTGTCCAACATCATACTGGGAATCTTGGCTCATACAATAAAATAACAAAAGGAAATAAAACTTTGTTCACAGATGACATGATTTTCTACATAGAAAATACCAAAGATCTGACAAAAAAACACAGTGTTATTTACATTAGCAACAAAAAAATTAAATATATAGATATAAATCAAATAAAAAGTGCTCAAGATTTATGTGAGGAAAACTATAAAACTGATTAAATAAATGAAAGAAGAAGTAAATAAATGGAGGCATAGTCTATGTTCACAGATAGGAAGGCTCAATATCGTGTCTTCCCAACTTGATCATAAGATTCCATGAAATTCCCATCAAAAAGTTATTGGAAGGACATTGAAAAAGATTCTAAAGTTTATATGGAGAGGCAAAAGACCCAGAAGAGCAACACAATAATTTAGGAGAAGAAAATTGTAGACTGAAACTACCCAACTTCAAGACTTAACTATGAAGCTATAGTAATTCAGACAGTGTAATTTCGGTGAAAGAAGAGATAAATAGATCAATGGCACAGAAAAGACATTCCAAAGATAGACCCATACAAATGTAATCAATGATCTTTGACAAAAGAATCCAGGTAATTCAATGGAGAATGGATAGTCTTCTCACTGATGGTTTTGCAAATGGACTTACACACATTGAAAAAAAAAAAGATTCTTGACACAGACTTTATACCTTTACAAAAATTAACTCAGAATTGACCATAGCCCTAAATATAAACACAAAACTATAAAACTCCTGAAAGATAACATAGGACAAAATCTTGATGACCTTGGGTTTGTGGATAAATATTTAAATACAACGTAAAGGGCACCATTCATAAAAGAAAGAAATGATAAATTTACTTCATTAAAATTAAAATTTTCTGCTCCACTAAAGATACTAACAAGAGACTGAGAAAACAAGCCACAAACTGGGAGAAAGTATTTGCAAAAGACATGTCTGATAAAGGACTATTACCCAAAATATGCAAAGAACTCTTGAAACTCAAAAATAAAAAAATGAACAACCCAATTAAAAAATGGGCCAAAGACTAATACACACCTTACCAAAGAGGATCTACAGAGAGCAAATAGCATATGAAAAGATCCTGTACAACATATGTAATTCAGGAAATGCAAATTAAAACATCAGTGAGATACCCTGCTCACCTATTAGATTAGCTCAAATCCAAAGAACTGACAATGCCAAATTCTGGTGAGAATGTGGAGAAATAGGAACTTCTGCTAGTGGGAATGCAAAATGTTATAGCTGCTTTGGAATATCATAGTGAAAAAGAGCCAATCTGAAAAGATTACGTTGTATGTGACACCAGCTATATGATGGTCCGGAAAAGCCAACAATATGGAAGAAGTAAGAAGACACATAGTTTCCAGGTGTGGGGGGAGAGAAGAGGGATGAATAAGCAGAACATAGAGGATTTGGCGGGCAGCACACCTGTATGATACGGAAATGACAGATGCCTGTCAATTCACATTTGCCCAAACTCACAGGCGGGCAATATTAAGGCTGAACCATGAACTACGGACTTTGGTGACTACAATGAGGCAATGTAGGTTCATCAATCGCAACCAGTATCCTCTCTGGTGGATGATGATGTCAATGGAGGAGGCTACACATGACCAGAGGCAGAGGGTATATGAGAAATCTCTATTCTTGTCCCCATTTTGCTGTGAACCTAAAACTATTCTAAAGCAATAAAATCTCAGGGAAAAAAGTAATCTATTTACAGTGCATAAGAATGCAGCCTCAAGTCAAATGTATACATAGGCCCTGAATGTGTATATTTAAATACTTACATTATGGAAGACCATTTAAAGACACTATCCACAGCATTCTGTGATCCAAAAAGGTTAAGAACTAGTGGATATAAATCGTAATAATATGAGGAAAAGATACCGACAAAAATGAAATGCTTGTCCTTAAACTTGTGTTATGGAAAGCAATTAATCCTTGATCATGAAACCAGATCTTGGGCAATGAAAAACTGGAATAATACTTATGATTTGTAGTAATGTAGCTTTTAGGAAAATATATAGATGGTGTTGCCCAAAGCCAAATCAGTGTTATCAGCATGATCTGAGCTTGGCCACAGGAGCAGTGCTGGGGCTACACCCATGTTACATCTGCTGTGAACTGGGGGCATCCGAAGTGACCAAGTGACCTTATTTTAAAGTCTTACACTAAGTAGTAGCCAAATCTCCAAACAAAGTGAGGACTTGGAAGAGAAGAACAGGAGAGCCCTCTCCCTCTTCGTCCTTGCTTTCCCTAGCTACAGATCTCCACGTGGCCCACCCTTCCCCAGTCCCCAAGGCAGCTGTAAAGGGGTCCTTGGTATCACAGGATTATCTCCAAAATTCACATTAATCCCTCAGAATCCTGCTTGCATTTCCAAGGTTTCTCCAGAGTTGATTGTTGGAAAGAGATACAGGAAAATTAAGGTCATTTGCCAAGTTCTTGCCTTTAATTTTTCCTTATTCCTTTCTTTATGGAAAAAGGGAAGGGCAAGCAGCAGAAAAAGGATGCTGTAAACCCATGGACATAACTGCAAAAGTTTACAGTCGGGGTTATTTACTGTTAACTTACCTCCACTGGATCTGACATCACTCCTAAACTCACAAAGAGTAGGAAAAGAATAAACACACCTCAATTCAGGTGTGATCTACTTAGCATGGAGTTCATTTTTAGCGTTTTAATTATATTTAGCATGTTAATTTTAGCATTCGCTTTCCACTTGCCTCTGTATATCATTTTACTAATAACTGGGGTTCTATCCCTAACTTGACATGTGCCCCTATAAAGGCTTCATTTTCTATCTTTGAAACTCAGTCTGCCATGTGTAAAATACAATCCCTGAAATTGAATCTCCGAATAAGGTATGCCTGCCCCTGAGTTCTCAATCAGCCTTCACCTGTTGGTCTGTCCAAGATCAGATAATCTCCAAATTTCTCACCTTTATTTGAATCTTCCCACTATAAAATCTGCTCTTCTCAGACGACACTTTGGCCCCATCTATTGCTGTAACTATCTCCTTTGTTAGTTAAATCTATGACCTCTTACCTGATTCCTGTCCCCTACCTCTAGTTCTTCCATGTGATGCTAGAGTACTGTAAATGATATTTGTATTTACAGCTACATAATATCTGTCTCACAGACAAATAAATAGCTTGTGAACAAGGAATGCAAACTCTAATGCTTAGAGATGTTCATGGCAAATAAGTAAAACTCTCCTGGGGGGAAGAGAGCAGGGAGTGGTAAGACTGAAAACATCATGACTGCTTTAAGGCACTCAATAATCTAATCTACAACTGTGAAGTCCAAGTCAACAAACACACAAAACAAGTGTGGTCTGTACTTTATCAGCCAGCAAAATTAGTGAGACTGTAACTAAGGTATTCCCTCCAATCCAAATATACTTCTATCCCCAAGGCTGTATCCAGTCATTCTGTGACTTCTTGCTTTCTTTACATCAAGACTGCTCACATTGTCCATTTTTAACATGATTTTACCTCAATAAAATTATCTTGAGGCAACAGGATATAAAACAGATGTTTGTTCAAACTCCAACTCATCTATGGAGGGGCTGAGTCACCTGAAGCAAATGATTACCTTCTCTGAGTTTAGATGTTTTCTCTTATAAAGTGGGCATAATAATTTACACATCACATGGTTGTTGATGACATTGAAGATAAGCTAAGAAAGAGATTCTATGACCAAAAAATATATATATTTTTTGGTGTTAATCCTCTCCTCACATTCACACATGAATTGAATCCCACATATTGTACATTTCTCTATAGACCATAAAACCTTTTTAAGAACAATCCTGTTCCTAGCAGTTGAAATTCAGGATCAGAGTATTTGGTAGGGAGATATTAATTTCCCAGTAGCTATACTAGGGTTTTTGTATGGAAACTTCTTCATGAATTCTTGTTAAACATCTACAACATTACAAGTATATAGAAAAAGGGGGTAAAGAGAAAGGCAATATATCTAAATTTGAAAAAAATGAAAATGATAAAATTTAATTGCTAGTTATTTGGTGTCTTATTTCCTTGGAGACTTATCTTTCAGTAGTGCTGATGTTTTAAAAAACACGTCTATACCAGGTTCAGGTTCTACATACCCTTGATTATTATCAACTTGGAAAATTTATCAGCAAAACAGAGCCCGCTGCTGGATTGCTGTTGTCTATAAAAATGCAAATTGCACTACATCAAAATGGGCTGCTGAAAAACTAAAAATCAAATATAGTACAAATCACCCAGATGCCTGCGCTTAGAAAGAGAGCATTTGAAAGCTAATATGTGGGCTGATATAGCCAATTGACATAGTCTGCTGTTTTAAGCAAACCTTTTAAAAATTCATTGCTTGAGCAGATCTAGCAAGCCTCTTTTTCTGGCCAGATATCCTTTTCCTATTTCTCTGGCTTATGAAATTTCATAGAATGAGTTTTAAATTAGTCTAGAAATAGTTATAGGGTATCCTATTTACATCATAAAGGATATACCGACTGAACCAGAGGGCTTGTGCCAATCAGTAACCCTACACAAAGATTCTTCACTGTGACACCGAATATATAAGGAGCCATTTCTTGAATACATATAAGAAAAAAAAACTCTATATATTTTTACTTAAATACACATTTTTGCTCTGGAAACCTAACCATTTTTTAAAAGAAAAATTCTATTTAGTTCTTTGCTGACTACGGCTGTTACTATGTAATTATATAAAATTATCAGAAATACTAAGGCTGTTTATATTTAAAGTGAGACTGTTCTAAGCTATCACCATACATATCAACAGTAGCCTTTATTTATTTCCAAATAAAAACAAATACATATAATAATATTTTCTTTCGGTGCTTAGCAAATGAATACCAGTTGCCACACTGTCAAGCCGGTATCACAAGCTAAACTGGTGGATGCTTGCTGAACGTTTCTTCCCATGCTTCATTAGCCAGCCTAAAAAGTCAGACAGGAACATTCATGCCATAAGGATTCCTGGTAGATTTCAGACGTGATCTATACAGCAGATTGTGATATGAAGTAGGAGAGGCAGACTGCTACAGTAAGTGGAACTCTGGCTTTCAAATAATAGCATGATTTTGGTTATTATTTTTTTATATCTTAAACACTCAAAGCTCTTGACAACCAAGTGCTCTAATTTGGGAGTGAATATGCTACTGGAATGTTGGATCTAGTAAAGTTAAATAACAAAAAGGAATAAATGGCATCTTAAAAGATGAAGAAACATAAGTACTTAAGGCTGTGCTTTGTTTATAGAGCTTAAATATCATACTTTGACCAAGAAGTAATGAACAGGTCCCAGGCTTCCGTTAAATGTGTTTTGTGCTTGCTTTATGGTTAATATATTGATTTGTTTTTCTAATGAGATCACAGCAAAGCGGTTATTTCTAAATAAAAGGTTTTTTTGCAGGTAGAAAATAATGAACTCTACAAACTGTAAGTCATAAAATGCTTGCAATTTCTTCTTCTTTGTTTTAAAGTGAGAATATTCCTGGTTTGGTCCATATATAAGGTATTTTGGGGGAAAATTAACCACCTCCCTGCTCTACTTATGTCATCCTTTTTCTGTAAACTTTAAATTCTAACACAAAAGCTATCTTAATCTGAAGAAATTGCCATGAATTTGAAAACAATCTCAAGACCTTGAAAGAATTAATTAGAAAAGGAATCGTGCCTTTATTCAATGCCAGTAGGTAAAAGTATAAATTAATTATGAATATAATGTTTAAGGTAACATCTGCATTTCAATGAGATTCCAACCCAGTGAAATAGCTGATTATATGCTTCCCTTGAAATTAACTAGTTGAGTTAGTCTGTTGCTTTTAGGAAGGGACTGGCAGGAATAATCTCAGAGGAATGAGTACCTGCAAGTCTGGTTGCTGCTGAGAATCCAGCATCTGCTCACACTAGTCTCAGATACCAGAAGGACTTGCATGGATGGGGGCTGATGCCATATGGCTAGTGAAAAATTGGTCCTGCCTTGTCTGATAATTGTCTGCATCTTCTAGCACTGTTCTTATTTCTCATCTGGAAGTTGAGAATGCTGATGACCGTGGAGAGTGAAAGGAGCCACATTTGAACTGAGCCTCAGATGAGGTCAGCTATTGCCCATGCCATGTTCAAAGAAATCTGCAAAGCTTGGGTTTTCAGTGTCAGTGGACTAAAATGAAACCAGTCCAAATTATTTGCAAGAAGTATTTACGAGAGAAGACCACTACCCTTAGGAATTTTCTTCTCTTCTTTGGCCTCTCAGATCCATCCAGTTCTGATGGATTACTATCAAGGGAACTTTCTGATCCCTAGGTGCTTTTCTCCAAGAATTTAAACACGAATCCCTCACTAAAAAAATTGTCATTTGGTCAAGAGAATGAGAAGACAAGCCACCAACTGAGAGAAAATATTGCCAGAACACATATCTAGTAAAGAACTGGTATCTAAAATATACAAAGAACTCTTAAAACTCCACAATAAAAAAAATCCAATTAAAAGACGGCAAAATATTTCAGCACACACCTTACCAAAGAAGATATGACAAATAAACATATGGCATATATGGCATACCAATGGCAAATCAACATATCAAAAGATTTTCAATATCATCAGTCATTAGGGCTATGCAAATTAAAATGCAATATCACTACACACTTATCAGAATAGCTAAAATCCAAAACACTGACAAAATTAATGCTGCTCAAGGATGTGGAGCAATAGAAACTCTCATTCATTGCTGGTGGGAATGCAAAATGGTACAGCCACTTTGGAGGACATTTTGGCAGTTTCTTACAAAGGTAAACATAATCTTTCCATGTAATCAAGTAATCACACTCCTTGGAATTTACTCCAATTACCTGATAACTTAAGTCCACAACAAACATACAAACAAAGAAACTGGAGACATATATTTATAGCAAGCTTATTCGTAACAGTCAAACCTTGAAAGTAACCAAGATGCCCTTCAGTAGGTGAAAGAATAAATGAACTGTGGTGAACGTCTGACAATGTAATTATGTGGATACAAACTTTCAATTAGAAAATAAATTAATCACAGGGATAAAAGTACAGCACAGGGAATATAATCAATAATATCTTAATACCTTTGTATGATGACAGATGGTAATTACACTTGCTGTGTGGTAAGCATTTAGTAATGTATGCAATTGTCAAATCACTATCTTGTACACATGAAACCAATATAATATTGTATATCAGCTATATTGCAATTAAAAAAAGAATGAACTATCAAGCCCCTAAAAGACATAGAAGAAACTTAAATGTATGTTGCTAAGTGAAAGAAGCCAATCCCAATAGGTTATATCCTGTATGATGGTATGATTCCAACTATATGACATCCTGGAAAAGGAAAACTGTGGAGACAGTAAAAAGATGAATAGTTGTCAGGGTTTGAGAGGGTGGGAGGAAGGAAGAAGAGGTAAAGCAACAATAATTTTAGGGCAGTTAAACTATTCTGTATGATATTTAGTGGTGGATACATGCCATAATACATTTGTTAGATGCATAAAATAGTAGCCCAAAGTAAACTATAAACTTTTGTTAAAAATTATGTGCCCTTTGGCTCATCAACTGCAACAAATGCAAACATTACTACACGAATGCCAGGTGTTAACAAGAGGAGAAGTACGGGTGTAGGGAGGAGAGTGTATGGGAGCATCTCATACTTCCCACTCCATATTTTTGTAAACTTAAAACATTTTTTAAAACGTCAGTAGTTATTTTTAATTTAAAAAGCCATGTTTGAAGGATAAACTACAAAAGGGAGTGTCTAGAACTGGTTCCATGTTTATCTGCTCTCTGCCCTGGGAATCACCTGTTTCCAAGGCCTTAGTAAGGATGGTTGTTAACGTGAATGATCCTCTGGAGAGTTATAAGTGCTTAACCTGAGAAAATGTACCCAGCAGCCACACCCTCACCTCTCCTTAAATTTAAAATAAACACAATCCAGGTATTGATATCGAGAGCTTTCTGAACATAAATAACAATGAAAGATGTACCTTGGTAAACACACATGGGCCAAATAAATAGACCCTGACATATATAACCACGATGCAAGAAAAAACAACATATGCTAAACGAAGCAGAGTTTTAAATCAGTAAGTGTTAAAAATAAGCATGCTATATTGACTTAACTACATATGGGAGGATATAAGTAATAAGAGGCAGAAAAGAGATCTTTTAAAAGTGGATTTCTGGCATATGAAAAATATAATAGTTGAAGAAAAGAGTACAATAGAAGGGATTTTAAAACATGGCTGTTATAGCTGAAGAAAGAAGGAATCAGTTGGAAGTTCAGTCGCAGGAATGTACTGGTTCTGTCTACATTGTCATCCATTCCCGTGATGAATGTATACGCACAGTCACCCACATGGCTGCTATGGTGAACTGTGAATGAGGAATTCTGTATATTGTTCATGCTCTGTTGCTATTTTTGTGAAGTTGTATAAGAAGTTATTGAAATGCTATAGGTTTGATAGTCTTCACCAAAAAAGAAGATTACTTTAAAGATATATTAAATGTCAACATTATAGAATACATTACAAGAGCACTTTATTATGTAATGATACAATAGCACTTCATTTTTCAGTATATATAGTACTGTTACAATATTGCAGTAAAATATTGTATTGTGTCAGTATATAGTACTATATAAATAATGAAATAAGCAATTATGCCTAAAGAAATTAGAAATGGATCACTAGGAAGAAGACACAAGTATAGACTATATTTTATAGAACTTATTGGAAAGAAAATTTGGACTTTCTTATCAAGAGTCAAACATTTTTTTTACAAAATGATGGATGATAAGTATTATTTAAGGCTCATAAAATTATTTTATACACTACCTTGAAGATTCAAAATCTATTGCATTTTTTTTTTTGGCAAATAAGGACTAGTTTCTCTGATTCACAGTCTTAGATGTGGAATAAGTTAGTACAAGGTGCTCTCCAGAAAAAAAAAACATTAAAAAAAATGAGGAACTTTCTCTGTTAACATTATTGTATAGGTGCAATAATCATATAGTACTGGGAGAACTTTTAGATCTTCCTTAATTCCTTACACTCTCCCACTGTTCAGTTGACATATCCTATTACCGAAAATAAAAGAGATGCTTTTAATGTTTAATTAATTTCTTCAACTTTTTATTTTTAAACAAAATCAGTACAATATTATATCCTGTAGCCTTGAATATTTAATCATTTTCACAACTAGCATTCTAAGTTATAAACAATTAACAAATTAAAATGGATTGTTTGACCTTTCCAGAGCATTGTTTTTTATTAAGGTATCATTGATATACACTCTTACGAAGGTTTCACATGAAAAACATTGTGGTTACTACATTCACCCATATTATCAAGTCCCCACCATACCCCATTGAAGTCACTATCCATAAGTGTAGTAAGACGTCACAGAGTCACTACTTGTCTTCTCTGTGCTACACTGTCTTCTCCATGACCCACCCCCACACACCATGTGTGCCAATCATAATACCCGTCAATCCCCTTTGCCCTCCCTCCCCACACATCCACCCTAACCAGTCCACTTTGGTAACCTCTAATCCCTGCGTGGGGTAAGACTCTGCTGCTGTTTTGTTCCTTCAGTTTTGCTTCGTTGTTATACTCCACAAATGAGGGAAATCATTTGGCACTTGTCTTTCTCCACCTGGCTTATTTCACTGAGCATAATATACTCCAGCTCCATCCATGTTGCTGCACATGGTAGTATTTCTTTCTTTCTTATGGCTGAATAGTAGTCCATTGTGTATATGTACACCTCTTCTTTATCCATTCATCCACTGATGGACACTTAGGTTGCTTCCATATCTTGGCTGTATGTCTTTTTGAATCTGAGAATTTGTATTCTTTGGGTAAATTCCTAGGAGTGGGATTCCTGGGTCAAATGGTATTTCTATTTTTAGTTTTTTGAGGAACTTCCATATTGCTTTCCACAATGGTTGAACTAATTTGCATCCCCACCAGCAGTGTAGGAGGGTTCCCCTTTCTCCACATCCTCGCCAGCATTTGTTTTTCTTAGTCTTTTCGATGTTGGCCATCCTAACTGGTGTAAGGTGATATCTCACTGTGGTTTTTATTTGCAATTACCTGATGATTAGTGATGTGGAGCATCTTTTCATGTGCCTGTTGGCCATCTGAATTTCTTCTTTGGAGAATTTTCTCTTCATATCCTTCGCCTATTTTTAATAGGGTTATTTGCTTTTTGGATGTTGAGGCATGTGAGTTCTTTATATATTTTGGATGTTAACCCCTTGTCGGATATGTCGTTCATAAATATATTCTCCCATACTGTAGGATGCCTTTTTGTTCTGTTGATGGAGTCTTTTGCCATACAGAAGCTTTTTAGTTTTGATGTTGTCCCATGAGTTCATTTTTGCTTTTGTTTCCCATGCTTGAGGAGATACATTCAGGAAGAAGTTGCTCATGTTTATATTCAAGAGATTTTTGCCTATGTTGTCTTCTAGGAGTTTTATGGTTTCATGACTTACATTCATGTCTTTGATCCATTTCAAGTTTACTTTTGTGTATGAGGTTAAACAATAATTCAGTTTCATTCTCTTGCATGCAGCTAACCAGTTTTTCCAACACCAGTTTTTGAAGAGGCTGTGATTTCTACATTGTATGTCCACAGCTCCTTTATCATATATTAATTGACCATATATGGTTGAGTTTATATCTGGGCTCTCTAGTCTGTTCCATTGGTCTATGGGTCTGTTCTTGTGCCAGTACCAAATTGTCTTGATTACTGTGGCTTTGTAGTAGAGTTTAAATTTCGGGAGCATAACTGCCTCAGCTTTATTCTTCTGTCTCAGGATTGCTTTGGCTATTTGGGGTCTTTTGTGTTTCCATATGAGTTTTAGAACTATTTGCTTTAGTTCATTGAAGAATGCTGTTGGTATTTTGATAGGAATTACATTGAATCTGTAGTTTGCTTTAGGCAGGATGGCCATTTTGACAACATTAGTTCTTTCTATCCATGAGCCCAACATGTGTGTCCATTTATTGGTATCTTCTTTAATTTCTCTCATGAGTGTCTTGTAGTTTTCAGAGTATAGGTCTTTCACTTCCTTGGTTAGGTTTATTCCTAGGTATTTTTTTTTTTTTGATGCAATTGTTAATGGAGTTGTTTTCCTGATTTCTCTTTCTGCTAGTTCATCGTTAGTGTATAGGAATGCAACAGATTTCTCTGTATTAATTTTGTATCCTGCAACTTTGCTGAATTCAGATATTAGATCTAGTAGTTTTGGAGTGGATTCTTTAGGGTTTTTTATGTACAATATCATGTCATCTGCAAATAGTGACAGTTTGACTTCTTCTTTACCAATTTGGATGCTTTTTGTTTCTTTGTGTTGTCTGATTGCCATGATGAGGACCTACAGAAGTATGTTGAATAAAAGTGGAGTGGGCATCCTTGTCTTGTTCCCAATCTTAAAGGAAAGGCTTTTTCAGCTTCTCACTGTTAAGTATGATGTTGGCTGTGGGTTTGTCATATATGGCCTTTATTATGTTGAGGTACTTTCCCTCTATACCCATTTTGTTGAGAGTTTTTATCATGAATGGATGTTGAATTTTGTCGAATGCTTTTTTCAGCATCTATGGAGATGATCATGTGGTTTTTGTCCTTTTTATTGATGTGGTGTAGGATATTGGTGGATTTTCAAATATTATACCATCTCTGCCTCTCTGGAATAAATCCTATTTGATCTTGATGGATGATATTTTTGATGTATTTTTGAATTCAATTTGCTATTATTTTGTTGAGCATTTTTGGATCTATGTTCATCAGGGATATTGGCTTGTAATATTCTTTTTATTGGGTTGTCTTTGTCTGGTTTTGGTGTTGGAGTCATGCTGGCCTCCTAGAATGAGTTTTAGTTTGGAAGTATTCCCTCCTTTTCTACTTATTGGAAAACTTTAAGGAGCATGGGTATTAGGTCTTCACTAAATGTTTGATAAAATTCAGTGAATTTTATCAGATGGTGAAGCCATCTGTTCTAGGTGTTTTGTTCTAAGGTTGTTTCTTTTTTTATTACCAATTTAATTTCATTGCTGGTAATTTGTCTGTTCAGATTTTCTGTTTCTTCCTGGGTCAGCCTTGGAAGGTTGTATTTTTCTAGAAAGTTGTCCATTTCTTCTAGGTTATCTAATTTGCACATGATTTTTCATGGTATTCTCTAATAATTCTTTGTATTTCCATGGTATCCACAGTGATTTTTCCTTTCTTATTTCTTATTCTGTTTATGTGTGTAGACTCTCTTTTCCTGATAAGTCTGGCTAGGGGTTTATCTGTTTTGTTTATTTTCTCATAGAACCAGCTCTTGCCTTCATGATTCTTTCTATTGTTTCATTCTTCTCAATTTTATTTATTTATGCTCTGATCTATAGTATGTCCCTCCTTCTACTGACTTTAGGCTTCATTTGTTCTTCTTTTTCTAGTTTCATTAATTGTGGATTTAGACTGTTCACAGGAGATTGTTCTTCTTTCCTGAGGTAGGCCTGTATTGCAGTATAGTTCCATCTTAGCACAGCCTTCACTGCATAGCACAAATTTTGTGGTGTTGAGTTATTATTGTCATTTGTCTCCATATATTGCTTGATATCAGTTTTTATTTGGTCATTGATCCGTTGATTATTTAGGAGCATGTTGTTAAGCCTCCATGTGTTTGTTGGCTTTTTTTTTCTTTGTGTTATTTATTTCTAGTTTCATACCTTTGTGGTCTGAGAAGCTGACTGGCACAATTTCAGTCTTTTTGAATTTACTGAGGTGCTTTTTGTGGCCTAGCATATGATCTATTCTTGAAAATGTTCCATGTACACTTCAGAAGAATGTGTATCCTGTTGCTTTTGGGTGGAGTGTTCGGTAGATGTCTTTTAGGTCCATCTCTTCTAATGTGTTGCTCAGTGCCTCTGTCTCCTTATTTTCTGTCTGGTTGATCTGCCTTTGGAGTGAGTTGTGTGTTGAAGTCTAGAATTAATGCATTGCATTCTATTTCCCCCTTTAATTCTGTTAGTATTTGTTTCACATATGTAGGAGCTCCTGTGTTGGGTGCATAGATACTTATAATGGTTATATCTTCTTGTTGGACTGACCCTTTTATCATTATGTAATGTCCTTCTTTGTCTCTTGTGACTTTCTTTTTTTGAAGTCTATTTCGTCTGATACAAGTACTGCAACTCCTGCTTTTTTCTCCCTATTAGTTGTATGAAATATCTTTCTCCATCCCTTCCCTTTTAGTCTGTGTATGTCTTTGGGTTTAAAGTGAGTCTCTTGAAAGCAACATATAGATGGGTCTTGTTTTTTTATCCATTCATTGACTCTATGTCTTTTGACTGGTGCATTCAGTCCATTTACATTTAGGGTGATTATCATAGGTATGTACTTATTGGCATTGCAGGCTTCAGATTTGTGGTTACCAAGGTTCAAGGTTAACTTCCTTACTATATAAGAGTCTAACTTAAGTCACTTAATATGCAATTACAAACACAGTCTAAAGGTTTTCCCCCCCTTTTTCTTCCTCCTCCATTCTGTATATATTAGGTATCATATTCTGTACTCTTTGTCTCTCCCTTGACTGAGTGGGGTAGTTGATTTTCTTTTGCATTTACTTAGCGTTTTGTCTGTCTACTTTCTTTCCTGTGGTTTTATTTCCTCTGGTGATACCTATTTAACCTTAGGAGTACTTCCATGTATAGCAGTTCCTCCAAAATATAATGTATAAATGGTTTGTGGGAGGTAAATTCTCTCAGTTTTTGCTTATCTGGAAATTTCTTAATCCCTCCTTCAAATTTAAATAATAATCTTGCCAGGTAAAGTATTCTTCATTGGATGCCCTTCTGTTTCATTGCATTAAATATATCATGCCACTCCTGTCTGGCCTGTATGGTTTCTGTTGAAAAGTTTGATGATAGACTGATGGGTTTTCCTTTTTTCTCTCTCTCTGGCTGCTTTTAATACTCTGTCCTTTTCCTTGATCTTTGCCATTTTAATTAATATATGTCTTGGCATTATCTTCCTTGGGTCTCTTGTGTTGGGAGATCTGTGCATCTCCATGGCCTGGGAGACTATCTTCTTCCCCAGACTGGGGAAATTTTCAGCAATTACCTCTTCAAAGACACTTTCTATCACTTTTTCTCTCTCTCTTCTTTTGTTACCCCTATACTGTAAATATTGTTCCATTTTGATTGATCACATATTCTCTCAATATTCTCTCATTCCTAGAGATCCTTTTTTCTCTCTCTGCCTCAGCTTCTTTATATTCCTGTTCTCTAATTTCTATTTTATTTACCTTCTCCTCTACTTCAGCTAATCTGCTTTTAAATCCCTCCTTTATATTTTTCATTTTGGATACTGTATTTTTCAAGTTTGTATCTCATACTTGAATTCATCCTTGAGTTCTTGAATATTTTCCTGTAGCTCTGTGAGTATATTTATGATTTTTATTTTGAAATCTCTTTCAGGAAGATTGATGAATAGTTTCACTTGGCCCTCTTTCTGGTGTTTGTGGGACTTTGGTTTGAACAAGGTTCCTTTGACATTTCACATTTGTATGTGGCACCCTCTAGTGCCCAGAAGCTCAACTCTCTGGAGTTTCTCAGCCCTTGGAGTGATGGCAGGGGTTGCAGGTGAGTAGCGCTGGTGCCTATCAGGAGGAAAGAGCTCTTTTTTTCTTCCTGGCTGCAGTTCTGCCTCCATTGCCAGGGCCAATGGGCTCTGCACACTGGAAGAAGCCTCTATACTTTGCACTTGTAGCTGCCATAGGCAGGCCCACCCTCTGGCTGGCCTGGTGCAATGGCAGGGACAGCCTGTTTGTGAGCTGGTGCTGGCTGGGAGGAAGGAGCTGCAGGCTGTGTATTGCAGTGGGAAGCCTCATAGACGCATTGCCAGCTGGGGGGATAGAGCGCCTGAATCTCCTGAAAGTTCCCAACCTGCTGGACAGAGTGCACCCAATTTTGTCCAACTGTCCTTTCTCCTGAGCAGCAAGCTCTGTGCAATCCTTGCCCCTTTAGCTGCCCTCTCGCTATTAGGAAGTCTGTCAGATTGCCCGTCTTTCTTTTGTCCTAGAGCGGCCTATTTTCCACAAGCAGCTGTAATCTCAGTCTCTCCAAGTATTCCACCTGTCTGCTCAAATTAGAATTTCAAGTAAATAGTGCATAATTTTTATTATAAATATTTCCCAAATTTGCAGATGCTTTTCCTTTTCATAAACTAGTCCCTCCACAGACCTATAAAATCAGAATGTATGGGAATGGGATCTAAGGCGACTGTTTCGTTTGAAAGTTGCTTAGTGATCTGATGTATGGCCAAAGTTAAGAATCACTGTGCATAATGAATATTTATTTGAATATTTATTAACTGCATCACCAGTGTGATATATACCATGACAGCTATGCTGCCATAGCCACACAAGTTTGATAGCCACACAAGTCCAAAGGTGGATAAGCCTTAGCCTTCATGCATCTTGTCAGCCACAATAATCTCTCTTGGCTTAGGACTGCCATCAACTTTTCAATCTTAGCCTGGTCTCCACTCTGTCTTCCTTCTCTCTTCCTACATTGGAGAGCAAGCTACAAGTCCCATTTCATTTGCTCATAGTCAAGGTCGTCAGCGAATGTGTGCAAAAAAAAGTGCCTTTTATAAAACTGTTTAACCCATGTGTGAAAAATTTAATTTCCTACATAATAGGTATGAGGTTTTAACTCATAAAACACATAAGATGGTTGAGGATGCTAAGTATGGTCAAGTTGACAGCAAATTGTATCAGGAAACCTAGTCATCTACCTCCTTTGTATGTCACTTCTTTGGGCCACAGTTTCTTCACCAGTAAAACTGATAGTGTGACTTGATGACTGTCTAGTTTTAAATATTTGTAAGATCTAGTGTCTAAAAGGTCTCTTGGAAAAACTAAGACTGCCCTCATAAGTTATTAGATGATCAATATCCTCTACTTTGATTAGAGACATGTATTTCAATAAGAATGTTGTGGAAATAAGATTCTTGTAGGTATTTATGCTCCACACTTGTCACTTGGGAGAAATGAAATACAATTAAATGTAGATTTCAAATCTACATTTGAGAGTAATGCTATGAATCTTTCAAAATACTGAAACTCACTTTTAGAAGAAATAAATGTGTCTTGATTTCAGCTCACTTTTAGGAATATCAATCACCTGTTTAGGGTCATGAAGTAGGAACAACAAACTTTCATGAATTTTAATTAAAATTTAGCTTGCCCAAAGGACACAGAAACATCTTTCAAATACTAGTCAACTGTTAGAAACTGACAGTATTTCTTTAAGTGACTAAAGTGAGGATTGTTATTTTAATAATATTTAATAGAATATTAGGCATATTGTTTCCTTCTAATCCCTGCTTTGGGTTAAGTGCATACATCATTTTTATTTTTTACTGTTCACAAACTTCAGTGTAAAAGAGAGTGATGGATGATTATTTGCCTTAATTTCAAATTTTTGGAATCTGCTTCATAATTTACACATTTATTTTATCAAATGCATCTGAATTATTAATCTCAATGTGAAATAAATTTACCATTAAACACTATATATAAAAGGATAGTTGTGAAAGGATGAGAATGGGCCTGTTCTCAATTATATATTATTTTGTTCACCATTCAGTAACATAAAAAACTAGTAGGTTCATTATCACCCACTAGGGGATTTAGTATTTATGATTCAAGAACATTATTTATCTCTTCATTGTGCATGAAGGAAAATCAATTTGGAAAAAGTCATGTAAAACTATGCTTTTGCCCTCTTACGTGCTTATTGTATATCTGAAATTATTATACATATTGTGCTGATACAAAAACACAAATTGTAAAATGTGTCCTCTGTAGATGAAGACAGGAATGCAGTATCATTCCAAAGGCTGACTTTCACTCTTGGCTTTAATTCATTTATTAATCTCACTCTGCCTTTATACTAGAGCTCCCTGTAGTCTGGCACTAGCATACAACCCAGTTGCCCTTGACATTCTCTTGCCCTCATGCTTTTCAACACTGACCCAGTTAGTGGATTCCTCTTTCACTGGCATGCCAACCCAGCGCATTGCCACTGAAATGGAAATAATTTGACCATCACTGCCCTGTGCCAAGGCAACCTGTGGACCATCAGCCCAGTGGTGGGATCCTTATTGCCAGTTGGCAATGAAAGGGTGAGCTAGCTCAGAAACCACTGAATAGCCTGCTTTTTCAGAAAACTCCTGACATCAACTATAATGGTTTGGTTCCTTTATTTCATTATCATACATGGTTGATAGCTTGGCTGCTTTGAAATTTGAAAATCATTTTTCTAAGATTGTGAAGATGTTCCCTTGACTTATGACTTCCAATATGTGATTTTTAAAAATATTTCAGGAGTATTTGTGCTTTCTTCTATCTTGAAACATTCAGGTATGTGTTCAGTCTACTATGTGCAACCCCAAATCAATATGTCACCTCAGAAAATGACTACAATTGTCAATATCTCAATTCAGAACCCATATCGAGTTATTTAAAACTTCTTCAAACATACAAATACAGCCCATCAGCCCAATGATCTCCATTTCCTATGCTACCATGACACAACATAATTTCAAGACACTGTAATATATGACCTGAATTACATTTCCAATCATGTCCTAATCAATGCCACTCAGTTGCAACAAATATATTTATCTTTCTAAAAAAGAAACATGACTAAGTTATGTTCTCCCTTAAAAACTTTTCAAGTTTCTCTAATTCCTAATAATCTCCAAAATTCTCAGCGATGCACACAAAGCATTGGATAATCTGACTCTCAGCAGCCCTCTGCACTTAGATTCCACTGAAAATCCATCCCTCAGCTCTTCCCAACCAGAAGAATATGAATATGGGGACACGCACACATGTGCCCTGGTGCTCCATCAATATTAAGTTATTTGTTGCTTTATAAGTGTTCACAGATTTATTTCACAGTGTACTGCCTACTCCCAATTCTTCTATTAAAATTATCTTTCTTCATATTTCAATATTGTATGTTATTTGTAACTCATGTTAAGAGAAGCTTATAAACTTTACAAGTCCTGTGAAAACTTTCAAATATCACTCTGCAAGAAAGAAAATTCATATTGTTCAATGGCTTTTAAGTTTGAAAATAAATCTGTTTTTCCTGATTCTGTGTTGCAGGATTGGCCTGCACAGTATTCCCTACTTAGCCTGACATGTCATTTACCACGTTGCATTTAATGATCTGTTTTCTCCTTTCTCTCCACATCAGTTGCTGTGTGCCACTCCCAACACTATAAGCTCTTTAAGCTGCTTGTATATTTTTCTGTATTCAGTTTTAATTCCTGCCATATTGGCATATAACTAATGCTTATTACAGACTTGTTAAATATTATCTCAAGATTACTTAGAAGTTGCCAAAAAACTAGGGGAATGTGAACAATTTTTGCAGTAATTAGTTTCTGGGGGGAAGTAATTCATCATTTGATTCGTTCTTTGTTTTTTTATGAAGAAGCTACAACTAACAAATCCTGACACAAAACAGCCAATGAATCATTTATCATCACATTGATTTTTCTCATTAGTTGTTTTTTAGAAAAAGTTTATCCTCCGGAACACAGTAAAGGGAATCTTTTCACTTTTCTTTAAAGGTCTGGAAGTAAAAAATAAAAAGGGAAAAGGAAAAGAACAGAGCTTGTGTTTACAGTCTCCAGGACTGCAAAAATAATGGCAGAAATGGTAGAATAAGGCCTTTAAATATATTTTCAGCTTTTAACACTATGAAACTATAGTAATTATTTATAACATTTGAGTGGTGCTCTATATTAAATGTGAACTATAAATTCAGTTAGTTTGATCATAAGACATAAGAAGAAAAGGGTGCATCTAATTGTCAATTAGCAATCTCCTGATAAGCTACTAGAAAGAAGATGATAAACATTTGTTTATGACTATTCTTATGTCAAACAAGTGTACTGAAAAGGAATACATTTAAAGTGATTTTCTAATAAAGGTCTGTGGCATTGAAACCAAGACAATTTGCAATAGACCCTTCACTGAAGATTCTAAATAACATACTAAAATCATCCTATTTTAGTATCACAAGGCAGAATGTAGATAAGGAAATAAGAATATGTTCACATTTTATTCTCAACTGTTTCTTATAGCTATGTACAGCTTAACTTACAAAGGGGTTGTCATTTCAAAGACACAATTGCTGGTATACTTAGAAAGGCAAAGGAGAGCAAAATGACACATTATCAAGAAACATTTTTTCTTTTCTATTCTCCCTGTTTATTTATTTATTTTTGCCTTTTTTCCTATAGGATAAGAATGAAAATAGAAGGAAAAATGATTTGTCTCCACAATTTAAAAATACCCTATAAATTGTATTTTTAGATTTCATTTGCAAATTTATGACCAGCATTTTATATGCACTTTGCACATGCTAGAAACTAGTTTTTACCTATTCTACTTATGCTGTCTTTTTTCTTCCCTGTAACTGAAAGCCTAAGAGAGTTTTTATGGGTTACAGCTTTTCCCATCTCCTTTCATCATAATTCACTGTTTGCATAATGTACAAAAAAGGAATATAATGTTCCCAGTCCATTTTAACCTAATACCAAGAGAAGCTTATAAACTTTACAAGTCCTGTGAAAACTTTCAAATGTCACCCTGAAAGAAAAAAAAAAGCATATTGTTCAACGGCTTTTATGTTGGAAAATAAATGCTACTGAAATAAAAATAATTTAAAAATCTCACATGAGGTGTTCATTCATTAGGACCTAAAACTTACTGCTTATGCTTGACATTATTCCTACAAAAGGACATCAAGCAATATGTACCATAGAGATTTGTTTGCTGACTGAGAAAAGTAAATTTTAGAATTTTAAGAGGAAACTTCATGGCAGTATAGGAATCAACTACATGACGTAACACTTTCATGATGTATTTAAAGTTGTACCTACATCTTAAGCAGTTAATTGGACAGGAATGTGTAACCAAAGAGGAAACTTAGAAAAAGCCTGCAACTTTGAATTAGTGATGAATTAACTATTAGCAGTAACTGCAACCATTTATCTTATTCTGTGTTTATAATGGTCTTAAACCTGCATGAAAATGTAAACCATTAACTATAGTTGTTCAAATCCTAAATTCAACATTTGTTAAGTTTAAGGCCTATTTTCAAGGAAACACTTTTCCCATATCCCCACCATGTTGTACTGAATTATTTTTAGTTTATCATTTAAGGAAGAGCAAACATAAAACATGTCAAAAACTCTATATACTTATAATTTTCATAGAACTATATGACCAGAGAATTTTTATATAGTATTCACAGAACCACAAAATTAATAAAGTTTAAAGTTTTATGTGATTGATGATGCTGTTTGCGTCATTTCACCCTCTACTCTCAAAACGACGGATAGTCACCACGGTTGTGCATATTCTGCGGAGCTCAGCCAGCTTCTACCCCCCCTTGCCTTAAGATGACTCAGTTCTCTACAGTTTTGTGTATTCAAATTCCTGTGGAATCTTCACTCATCCTGCCTTGATATAATGTCAGGTGGATATCACTTGGCTTCAGTTCCAATTACACATACTAACCCTATCCAAACTATTTTCCATTAACCTCTGATGATGAAAGTAATACTTCTAGCCTACAGTGTAATGGGGAACAGAAATGTGTATGTAAGTAATAATATTCTATGTCAGTACTTAATTACACATTCGCAGTCCAAATAATTGGAAGACAACTTGAATTTTTTGAGATACTGATAAATACTGAAATATAAAACTGATATTGTTATTAAGGAAAATTTTTAGACAGGAAGTATATGTCCAGGGGTCCTAGTTTGAGAAACACTACCAAAGAGATACTATAAGAGTTAGATATTATTGAAGGCAAGGAATATCAAAATGTGGTAAGGGAGTTCATTTTTATTTCTTACATTAATTTCTAGTACTAGAGTGAGATAATTTGCCTTAGAAAATTTAATAAAAGATAACAGAATTTATACATAAAATGTCAAGGCACAGGGAAACTAAAATATTTTAAGGAGTCAAATTTGTTTTTAAATCAGCAAAATTGGTGTGCACCCTTGTGTGCATGTGTATGTGTGTGTGTGTGTGTGTGTGTGTGTGTGTGTGTGCATGTGTTTATATTTATATGGAAGATATTTAGTAATTATAATCTAAATATCCAGGATATGAAGAGATTTGTAGATCTGTAATAATACTGAAACAAAAACTTGTTTGCACACATTTCAAAACTGATGTTTATAAGTCACTTAGATAATAAATGAGTCTGACTAATCTTTCTGCATTTGCATTACTACGTGTCATTGTGTGGCCTTAAAAAGAATGCCACCTCTGAGGATGTCGAGAGAAGGGAACCTCCTACACTGTTGCTGGGAATGTAAATTGGTGCAGCCACTATGGAAAGCAGTATGGAGGTTCCTCAAGAAACTAAAAGTAAAAATATCATACAACCCACTAACTCTATTTCCAAGAATTTATCAACAGAAACCAAAATCTCTGACTCAAAAA
Organism: Smutsia gigantea; assembly: GCA_032199065.1. Taxonomy (NCBI): domain Eukaryota; kingdom Metazoa; phylum Chordata; class Mammalia; order Pholidota; family Manidae; genus Smutsia; species Smutsia gigantea. The sequence goes on from JAVSCE010011854.1 coordinate 48,988, forward strand.
GATATATGCATGTCTATGTTTATTGCCACATTATTTACAATAGCCAAGCTATGGAAGCAACTGAAGAGTCCATCGATAAATGAATGGACAAAGAAGTGATACATACACTCAATGAATATTATTCAGCCATATAAAAAAAAGAGCAGTCCTGCTATTTGTGACAACATGGATGGAGCTAGAGGGTATTACGTTAAGTGAAGTCAGGCAGAGAAAGACAAATACCATATAATCTCACTTATATGTGAAATCTAAAACAAAATAAAACAAAATGGACAAAACAGTAGTAGACTCATAGACACTGAGCAGTGACTGGTAGTTACCATGGAGGAAGGGTTGGGATTGGAGGTGAAATAGGAGAAGGTTATAAAGAGGCACAGAATCTGAATCATAATATCTGCTAGTCATGGGAGTGAAAGTACGGTGTAGAGAATATAATCAATAGTTCTGAAACATCTTTCTATATTGACAGTAACTACACTAGATGGGGTGAGGATTTAATAATGTATATAACTATTGAATCAATATTTTGTATACTTGAAATCAATATAATATTGTATATCAACTATACCTCAATTAGAAAAAGCAACCAAAAAGAATGCTACCTCCTGCTTCTAGTTATGAGAATAAATGGTATATGGCAAGCCCAAGAAATAAATGGTTCTCTACTGGAAAATAACTACCTAAAGCTTATGTCTTGCCAGTATAAAGCAGTTAATTCTAACTTTTATTTATATTTTACTACTGTTTGGGGTAAATTATATAAAATATTTGCAAATTAAAAATATAAGAAGTTGATTGATATGGTCTCATAACATCTCAAGAATCAAGTATGACCTGGGAGGAGCAATATTGTACAGTACGGGGAATGCCTTGATGTGGGGTATCTTAAGTGGCCAGTAGATAATATGAAAGCACTGGGCCACTTTAGTAGCTGAAAAAATGCTCAGACGGTATTTGACAATTTGCCTAAATGTCATTTTAATAGGGGGTTATAAATTAGGTGTTGCAGATGTAACTAGATCTTGTCCTAGACCTAATCAAAAATACATTAACTTTGATAGCTACATTTCATTTTATTTATGGTGTCAAGTTCAATGTTTTGAGTTCCAGGAGTAAATATTCCAGTGAATATCTTCACCTGTAACTGGCTTCAAACCCTAGAATAAATCTCTCCTTTCTTACCTGTTTCAGTATATAAGTTGCAGTTCTTTTTATGTCTTACAATGGAGCAACTCGAGTAATTAATCCCCATGACTATGACATTTTGAAAGCATATTATAGGACAAATAATTACATACAGACTTGCATTAACTTGTCCTACACAACCTCACCAAGCTAAGCATCTGATTTCCTCTATACCTTGGACTTTTATACTACAGACAGAAGTAAAAGTTAACTTTTTTTTTAAGTGTACAGAATATGACATTTGGGTTTCCTAGAGAAAGGCAAACCAGGAAGATATCTGAGGAACAGCAAGGAAAGAATTCAAGAGAGAGAGGAAATTAATATCACAAGTATAAGAGAGAGAACATAATTCTGAGTGGAGGACTATTACCTATGGTGTTTTTTAGTAGGATATGTTGTCCTACTGTGCTGGTGTTTCACAGCAAGAGTCACTTTGATTCAGGAAAAAAACCAAGGATGTGGCACCTCTCACAAACACATACACACTTAGATGTGCCATATGGAAGGACTTTATCCAGGATTACTCAGAGACTTCGATCAGGGAATATGCACAGAGAACGGTAACACTCTACAGACATGAAGCAAGATGATTTTCAGACAAGGGTGCTGACCCAGTTGCAGGGCTGGCATATGGGGATGTCTGGACTCAGAAGTAATTACTGATTTAGGATATACCACTAGTCTATACCGAAACTAAGGCAGATTTTTAAAAATGGTTACATAATGAAACAAGAAGAAACAAACACATTGCTGGATGCTATGCAATCAGTATTAACTGAAATAAAGATGAAGAAGACCTCCTAAAAAATCCATCCTATATTTAAGTCACATAATGTTATTGATATTTTTCCCTCTAATAGAAGATTTTGCTTTTTATGTAGAAGCAGTTATCCCAGGAATCCATTCATTGTGTCAGATTTATATAGGACTCCTGGGATGGGGCACTCACTAAGAGACACATGGGTATAATGATGAAAGTCATCATAGAATAAATAGCGAAGAAAGAAACATCTGACTGGTTGTTCTCCTACTACTGTGCCCAGGCAGGAGAGATCAGCAGTGTTTCTAAAAGCTCATTAATGGGCAATAATGTGAGACATGCCGCAGTAGCGAGAGACAGAAGTTAGAGATTTGGTAGGGCAATCAACCATTTAAAAAGAGAATTAGTGGGAACCCCAAACTATCTGATACAAAATTGAGTGTCAGATTCTGAAAATAATAGGGGCCCATTCCTACTTCCTCCAAGTTCCCTGGAAAAAGAACAGAATCATGGAGGACATAGCAGCCTGATACATACAGAGACTATATTTTGAGGTCCAAGCTTCCAATTCTGAACAAGTGATTACATATCCTTGGCAGAAAGAGCAGAACTGCCCTTTCTCCAATTAATGATGTAGACTTGACTTTGAACATTTGTGCTAAAGAGTCCTTTACCCATGCTCTACATGCTCAAGATATTTTTGTGTGACCCAAGGATATGTAAGAGACACCAGACTCACTAATGAAATTCAATCGTATATCATCCTTGTGATTTGGGGCTTGGTGTCCACTTATTTTGATTTAGAGAAATTAAGTAATTAGTAGCTCTTGCACTGGGATATGAAAAAAAAATCATACCACTTACCTTTTCATTGTCAATATTCTACATGACAATTACAAATACAACTGTTTCTCCAATGCATTGTAGTATTTTAAACCAAGGTAAAACCTGACCGAGTTTAGTTCCTGCCTAGCAAATTCTAATTAAGTCCATCAATATCCACCAGTTCTAGCTTCCAAATACCAAACATTGTAATATGTGCTGTGCAGGATCTGGAAGCACACATTTGGCCAAAAAAGGAAGTACTACCATCTGATGTAGGAAAATAAAGCAAAGTGAAAAAGACATTAAGAACAGCCTCAATCTTCAAGAGTTCAGGGCAGTGGGTTAATTATGTTAAGGGATGGGACATTGAAGTTAAAGCCAGAATTGATTTAAAAAAAAAACAACAAAAATCTCCACAAGTAGCTCCCAGTTTAAAGATCTTCAATTAATGATCAAAGAAACTTTGTACTCTCAAAGTTTATCCATATATATTTTCATGATTTTATGGGTTTGGAATTAAGTGGATGATTTTTCGGAGAAACCCTGACTGGGAAAGGAAAAGAAAAATGTAACTGCCAGTGACATCTTCAGGTGTACTGATGTTTTCCCAAAACATTCTCATACTGTGCCCCTAGAGTAAGGAGTGATAAAAGTGGTATATTTAACATTTTACATATTAACATCTCACCTGGTGGGCCAATTGTAGGAGATAGAGCTTATCTATATATTTTTCTGAACATAGGATTATATTCCTAATATGAAAATGGATTATATACATTGTGAAATACAAATTTTAAGAATGTTTTACTTCCTACAAATAATTATGAAAAGACATTTTAAATGGGTTTAAAGTACAGTATCTGATGTAAATGCTTGCATTTCCTAATCTTCCATATAAATCTTAAAGAAGCAACAGACACATGAGATCTTCAAACGCACAAATGCCAACGATGCATTCACTGCTGTTGTCAGCAATCCAGATGGCATTCAGAGTTAAAGAAAAGGGGGGGGCACTTTCCAATACCCATATTAACACCTGCTTACTTCAATTATTATATACTCAAAAGAGACTGATAGGATTTAATATTTTATACATTACATGTTATAAATAAATACATGATATTTATGCATATCATTTAAATAATTCATTCATTATATTCTTTATAATTCTATTAATATTAAATAACATTGAATGAACATCAGAAATATCCAACTTAAAAAGTAGATCACTCACTTCTTTTAGGTTACTTTCCTTAAAGAAATCACAGAGAAATCTTGCCATACTTACATATGCCTGCATGGTGATATGCAGTAAGTATTTAACTTGTATTACAAAAGCCTTTAACTCACCATTTACTTCATTCATTTTATGAATTCTGAAGTCATGTACACATACATCCCTAAGGATTTTCAAGAGTCTCTCATCATCTTGTTCCAGAGGTGTTAAAACCTAACTCATGTTATGATGAATAGTTTCAGTCCATGGGGTTACGGGAAGGTTTCCAGATACAAAAGAATGTGTTTTAAAATAAGGTACTTACAGATCAAGAGTCCCTTTCATATATTTTAGGTTCCATGAACTTTCATTTCATGAAAAATGATTCAATTATTTTAATCAAACATAAGAAGGGGAAAAATGTGTATGTAAGAGAAGCTATCTTAAAACTTTATGTGTCCCAATTCTAAAACTTTCTATGTCCCTAAATCAACATAACTGGTTTGAAGATTCACTTTCACTTTTTATTTTGCATCATTTAAGTTGAAAGGCCTTGGGTTAGCAATGCATTGTGACTGAGCCTTAGACTTATATAAAGACAGGAGACCTAGAACCTGTTCCCACCTGGAATACACATGCTGGCAACCACATCAGTACTCAGGGTGTGTTTACATTTGAACCCATTTAATCATCAAACACAAAAAATGTAAAGTCATCCATGACCCTTCATTCTATTACTACAGTCTAGATAAAATATTAAAACATGTTTATATGTTTATATTTACTTATATTTATATTATTTGTAATACTTATATTTAAGTATTATTAAAATCATTATAAAATACATAAAATATCATAAATATTAAAATCTTTCATTTTTACCTCCAATTTTCTCTCAGTTCTACCGACCTTCCCCCTTTTCATTGTCTCTGCCCAACTCTCAGCTCATCGAAGTCATCACACTCCTTTGTCTCCTTAACCATAAAAACTGCTTCCAAAAGTTAGTTTTCTAAAATACAAATTTAACCTCTTAACTCCCCACCTTACAAGCTTTAAAGGACTGTTTTTCATTGTTTAGCATATTAAGGAGAAAGTCCAATAAACATCTTAATCAAGTCCCTTGGGGGTCTGGCTCCTTAGCATCTGAACAACCCAGTTTTGTCATACTTTTTTAAGTGACAGGTCCCTATAATCCACCAAAGGCTGCATGCTGTTTCATCTTTCCTTGCTTCACTCTTTCCTTATGCTTTTGTTATCAAATATATGAGCTCATCCTTAAGACTTGAAGTCAAAGGACACCCTTAGAGGCCTTATGAGACCCCTCAAAATAGAGTACGTTACGTTCTATTTTACTGCTCCACTAAAGCTTTATGTGTTTGTAGTGTGTGCCCTTCCACACTGTCTTACATTTGTTTACAGATTTCCTTAATAAACTGTATGCTTATTCATTTAAGATATGTATCAATTTATTTCTATGCCTTTAATATATGCCAGGTCAAAAACACTTAATAAATGTTTGTTGCATAAACAGATGAGTTAATGGTAAAAAGATATTCATGTAGATTAAGTAGACTTATATGATATAATATATACCTATCCTATTCTGAATATATGTGATTAAAACAAAATGAATGCCTATTTCTAAAGAACTGGGAGATAGTAATTCATTCTCATTCTCATTTTCACACACACACACACACACACACACACACACACACACACACACTCACATTGATATATCAGTTTGAACTACTTAGAATCTTCAAAAATATCATTATCAGGTATATAGCACTGAGAGAGCTAAAATAATTGGGAGAAGCTTGGAAAACTTTTATAGATAAGGAAAAATCAAAATCTTGCTTTTAAAATTGGAAGGCAAGAAGACTTTTCAGCTATATAAATTGGTCTACAAAAGGTATGGCTAAGGAACTAAAGTATGCTGTAAATGTACTGATACCCTGACCTGTGGAGATACAGTAATTCCACTGACAATAAGAAGTATGAGTTTTATTTTTTTTTCTTTCCTTACTGCCAAATGTCTTTGATGAGAAAGTATTATCAACCTAGACTGCAGAAGGTGGCATTAAAGTTTAATCCTATCCAATCAGGTAGGCAGACATCAAATTCTGACACTGACTTCTATTGTGGAAAAGAGGGAACTGTCTGAAAACCCCCTTAACCCACTGCAAAAATACTGTAAGAGCTAAGAGGAAATATTACCAGCTTTAGTTTATTTCATTATCCAAATATTTCTTTAAGTATACTGTAAAGTATGATTGGACAGTTTATTCTGCATATTGTTTTTTCAAAACAAGCATTTTATTTTTTCATTCTTATTTCAAAATTTAACATTTTCTTCTTATTTGGTCCTTGAGATTCCTGCCAATCTTTTGCATTAGTATTGTTACATAATTAGGCAATTCTATAAATATGATGGATTAATAACAGAAAAATATAATATCAAATAATTCCTTATGTTAAAATTTGCTTTTCTACTTAAATAAAAAAACAAAATTAATAATGATAAAACCTTTTGTTTCTTTCAATGTCAACAGAATTTGTCAATTAAATTTAGCTAAAATTTGACACAAAGCTGTACACTGGCTCTTTTTTTGGAAAAAATTAAGGAGAGGATCTAAATTTAGAGCACTTAATTTTCACGACTGTAAGAGTCACGTTAATCAGCTCTCACAGAGACACACACTGAAAACAATAAACTATTTAGCAGTATGCAAGTCACTGTTTCGTTTATTCCCTATCATCTGAATAAGCTATCTTCTTAGAATAATGGGATATTTATCTCATTATTTTAAAAAATCTACTGCAATTGTTATAATTTTAAAGCTCTGGAAATGCATCCTTACTTATAGAAGGGCATTACTTCCAGAAAACATCAGATTATTAAAAACAGAAACAAAAACATGATTTTAGGACTAATAATTAGCTGAAGGGATTGGATAATTACATATTTCCTTAAAATTTGCATTTGGAAAACTTCCATAGTTATTTTTATATAGGGAAAGCATAAAGCATAAAAATATTTTAACAAAAATATACTTGTGAAGAAAAATAAATACTAAACTATGTTGTTCTCTGCTGATAGGTCAAACACAGATTAAAAACACATCATTCTAAGAGGAATTGTTAAATTATGTGCATTGAAAAAAATATTTTTATCAATTCATTCCAAGCACATCTTACACATTTCATGAAAGGAGTGTAATGGCCCAGGCTCAAGTTGCTTACACATATTTTAATATGTTCTTCTGCATGTATCAAATTTTAAAAAGCAAGACAGGAGCTGCTGAAATTGCTGCATATCTGGGTTATAACTGATTATGAATTTCTTCCTTTGTTGATTAATTGAGCATTCTATGTCTATTTAGCCATAATCTTTGTTTCAGTTCCTTATTTATATACGGCATTAAAATTACTTTTGTTTAAAATGGAAGACTATTGGATAGATGAAATTACATCAAAGATTGAAAATAATATCTACAAATAATTGACAACATAATACAGTATTTTTATTCAAATTATTTTATAGTTACACATTTTCTAATTATTTACAACACAGATTGGGAAGAGGAGTTGCATGAGGTGGAAGAGGTAGAAAGAAATACATATACCTTACTTCTCTTAACTGTAGATTAAGTAGGCATTATACTACACTATTTAATAAATGAGGAAAGTAAATTTCAGAGATATTAACTGACTTGTTCTAAGTCACATAAACAATGAAACAATAGGGCATTGAGAATAATTATTCTGTCTTCATAGCCCTTGCTCTTTCCTTAGGTAGAACTCTCTTATCAGATAGAGCAAACCCTTTAAGTGCCATCAGATGGCAAAAACTTGCCAGGGTAAAAACAAGAAGTGAAACTTGATTTATATTATTTAATTTATAAATAGCATCTTAATTTTGATTTCTTCATGCACATTTTATCCTTGACTATTGTTTTAACTTTTAAAATGGAGTTAAATTATTTTCTAACATATCCTAATGAACTCCCTGGTAAGAATCAGCTATGTGCCAGTTGGTTATATGAAGAGAAGTTTTACATATGTATGTATGTATGTTTTTATGTATCCAGCTAGCTAGCTAGCAGTGAATGGATGCTGAGGCTAGATTGATTCATTAAAATTATTCACCAAAATTATTTAGCTAAGTTATCTAGGCACATCCAATTTACTTTAATATCCATATTATTTTTTAAAGTAATTAAATAATGGAGATGTTTTGCAATGAGATAGTCATTTGATATGTATCAGTTAAAATATTTTAAATTCTTCCCTAGAAAAAGCATTCTACTTGGAATAACTCCTTCAGTATTAATAAAATTAACTTTAAAAAAATTAATAAAAGAAAAACAAAAATGAACAAATGGGACTAAATCAGACTAAACATTTTCTGTACAGCAAGACACCATCAACAAAACAAAAAGGCAACCCACAGCATGGGAGAATATATTTGTAAATGATTTATCTGAAAAGGTGTTAACATCCAAAATAAAGAACTCATACACTTCAACACCAAAATAAGTAAGGAAATAAATAACCCAATTAAAATAGGGCAGAGGACCTGAACAGACATTTTTTCCAAAGAAGAAACACAGATGGCCAACAGGAACATGAAAGGATGTTCCACATCATTAGTCATCTGGGAGATGCACCTCACACCAGTTAGAATGGCCGCTATCCAAAAGACAAGAAATAGTAAGTGTTGGCAAGAATATGGAGAAAAGGGAACCTACTACACTGTTGTTGGGAATGTCAATTGGTGCAGCCACTGTGGAGAGCAGTATGTAGGTTCCTCAAAAATCTAAAAATAGAAATACCATATGAACCAGTAATTCCACTTCTAGGAGTTTGCCCAAAGAAAACAAAATCCCTGATGTGTAAAGACATATGCACCCCTATGTTTACTGCCACATTGTTTACAATAGTCAAGGTATGGAAGAAACCAAAGTGTTCATCAATAGATTAATGGATAAAGAACTGGTACATATACACAATGGAGTATTATTCAGCCATATATAAGAAATAAATTCTGCCATTTGCAACAACATGGATGGACTTAGCGGGCATTATGCTAAGTGAAATAAGACAGGTGGAGAAAGACAAATACCATATGATTTCACTAATTTGTGGAATCTAATAAGAAAACAATACAAAAGAACAAAATAGCGGTAGACTCATAGACACTGAAAAGTGACTGGTGGTTACCATGGGGTAAGGGTTGGGATGGGTGGGTGAGGAAAGGGAGAGGGATAAAGGGGCACAAAAATTCTCAATCATAATATAAGTTGGTCATAGGGATGGAGAATATAGACAATTATTCCTTAATATCATCCTATGTCTGCAGATTGTAACTGCAGTAGTGGGGGCAAGGATTTAATAATGTGTGTAACTCTGAACCACTGTGCTGTGTACTTGAAATTAAGATCGTATATAAACCGTACTTGATATGGGGTGTGTGAGGGAGATAAAGAGCCACAAAAATTCATTTTTTTAAAGGATAGATACACTATGAGGAATCAAACATTAAGTTTTTCAATCTTTTAACGTAATACATTTAGTAATATGAACTCATTACAGTCAGTTCATAGCAGAAAGTGTAATGAAGCTCAGGTGAATGAGAAGAGCAAGAATGTGAAATTCTTTTAGATTATGGAGACAATGACTAAGCAGAGTTTAATTTGGAAGGAAATATCATAGTGCAGAGACATTTGCAGCTGGATGGTAGGAGCACTGGTGTAGAGAAAGTGAATCTGCAAGCCAAAGGCATAGAGCACTGAGGAAAAAATTGCTCAGAACAGGATTTTACATATAAAAGCCAAAAGCAAGTATCTTTCTGTCTCAGTGCTTTGTAAAGAAATTATTTTCTGTATTCTTTATAATCTACATGGTACCAGAGAAGAAAATTATGTATAGTGTTTTTACTTATTTGTATAGTCTTTTACTGTGTGATTCTAATTTGAATTTTAGTGTAATTTCAACATAGTTTTTATGGTTTAATAAAACTTTTACACATTAAAATGTTATTGAACTGTTACACATGGTTAATAATATTTGTGGACTTCTGAAAGCAGACATTATTAAGCTGAACAAAGTCATTAATGTCTTTAAACTTTGCACCAGGATATAAACTACAAAATGGATTGTTTAACTGCATCTAGAGAATAGTCATGGTATCTGACTTTATATGTTTCTTCTCTTTTTACCATATGTATATATTTATTTTTATTTTACATTTTAAATAAAAAGTATGCAAATGAAAATAAAAAAGCAATGCATTGGATTCTAATATTGACTTTCCCACTGATCATAACTTTGTGGGCAGTTGACAGAATGTAGATCTCCTTAGGCCTCTGTCTCTTCATTTATGCAATAACTAGATTATTACAGGTAATCTCTATAATATTTTCAGACCTGAAATTCAATGAGACAATCAGAAACATCCATTTGAGTTTAGGACTGGAAATGCAGTCATAAGATGTTATATTTTCTAAAGAAAAGATATTTCCATTTATTTTAAAACAAATATAGTCTGTGAATGGTAAAGATTTTGAAAAATCTTGTCAATTATCAATGATTTTTTATTTTAAACACTCATACTTTTAATTTGGTATTTCTTCATTGGGTAATATGAATTTACTCATTTAAGAATCTGAATTGCCTAACACATATATTACTAAAAATAAATTTAGGCATTTGAAATACCCTTTCACTTTTCCAAAAATGATATGAAGAATTGTTACAGAATTACTTGAACATATTTTTAATTAAAGTATATTTGACATACTATATCAATTTCAGGGGTAAAACATAGTGTTTCAACATTTTTATACATTACAAAATATTTACCATGATGAGTACAACTATCATCTATCACCATACAAAGTTACTACAAAATTATCGACTACATTCCCTAGGCTGTACATTACATCCCCATGACTAATTTATTTTAGAACTGGAAGTCTGTACTTTTTATCCCTTTCTCCTATTTGTCATCTCTTTGCTCCTCCCCACTGGCAACCACCAGTTTGTTATCTGTATTTGTGAGCCTGTTTCTGGGTTTTTGCTTATTTATTTGTTTTGGGTTTTTTTGACTTACATAAGTTAAATCACATGGCATTTGTCTTCCCTGTTTGACTTATTTCACTTAGCATCATGCTCTCTGTGTCCATTCATGTTGTCATGAATAGCAATTCTTTTTTATGGCCAAGTAATATTCCACTGTAGATTATATGTGATTATGTTATATGACCTGACAGCTTAGTAAGTATTTATCTAATAAGAATTCTAACTTATTTGTCTTGAAATGGTTAACTTATTTAATTTATGTCAGTATTCAAAGCAATATCAGTTATATATTTGTCCATAGTAATCAGGAAACAAGCCATGTATCACTGGTCTCTTCATTTTACCATCTTCAAGGATCACATTCTAAACAGTCAGGCTTAAGTAAATTCTCCTTTTTTCTCCTTTTCTTTCATTTTGTTTCCTATTTAAAGACACTACCTGTGCCTTTTAAAATTTAGCTGCCACTTCAGGAAGATGAATGAATGAATATAGTCTACTCTTATTAAGTATCATTGTTGTAGTTATAAAGTAATCTAAAATTATCAAATGTTTTCATGAGAAAAATCAGCATTGACCAACTCTGAAACATATCAGACCTAAAGAAGCCCAATATTCAAAACCTAAATAGTAAAATGGAAATATTTAAATAGATTCATGCATATTCGGCAATTCTACCCTAGATCTAAGCAACCATACACATGTTGAGGAACAGGTTTCCTCAGGTGTGCTTTGGCATTAACATATGCTTCTACCCACTCCTTTAACTAGTCAGGCCTATCATTTAATACTATCAGATATACAGAGAAATAATTCAATAAAGAAAGAAATAATTCAATAAAGAGAAGTCCGAACAACAGAGATGGGATATGAAAGTGGTCTTAATGACACATCTGGGTAACAGCAATAAAAATCAACAAAGCAGGAATAAAAATGTTAGTAGCTAAGAAGTTGAGTCAGATTTAAAATTTCTGTAACAAAAAGATAATCCAAGTTATAAGGACTTTAAGAATGATTGAACTCTTGAAATAAAGTACTTTGTAAACAGAAAATAATATGGTTTGTTCATTGGGAATTACATTAACAACAGAAGAAAACTCCTATTTAAAAGTGCATAAACACTGAGAAGTAAAAGAGAATAAACATCCTCATGAGAAAAATTTCATAAAGCCAGATAAAAGGTTGAGAAATAGAAAATTGAGAATTTTTAAAAAGACAATTAAAAAACAAACTGGAGTGAAATGCATGCAAGACAGTGTGTTAAGTTTGTGATTTATAATATGTAAGCAATATTAGTACCCAAAGAAGAATGCAGAATGAGTGAATCCATATTAATTCCCCAAAGGATACTAGAGGAATGATAAACGAAAACTTTCCAAAAATGAACAAATAAGTGAGAATTATATAACATCACACATTCTGGTTAAATGCTAAAACTTAAAAGATAAAAGGCAAGGGAATTAAATTATAAGTTCTTTGCATGTCAGTCACTGGATAAGCATTTTATAAATAATTTTTAACTAAGAAATTAGAAACCATGTCAGCATCCATGAAAGAAGTGAATCAACTGCATTCATAAAACATAATGTTCGTGAAAATAGGCCATCTCTGGTTTATTTTCTGCAATGATGGAGATGAAAGCAGACCAACAATATCAACTGCATAATCCTTAGACAAGGATAAGATCTAAGAAATTTGTACTATAGCAAATTCTAATTCATATGTGAAGCCAAGAACCAGACACAATATTTTAGTTGGCAGTTTCAACTTTCCAGTCAATTTGAAAGGGTAATATACTCTTTATCTTTTTTTTAAATGTGATATGGCAAGATTTCAATGGCAAGAGAATTAGTTCTTCTAAAATTATTAGGAAACCAGTAGTATAGAACATTCTACAGATCATTAATGGCTGAAATCTTTTACCAAGAAAACGTACATCAAAAATAGGACTTCCGGATAAAGACCTTTAACCTGGAAATTTATAGGTTAGATAATTATTTTCCCAGTTAAAATCAGATGAAATTTAGAAAGTTGTTTAATAATTTATCATTATGGATAAATAATCGGCAATGAGAATAGAGGCATTAACTCTACTTTGTATAAACATTGAAGGAAAATGAGCATAAAGAGGACAATGTCAAAATATTTCACCACATTTTTAAGAGTTAAATTTTTCTTTTTAGATAAATTTGAAGAATGCAAAATCAAAATAGGGATCAGAACAATAAGGTTGATATGATTTTTAAGAAAAACTATTATTTTATTATGGTTTAAATAAATATATCAGGTTAATCCATAACCTACCCACAAATCTGATGATTTAACTTACAAATCTCTCCCTCCCATAATATGAGTTTTCTTTTACAAATAAGCTGAGGACTGTGCTAACAAGATATCAAATTTGATAGCAACTCACAGTCACTTTGTAAGTCCCCTGGAAATGGAAAATTCCAAGGCATTTACCATTCACAGACCTTCAGGCACACTACATCAGCAGTGAAAATTTTGAAGACAGATGACTTATTTAAATGCAGTTTGAATAACCTTTTAGCAGTAATGGATGCCTACGCTTGTCCCTGAGAAATATGCCAGGAAAAGAAGCAGGCATCTTCAGTCTGGATGCCATTGGACTTCATGGTTTAAGAAAGCTCAGCCTAACCAGCCTATGGCTAACATCTCCTAAAAGGAACATTTATGGACTAGATTTTATAGTACTTGATTTAACAATTACTATCCAGATTGTAAAAATATACATTCTAGTTTGTGGTTCACTTATTTCTGCTTTTTTTAGTTGAACAAAATGGGCTTCCATGAGTGGAACCTTGAGTTAATATCCTATCCATGGGAATAAATGTTCAATTTACTGTTGCTGATTTAATCCCAGCAGTGATTAGATTATAACCTGGAGGGTTCTTGTGGTGCTCAGTGATCATTATTATAATTTTATATTACATAATTATGATTACTCTTAAAACATGTTTCCTTTCCATACTTTATCAAACCACCAGTGTAAAATAGGCAAGTCCAAGCTCAGGAATACAAAATACAGGAGAAATACGTACACGCACACAACAAATGAAAATGGCATGATAAGCAATATGTAATAAAGAATAATCGTATCATAGTAATATATATACTGTGTGCATATACTTAATAAAAAGATGATAATCTTAGGTTTATGTGAAATTAGCATCTATGTGTGCCTTACTAGAGATATGCCTTAAATAAAATGATGCAGCAGGAAGCAAAATAAATAAATGGACAAAAACACATGGAAGATATTGAACAAAGAAAATATGGTGGTGACAATATTGAATATAAGGTAGAATATATTAGAATTTAAAGTAAAATAATTGAGAAATTACACAATAGATATTCCTTACTATTAAATAATTATGTACCAAAACACACATGGTCAACCTTCAGTAATTTAAGGTATTTTGATAGAAACAGTTGCTTAGATTTTAAGATCACCTTCTCAGAAATCACAAATGAAATAGAGGAGAGGCTAAGTGTGTTTTTCTTTTTTTAATAGTTGGGTTCAAGTAATGTATTACGAAGTGAATAAATAATGGCTAAATTCTCAAATGGCCAACAAACTACATATATTACATAATCAAAAAGAACAAAGGTAATGAAAATTAATCTCTTAAGAACATAAAAAAGATACCTTAAATAACGTTTGGTTTAAAAATAGTGACAGGTTAATTTGTGTTTATAAATCTAAATAAATAAAAATTATCAGTTGTTAAGATCTTAGACGTATAGCAGTAAGAGAAACAAATCTGTTTAAGAATTATAATATGGTTAATAATTATAAATATGAACTATTTGTAAATCATTTATGTAGTGTAAGAAAAGGAATAAGAACACTTTTTTTTCTGGGAAGGAGAGAGGATATGAAACAACTACAAAATGAGGGATGGTTAAATCTGGAATATTTAGTGGATTGATATGAATATATGATATTTGGCAAAAATTTAAACAAATGCTTTCTTAGAATCATTGATTTAAAATTTTTGACTACATTTTTAAAGTTGAAAATTTGCTTCAAAACTTAGTATCTACATCTCTGAGGGCATTCCTAGTGGAATGTGTATCAGCTTTCATAAATACATATTTTAATTAATAGTGGATAAATAAATACTGTCCTGCAGTAAAAAGTGTGTCCAGGTTCAACAACACAAATCCTTCCATTCAGACAGAGGACCAAATTCCGTCCAGGCTCAGCACAAGCGGCAAGGTTTATTTCACAAGATGTACCACCTGGGCAAATACAAGTAAAGCCGTGGACTGACTTCTGACCAAAGCCTTCATTCATACAAGGAAATGATGTGCAGTCCTAGTTTGGGAAACAGAGAATCCAGTTTCATGATTAGTGGTAAAACCAACAATTTTAGTAAAATTAGTTTTACTTACACATTTTTAAAGAAACCGGTATGCAAGCTTACCTATATTCCCTTTCTCTAGTAACTGAAATATGTTTCTAGCAATAAGTGAGTTTTACCTTCTATTACCAGAAATACTGTCAAATTTCCACTGCTAATTTTTAAGGCAAAAAAAATATTTATTAAACTACTATAACAGGTACTATGTCAAAGAACACCTATTCCCCACTCCCATCCTAGTAATTATGCTAAAGCAAATTTCCTATGTACATAATGCCAGGAAGTCACTGACCCTTAGTATCGAGCATACATCCTATTTTGCCCAGGACAGCCCCAGTCTGTCCTAGGTAATGATTAATAGTGCCTCCATTAACTTTAAAGGAATCCTGGGTTTGATCACATGCTTAAAACAACTGACTTATATCTCTTAAAAAAACAAAACTTTACAATACCTGAATTTTTATTCCACTAATAATCTTTTCCTACAAGAATTATTTTAATGTGTATATTGTTTTCAGTTTTATTGAGGTATAATTGTCAAAAGACCTGCAAAATATTTAAAGTGTTAAATGTGCTGATTTTATATATATAATATATATATATATTCCTGACTTTGTGTTAATTAGCACACTCATCACTTCATATATTTGCCTTTTTTTGTTGGGGGTGGAGGGAGTGAAAACATTTGAAATCTACTCTCTTAGAAAATTTTAATTATACAATACAATATTATCAACTACAGTCACAATCTTATATATTAGATTCCTAGAACATATTTATCTTATAGCTGAAGGGTTGTATGACTCACTAGCATTTCCCTATTTCTTTCTATTGTTTCTAAGTTACTATGTTTTTTAAGACTCCACATATAAGTGATATTATGCAGTGTTTGTCTTCTAGTCTAGCTTATTTCACTTGGCATAATGTCCTCCAAGTTTATCAGTATCACAAATAAAAGGATTTCCTTCTTTATTAAGGCTGAATAATATTCCATTGTATATACAGACACCACACTTTCTTTACCCAATCATCTATCGATGGACACTTAGGTTGTTTCCATACCTTGGCTATTGTGAATAATGCTGCAATGAACATAGTGCAGATATCTCTTTGAGATAATGGTTTCATTCTCTTTGGATTTATACACAGAAGTGCAATTGCTGGATCATATGATAGCTCTGTTTTCAATTTTTTGGGAAAACTCCATATTGTTTTCCATAGTGGCTGTGCCAGTTTACATTCTTACCAAAAGTGAGAAAGAGTTCCCTTTTCTCCACATCCTTGTCAGTATTTCTTATCCCTTGACTTTTTGATAATAGCCATCCTAACAGATGTGAGGTGACATCTTATTGTGGGTCTCATTTAAATTTCCCCCATGATTAGTGATGTTGAACACCTTTTTACTACCTGCTGTCCATTTGTGTGGCCCCTTTGGAAAATGTCTATTCAAGTCCTTTGCCTGTTTTTAAGATTGAGTTATTTGCTTGTTTTTTGTTTTGTTTTTGCTTATTAAGTTGCATGAGTTCTCTATATATTTTAGATATTAACCCCTTATCAGATATATGATTTGTAAATATTCTCTCCCATTACACAAGCTTTGTTTTCATTTATTGATTGTTTCCTTTGCTGTGCAAAAGCTTTTTAGTTTGATGTCATCCCACTTGTTTATTTTTGCTTTGTTTTTGGTATCAACCCCCTTAAAAAATCATTTGCTAAGACCAATGTCAAGGAGTGAAACTTACTGTCTTCTAGGAGTTTTAAGGCTTCAGGTCTTTAATACATTTTGAGTTGATTTTTTTGATAAAGTAAGATAGGGGTCCAGAATCATTATTTTGCATGTGGCTATCCAGTTTTCCCAACATTATTTTTTGAAGGGACTATTATTTCTTTATTGTATATTCTTGGCTACTTTGTCATAAATTAATTGACCATATTTGTGTGGATTCATTTCTGGGTTCTTTATTCTGGTCCATTGCTCTATGTGTCTGTTTTTATGCTAATACCACACTGTTTTGATTACTATACTTTGTAAATTAGTTTGAAATTAGAAAGTGTGATGTCTCCAGCTTTGTTCTCTTTTCTCAAGATTGCTTTGGCAGTTTGGGCTCTCTTTTGGCTCCATACAAATATTAAGATTTTTTTTTCTATTTCCATAAAGAAAAAAAATTGGAATTTTAATGAAGGTTGCATTGAATCAATAGATCGCTTTGGGTAGTATGGACATTTCAACAATATTATTTTTCCAATCCAGGAACAGGGAATATCTTTCCATTTTTTATGTGTCTTCATCAGTTTCTTACATTAATATTTTATAGTTTTCAGTACACAGGTCCTTCACCTGCTTGGTTGAATATATTCTGACATATTTTATTCTTTTTGGTGCTATTGTAATTGTGATTATTTTCCTAATTTCTCTCTCTGATATTTCATTATTAGTGTGTAGTAACAACTGATTTTTGTATTTCTATTTTAAGCTGCAAACAACTTGAGCACATACACAAGCTCTGTATTTGTACACTTATAAATTTGGAGTGCTAGATGTGGGGTGCAAACCCATCACTCCTCAGGGAGCGGCTGGAAGTCAGGGGTTCCCACATCATCGCGTGGCAATGTGCCGTGTGTAGGGTTCATGGAGAAGTTTCCTTGACCTTTCCTATCTTTTTCAGCATTTTCTCAGTTGCCCAATGTGTTGGAGTTACTTAGCTAGTTTCCGGATTTCTCTCAGAGGGAACTGCTGTGTGCCTAGTTGTGCATTTGGTGCATCCATGTCAGGAGAGAAATTCAGAAGTCTCATATGTCACAATCTTGGTCCAGAGTCTTAATGTGACTCCAAGCACAACCTTTTAAGGAGCCACTTTTCCATGCATTTGTCCATATTTATGTCCAGCATCTCTAATAACTACAGTTCTAGAAGTACAGGGGTGTTGTGGAGTCAGAGGAACCTGGATAATATACAGCTCTTGTTTATTTAGCTTTTGAATATTTTTTGTATTTCACCCACTTTTACTGACTTGTTAAACAAATGGTGTTTTATTTAAAGTATGTAAACTTATGTCTAAAATGGCAATGATCTCCCCCACCTCACACAAGTTCCTATGATAAATAAAATAATGAGTATAAAGCGATTAACCCTGTTCTTGGGACATGACAGCTGTTCAGTTAATGTTATCTTCTTTCCCTTTATTGTCCAACAGCCTTGCCAGCTTCTATTTCAGTCACTTGGCACGTGCCTAGAATAGAAAATGAGTTTTCCAATATATTTAGTGTCTACCATACCATATGCTTCTTAAGTTCACATTTTAGATATTATATATGTGCTTCTATTCTTGGAAGCACAAAGAATGGTGTCTTAAATGTGATATGACATCATTTTTCAATGTAATGTTAACTCTGAAAAAGTTGCACTTATAATTTTGAGAAATAATTTATGGAACTTTATGACATTAGTAAATCTTTAAAAAATTATTCTCAATATGTTTTCTACACAGAATTTCTTAATGAAAATACACAAATATGAATGGTTAGCACTATGGACCTCAAGTTACATATACAAACATGAGGTATTTCTTTAACATTTTACCCTGAAGAGTGATATTTTCTAGAACTCTCATTAGTTGACACTTATGCTTACAAAACATTTAGTTTCAAAAGTGTTAGCATAACAATAAAAACTCACACTGACAGGGATAAAGCAAAGTTACTGCATTCATATTATGTATCAAATAGAAAAATAAAGATTTGTCAAAATCACCAGAGTGTTAATTAGCGTCTTTCTCAATAAGAAATGGATTATGCCCTTGAGTATAAAACTCTAATCATGATTGGAACCCAGATGGTGACCTTTTTACACTCACCCAACTGGTAAAGTTAAATGTATGTTTTTATAAATGAATGTTATTCTGATATTTGTTCTACCTTTGCTGAAAATGTGAGCTCCTTAAGGATAACCGAGGGCACATAGTAGGCTTCATGCAGATACTGCAGTTATTTTTATGGAATGTAAATGCAGAATTCCACAGGGAATGGCATGGAAACATGTTTCCTTCTTAGCCCTATGGCTGGATATATATAGGATGATTCATTAGAAAGCATTACATAAACTAATTGAATTATATCTCCCATGGGAAGAAAGAGAGAGTTTTTAGCCTGCCAAAAGTTCTGTCTCTAAGGTTTACAATAATCTTTTTATAAATTAATTAGAAGGCTTAATGGAAAAATAATACAAGAGCAATTTCTTTTTAGAGAAAGAAACCAAACTGTCATTTAGTTCTTGATCTTCCTGGGTTCAAAAATTAAGGATGCCTTTCTTTTTGTTCATCATTGTTTATAGTACTTCGTTCTCTACTATTTAACATAAAAAAGTGCTTCTCAAGAATTCACTAACTTAATTTCAGAAAATGAAAGACATAAAAGGCAGGTGCGTTTGGAGCAAGAAGGGGAAGCCAGGAGTAATGTTGCAGGCCAGGGCAATCTAGACATTGGGCTAGACCCCAGGGCTATGTTCATGCCACTAGCATTCCAAATGCCAGGCCAGGAAATGCACAGAAGTGTGTGAGCAACAGAGCAGTGATATATTTATTCTGGAGTGGTTAACTGGAGAGACCACTGGATTGGCTAGTAAATGTGCCACTTCTCTCTCTGTGTTCTATTTTAGGTATGCAGTTTGTCCTGTGATCTCTGAACTCCCCAGAATAACAAAGTTATTAACCGAGATCACCTTTATCATAGTATTTCTCTCCCAGAATCATGTTTTCTTTTTCAGCACTGCTGTTCTTAGAAGAGTGTAATGCTTTGTTCAAAGAAGATGTTGGGGAAACAGAACATGTTAAACAGACAATCATGGAACTATTCTATCTGAAGAGAGGAAACAGGACATGGCGACAACTGTTTGGAGAGTGAGGACGTTAGAGTCCTGTCCTGTCCACTGCCAAGACCTATTCAGTTTCACAGAAATTCTCAACTTTCAGCTTGTTTCGAATAAAAAGCCACTAATAGAGTCTACTTTTTAAAAAACTCACATGGCATATGAATACTCTCGGTAGCCTATTAAATTGCAGATTCAAACTCTATTGGTTGGGTGTGGAGCCTGAGGTTCCCCATTTCCACCCAAACCCCAGCAATCCTGAAGGGCCTACTAGTAACGGAACAAACATGAGTAGCAAGAATCTAGTCTAATAACTTTATTTTACCCACAAATATGAGAACAAGATGAAGGGTGTTAGAGCGACTTCACCAAGGCCTTACAGAAAGACGATGACAGAATAAAAATCACACAGACACTAAATGCCGTAAATTCCTACTTGCAGTTCATTGTACCACCAAGTCTTGATTTCCCTCTCAAAGGCATTTCTTAGCTATGGAATTATACATATGATAATGGACAGGGTAAGGGCTTGATATCTCTAAAGTTTACTTCAAATATAATTTTCATTGGCTGTTTCTTTCTCAAAACTTACAGGGCTGACTATGGGACTGAAGTAGTTAGTAAGGATTTTGTTTGAATTTCAACTTAATCCTACTTGTAATATTCTGATGTAAAGAAAACGTCCTGTTTAATGGTTATTTCAACAGATCAAACAAGATTATGAAATACCAAATTTGGGATTTTTGCAGTAAATATTAATTTTATTTCTTTATTGAAAATGTGTCTGACAGTACTTCTGGGAAAGAAGGTCACTGAAATACAGGGAAACAAAACCACTGCCTCAGAAACAGCCTGTAATGCACAAATGACTCAACTATAGGAAAGAAAAAGTATGTCAGGGCTGAAACTAGACAATGCCAACTGAAACAAACATCAAGATTTTTTTAAAGGTAATGTAAAGCCCCAAATACATTTAAAAAAACTAACAATAAATATTACTTAATGAAGAATATTGCAGAAAAAAATCTAAAGCATATATTCAAAAAATATATTATGCTCTAACTTGGCAAAATGAAGGGTCAGGCATGGACAAATAATCCAAAAACCAGAAAACTTTGATTTAATATTGTTAAGGAATCTCTGGCACAAACATGAGTTGTTTTGGTTTAGAGAGGCTGGGAAAGGAAGTACAATTTCCCTTTCTCACATGTTTTGCTCTTCTGATTCAGGTTTGGACTCACTCTTGCATGAGTAGTGATAGAAATCTGCCCTAACTAGGAGATTCAAGATTATGGATGAGGGTGAATAAGTAGATAGAGAAAATATTCAGGAAAAATATATAAGAAAAGAGTCCTGATAAACACACAATATGGTGGGAAAGGAATTGGCTGTGAGACCAGTGGAAACACACACACACACACATAGGAAAACAAATAAACAAGAGTTTTAAATGTACTAATGATTATTTCCTACTATGATTAACTCAAACTTCTGCATCTAAGATACATACATATTTTTTAAGAACAATACACTTAAAATACCATAAGTCTCCATTAAGAGGGTCCTCATTAAATAAATATGGAGGTGATGAGTATTCCCATTTATGAGACCTCTTTTATTTTAAAGATGTGTTTTCAACCTAAGGAGATAGAAATTCTCTACAGTGACTTGTGGGAAACAGCTAACCACTTGTGGGAGATTCCAACTCAAATCTTACCCTGAAAAGTGTTCTGATGGATCAGTTATTGAATTGCAAGTAAAAAGAAAAATGAGAAAAATACTGGAAGAACTTTTTAAATAGGTCACTTTCCAACTTGCCACACATCACAGACCCTATAGAGAAAATATCAGCGAATTTGGATACATAAAATTAAATCCTTTGAATGTCAGAATATACTATATATTAATTAAACATTAACAAAAATAGGAAAATATAGATAATGTATATGGTAGACAAAAGGTAAATAATACGATTATAAAAGAAGTCGCAGAAATTTTAGCATACACTCAAAGAAATACACAGAGTTGTTTTCTTTACTCATTTCCCTTCTGCTTATAGAACTTCCTTTAGTGTTTTTAGATTTGATCTGCTTGTGATGAATTCTTAGCTTTCATTCCTCTGAGAATGTCTTGATTCCTTCTTTTATTCTATAATCATGGTTTCTTTTTTCCATTATAGTACTTTCCTTATATACTTATAATCTGATGTTCAAATAAAAACACTGCTCCTTTGTAGCAGTCACACTTCTTAGTCCCAACAAAATAAAGGGAAATAACTCTCCTTTGTTTTCTGTGTTTGTATGTGTGTGTATACCCAGAGCTGAGTTAATGACGTCTTTTCAGTAGCCACAGCACCCATTCTAAACCCAGTCATGTGTTTGGCTTTCTCTAGCATTAACTTTAAATTTTAAAAGCTTGCCATTTTTCATTTTTCAAGGAGCTTCAGATATGACACCCTGCCTCATATTGACCTGAGGGTTCTTTTCAATCAGTGTTCCACCACTGCTCTTGTTTCTTTAGCCTAAAGAGACAGACTAAGACATCAATATCCTTCAATGTCCTTCAGAGGCTGTAATCTGGACATTGCAACATAGAGAAAGTTACAATAAATAGGTCAGCTAAGTAAGATACATGTGCATCTTCATATCTGTATCTCCAAATGGAGCTGGTGGGGAATGAGGTATGTCTGATAGTTATTATATCTCGGTTTCTAATAGATAATAAATGCTCAATATTTGCAGAAGGAATGATCAAAATTACATTGAGAGTACACTTAATGTATTACTAAAAAAGAACACTTAAAATATATTTAATTATAATAATTAATCTAGATGGCCGGGTGAGGTTTTTAAAAGCAGAGAAACAAAATAGATAGTCCTAAAACTGACCTATATATAGGAATTTAGTGCATGATAAATAAGGCAACCTGAAGCAATGAAGAAATGACAGACCCTTTGATAAAAGTTTTTGAAATATTGATTATACTTTTGGAAAAAGCTAAATTAGATCCCCATCTTTTAGCAATCATAACAACATACTCACTATGAATTGAAGTTTCTGTTGTTAGTCCTAAAATTGTACTACATGAGGATATAAGGAAATATTTTAATAATTGCTGTACATTCTAAGGAGTAACGAACGCAAAGCCCAGTGCCATAAAGAGAAATATGAAAAATCTTTTCATTTACTAGTTCTTCAAAGCAGGAGTGTCTAAGCTCCAGAAAAGATTTGCAATTCACAGAATCTAGTAGATTATATCCCTAATTTAAAGTACTATGTAGAAAGCCAAAGAAAAGAGCAGCAAGACAAAAGAAAAATGCTGTCAGTCCAAGGTTGTGAGTAGATTAGTGCAAAGAAATACAAGTGGCAAATAATCATATGGAAAGGTGCTCAATCTTGGCAGTAACCTGGGAAAATGTATATCAAAATAACGGCATGCCATATTTTCCTCATCAAATTAGTCGACACTTTAAAAAAAGATTTCATTTGATAGGATCTAGGGAAATGGCATGCTCATAGTCTGATTAAATAAGAATGGTTTTTCAACACTTACATGGAACATGTTGTAGCTATTAAAAAGAATGAGTCAGGACTCATGTATTACAATGGAATGGTTTCTAAGATACACTAAGTGAAACAGCCACTGCATAAGAAGGATAACGAGTTGTTTTATGTTAAAAGTATTAGACAAAATGAACATCTAGAAGCATATAGCTAGAATGTTAACAATTCTCATAATATCAGATGTACATGTATATGTATGTGTGAATATTTACCAATTCACATGTAAAAACATTTACTTATTGATATATTTAATTCAGAAGAATACCACATTTATACTCCGAAGAGACAGGGTTTTAGAGATGACCACAGGCAATATATGCAACAGTTCAAACAATATATATGCCTCATCCGTTTCCTACCAAGAAATTTATTAGATGCAATACTTCTTTTTCCACATTAAGTATGGCATTCACCCTCTAGAACCAAATCAACATATCAATAAACAAGCTTTTAAAAGTAATGTGTATCAGAAAATGTGCTAGTTGATTTATATTCCTTATCTAATTTAATCCTGAGAACAACCTAAGAGGTTGTTACTATGATTACCTTCATTGAATAGCTAAAACATGGTTTCAGAATATGAGTAAGTATTTTCTCTAGGAATACACAGCAGGTAAATAGCAGAACGTCAGTTCAATACTGTTTCCTTCATGCATTTAGCAGCCCCGTCACCCCCTCTAACAGGGCCATTTACTGAGTATCTACTACATCTTTCATGCATCACCACACAATGACTCTGTGATGTAAGAACTATTACAGCTGTATTTTACTGATGAGAGACATTCAAAGAATTTAAACAAAATATCTGTAGTCTCACAATGCCAGAAGCTATTTTTAATCCCTGTGTCTCCTTCCTTTACCAAATCACTGTCACCCAGGAAAGAGGAAGAACTCCCCACAACTCAAGAAGGTTTATGATGATCATAAATTTCAAATGGCCAACATTTCTCAATGAAAGAAACATTCCACATAAAATTCAAAGCGTCAACCACATCACATCAGACTCTTGAGGATTGGAACACAGATCCTGAGAGTATTACAGACATTGGGATCTCTACATGTATCCACCTGCTGGCATATCCATCCAGCATTTACTTTCCTGCTGTGGTATGTAGATCAATCTTCTCATCCCTACACATCTACAGACCCTTGTGTGTCCTAAAAACAGGGGTGGGGAGGCTGATGGTATATCATAAGCCTTCTGAGCCCCTTTTGACCATTCCCAGGATTTAGTTTAATGAGGGCTCCAGATTATAGAAGTTTATGATAACAAGAGTCAGAGAAGAAAAGGTAAAAAGAAGCTGTGGTTGTCAGTCTTGTTTGGAGCAACTGAGAAATTCCAAAGAGGAAAGGTGAGAGGTAGAACAGTTAAATCATCCATAACTACTGAAGAAATGACTCTGAAACCTACAGCAAGTGGTTTGATTTTTCTTTTAAGCTACTTTAGAATTAATAATAATTATAAAACTTACATCAATCCTGATCTCACATCTTGAGCTAGTCTGTCCTGCAGCACATGAGCACTGATACTCTTCAATGAAATCTGTGCATCTGTAACACAGAATTAAATTATTAAGCAAGTAACACATTAAACCATAATTTCAAGAGAGTTTCACCATTTAAGGTTTTATTTTCCAGTTCAAGCTAAGAAAAGCACATGCCCATGAGCAACAGAAGGCAGGCGTCTATTCCTGTTTTTTTATCCTTCAAGGTGACTGGATGAAAGAACAGATCAATTTTCATTTTTGTCATCTTCCCCTTGGCGATGTAAAGAAAGGACAGTTCTAAAAGATAAAAAGTATATTTAGGGCTTATGTAGGAAACTGAAGTCATCTGTGGCCAAACTGCAGTGCAAGGAGTTACCCATCCTCATCCCCCCTTCCCTGCCTACAAAGTCAGCGGCAAGACTAGAAAAGGAAAATTATGCTGCAGAAGGTAGCTTGGTGCATCTGCCAGCCATTTTTCTTTGTCACCTGCATCTCCTGGAAATATCCTCACTCTAGATTTACCTAAACTAATATTCTATCCATGAGCAGGAGAGTTATTAAACAATTCCATAAAGAGAGCCAAAAAATACCTCACGTGTACACAAGAATGAAAGACCCGTCTGCTTAGGAACATTTTAAATACTAAGTGTGTGGTATTAGCTCTCCACAGAGCAAACAACAGAGCATCTCCTTATCCTACTTGCTACTTCTATTGCTGTGAGCAGTTACTGTCAAGTATATAAAAGTCCAATTAATCCACATTTATTGGAAATTACTTTATGCTAATGAGCAGAACTTAAAGAAGGGCAGAGATAATGTATCAGTATATTGCATTAAGTAAAACAGGCAGCATCTGTCATTTTAACTATACTTAGCACTTGTTTTATGAAAGAGCATAATTAAAATTCTTTATCAACTTCCCCTTGACATTAAGTCTTAAATATTGTGAGTTAAATATACCTTCTTAGATTTACTAATGGAAAAATAAAAATAGCTACCTTCCTTGTCGGCAGGGATTTGAGAGGCAATTGTTTGCATTTGTTTCACAGCGTATTCCGAGGAACCCACTTTTGCAGACACAGGAATAATGACTGATGCCATCAGGCCCGGCTCCACCATGAAGGCAAGGCTTTGACAGACCTTCATCTATATTTACTCCACCAGAAAGACCTACATTAGAAGAGATAAGGCAAATCATGGGACTATTTAAATGCAAAACTCAAAAGTCTTTTCATTATGATGCATGTCACCAAGTAATCGAGACTCTGTCCCCATAAAGATAATTTGACATCTTGTAGCAAAGGAAAGCATTTTTCAAGGGAAAATGTGTTTAGGCCTATGAACTCTTACACAGCTAATTTAATGTGAATGAGAAAACAAAGCACAGCGTAATGTACTTAGATTTGTTTTTAGTGTGAGGAGTTGTTTATTGAGAATATTAGTGAAATAATAAATTACATCAAGTTGTCACTGTGAATACTAATTCCTAATTTTTTTTTGTAATGATAACTTGAAAGTCACACATTTCTTACTTACAGGAATTAAGAAGGAGTTTTAATTTTTCCAGATTTGGTCTTGGTCAGTCTATTAATGGCTGTCTGAGATTTCTAAATGTAACCTAACTTTGGCTAATGAGTGTTTTTAAAGACTAAGTTTTGAATATTTATTAGGCACCTACTAGGTGCCATCTCTGTGTTCAACTAAGGATACCAAACAAAAAGAGAGAGAGAGAGAGAATGACTGTGAATCCACAAACATGTTATCAGGTAGACAATCTTTATAGATAGAAAACACCTCAAGAACCACATGAGCAATTCTTAATGGAAAGCTAGAGTGTGTTTCAGGTTTCACACTTTAGAGGCAGTAGGAGAAAGTGGAGAATCATGGTAAAAAAAAAAAAATGTTAGAATTAACCCTTTGTTCACTGTGTCCTTTACCACCTAGTTACCTTTGGTTAATGTTCATCAAACCAATGTACTGATGAGTAAACAAGGGTTCAGAGATTTTAAATAATGCCTCCAGAACACACAGGCCATAACAGCAGATCAGGACTGAAATCATGGTCTCTCTCTGACTTACGCTCCTATCTTCAGTTTAAGTGTACAGTTCTGCAACTACTACGCTATGTGCGTAAATTGTTACACTGAATAATCCTGTGGGTACTGTTAAAAATAAGACAACAGGCCCCGAATGCAGTCACATATGCTGAGCCTCATGTCACCAAACCAAGACTCCATTTACAGTTTCTGCTTCTCAGAGCAGGAATCGTAAACCCATCCACCAGGGATCACTGGATCAGCACACGTCGGGCAATCCTCCTGCTAGATCCTCGTCATCCTGACCGGAAGCACTTTGCAATGACCGACCGGCTTCCTGTCTCACATCATTTCCTTGGCCCTTCTGGCTATAAAGGTCCTTCATATTGTACAGCTCCTCCTCAGATCTCCTTCCTATCTGCGAGACTGGATGCTACCCGATTGTGGAGTTGATTTTTGTCCAAATTAAAACTTAAAAGTTGTAATATGCCTCAGTTTATCTTTTAACACTTCCCATTGAAAACCATGGCTCTTGTAGCCAAGAATATAATGTCTAATTGGGAATAAAGATATGTTCATTGAAAGATACGCTACTATAACGCTTATGAACAAACAGCTATAAATAAGCCATTTTGGAGAAAATATAAGCTTATGAACAAATAAGCCCATTACAATGAAGAATATACTAATAGTTGATGCCTGGAGACCCTGCAATGTGCCAGTACTTTGAGCGCTTGTACAGATCAATTTATTTAAACTTTACAGTAATTTTCTGACATGGAAATGATTCTCCCCATTTTATAGAAAATGAAGCACAAAACCTCACAGGTAGTAAATGGCAGAGCCCGTCGTGCGAGCCACTGTGGGATACCGTCAGTCACACTACATCTTCTTGTGGAAGAATGTGCTCTGTGTTCTAATGAGAGAGTGAATCCTAGCCCATTGGTGCTTAAGGAATGAGGAACTGAGGCCCACCTGAGAAAGAAGTTCAAGCTTTGATGGGCAGGGAGAACAGTACTTGAGAAAATTCAAATGAGAAGTTCGAAAGAGTACCTAGGCATTCATTCTACGTGTGTTAGATATCTCAGCATTTGTTAAGATACTAGGAAAAGGTTGGCGGCGGTAGGGGGACAGTACTATTGGCAAATAGGCAGCCATTTCACTAGGAGTCACAACTTAACTTTAATGACTTAGGTATCGTAGCAGAACTATATATTCAAGTGCATGTTATTTCGAGCAGTCACATTGGGGGAGTGCAATTTATTGCAAACGAGACTTCCAATGTAAAAAATATTTCTGGAAATTCTCTTGCGAGATTGTCAATTTTTAACTCAAAATACATGTAAATGGTTACGTTTTTATTTTACCACACTGTTATTACCTCTGTAGAGCTTTGGATATTAATGGTCGTGTGAAAAATAATAACGTGTATAAACTGGTCAAATGTGTAGTCGTATTTAAATGGACTACCAAGATTTAGGTTCAGGATGGGGATTAAAGAAGCAACAGAGATAACATTCAGCTGTTTATAATTTACAAAGGGACCCTCTCCCTAAATCTCAGTGGCTCATGTCACACCGGTTTATTTCTTATTCTATGACCAAGGTGAGCTACACCTCCACTTTACATTGTCTTTATTCTGGGAGCCAGGCAAATGGCACATCCTCTGCTAGGGACATCGCCAGCACTGTGGAAGAGAGAAAAGGTCACTGGGAAGACATTCTGTGGTTTTTAAATCTCCTGCCAACATTTCATTGGCGAGTTCAAGGCACGTGACCAAGCCCAACATAGCTGAGATGGGAAGGAGTGTCCTACAGCAGGAAAGGGCAGATATTTGTGACAGTAATATTTAGTGTAGACACATTAATCATAGACTCTTCTCATTTGTCAGTGAGGGTTATTTATCAGTACATTATAGGTTTATTAGAATGATAAAGTAAAACCACGTATTTAAAACAACTAGTCCAGGGCTTGGCACATATTTAGCATTTGATTGCTATCATTTTCCTGATAGAAGCATCCCAACTACATTATATTACATATGTGATTTAGGTCTTTCCAGAGGCATCATCACACTAACTAAGAAGATGAGTGAAAGTGTCTGTGTAGGAATATGTAGAATGCTGGCAGAATCAGTGATGAAAATTTTAGTTAAAAAGACATGGTCAATTTATCACAAAAGTGTTGGGGCAAAGGGCGAAGTGGCAAAAGAGAATTAGATGGGATACATTTACAGACAGGAGAATTGACAAAAGATATTACACCTTTGTTGAAGTGTTCTCTCTACTACAGGGCAAGCATGCCTCGCTTTAGCTGGAGAAAACTTCATCAACATTACCTTAGGAGCTATTTTATTCCTAATGTTTTATTCATTAATTAAACTGTGGTCATAATTTTACTTCCTAAGTAATCTCCAGAGAGGATAAGAATGTAATGATTAGCTGATTTGAACATTCTGATCACGGTAAACCATTAAAAAAATTTTAAATATCATCACCCTACAAGTCACGTACTCTTATTAGAACCTTTTTAACTTCATCTACTCTACCCTCCCCTTGACCACTCTGGAGTAGTTGCACTGATCTCCTTGTGTTTTTGCAAAAACTTTGTTCCTCTTCCTAGATTTATTTTCATCCAGATATTTACACAATTCATTCCTTTATTTCCTTTGGGTCTTTATTTAAATGTCATTTTCTCAATGATCCTTAATTGACCACATTATTTAAAATTGCATGTCTTCCCTATCCATAATCAGCATTGTCTCCAGTTTTATTTAGTTTATTTTTTCTCCCCAAACAAGTAATCTCTTTCTATCCGTCTATAAAATTTAGTCATTTGTCTTTTTCTTTTTTGTCTGTCTTTCCCATTACAATGAAGGAATAGATTTTTGTCTGTCTAGTTCAATGCTTCATTCATTCAAATATTTGTTAAATAAATAAATCATGTCTGTGTTTATATTTTGTTTAACAAATCATTTTGGGGTTTGTTTTCCTACAGAAGCTTCTGTCCCTTCCCAAGCAAGAACAAAACAGTTCTCGAGAAGCTGGGGAAACTGCCAGTCTTTTCAATGGTGAGAATCATAATCTGGAATGAGGTGATATCTCTAAGGTGTGTGCCTGAAAGACATGTCTTGTCTGTGCAGTCAAGGGGAATTATTTAATGGAATCTCTACTTGTTTCCACCTTCAAACTGAGAAGCTTCCATAAGAAATTAAAAGAATAAATGTGTAGACTTTGTTTCAAATGATCTCCCATACATAACTACCAACACTAAGGAAGACAAAATCTTGTTTGCCACAGAATGGACCTTGAGGACATTAAGCTAAGTGACATAAGTATGACAGAGAATGACAAATATTGCATGGGATCATTTATATTTGGAATCTTAAAAAAAAAAAGGTCAAACTCATGGAAACAGAAGGAAGAAGAATGGTTGCCAGGAGCTGAGGGGTAGGGAAAATGGAGATTGGTGAAAGTGTACCACCTTTCAGCTATAGGAAGAAGTCTAAGGATCCTATATGGAAAATGATGACTATAACTGATAGTATTGCCTTGCACAATTGAAATTTAGTGCAAGAATAGAACATCGATGTTCTCACAAAAAATAAAGATAAAAATTCTGAGGTGTTAATTAACTAGATGGGAAGAATCCTTTCATAATGTGTATGCACATCAAATCATCACATTGCACACCTTAAATGTTATAATTTTGTCAATTATACCGTAAAGCTAAAGAAAAAAAATTGTAATCACTACCATAAATGGAAAACCATTATCATGTTTCAGAAATGAAAAGTAACCAAAAAGGAAATTCAACAAAAACACAATTACCAACCCATCCAAAGTTTAAATTCCTCATCTGCAAACTGTGTCTAAGAGCATCTGTGTTGTAGCATACTTGAGCAATGTATGGAGAGCATATAGTCATTTCTAACAGCATATAGAAGATGAAAAATTATATTTATAATAACATTATTGTAACAACTTGGCCATTTATCTTCTTCATAGGATTAAAATGTGAATGCTTTCACATTGCATGAATCCAAGCAAACCTAAAAGAAATAACATTTAGTATTTAGTAGACTTTACCAAAAGTTTGTTTAAAATCTCAGTCTCAGTTCTTTGATTATCTTATATTTCAGATATTTCCTACTACTCATTAATGTTTCCAGCACATGCTTACTGAGCATCTATTTTGTGTTAGTCATAGTTCTGGACTTTTTCCATAGTTCTTTCTGACCTGGTGCAGCTGCATCATAGTGGAACAGATTATATTCCAAGTACTTTAATGATCGGCTCTGTGGATTTCATTTGAAAAGAGAAGAAACACGATATTTTTTTTAACCCTTTGTTGTGTCTAACCTATTGTTCTTTCTTGCAATCCTGCTCTCTGCTTTAGGGCTTTACAAAACACAAAATCTTCTTGGAATAATAATTCCATGGTTACCAAATATCAATATACCAATCACTAATTTCAAGTAATTGTCTCAAATTTATAGAGGCAAATAATAATTTCAATTACTAAATATCAATATATCAATATTAAAGGAAACAAAGTATTAAATTATTTGTAAATATTAGTAGGAAAGACTTTCAGAATTTTATAGAATTTTATTCAGTTTCTCTTACAATCATAGGTCGATTCTTAATCTGTTGCTTTCCAATAAAATTTTTTTCAGTTTAATTTTTGGCTAGCCATTTACTCTCTTTAAAATGAACAGGCACAGAAATTTTGATTCAATGCTTATAAAAAGCTGTAAGCATAATAGAGGTTCAGAAAATAGGAGTAAATTGGATATGTACAAAATTAAGAAAATCAGAAAACAAAATTTGCTAACATTAAGGGTAACAGCACAGGTTGGGAACACCTAAAATATCTGCTCTCTCTGTCAATGATTTTCATCTTTAAAGTTATTTTGTTCCCTGAAAAAATATTTTAAGGGGTAAGCTTTCAGATAGAATAGATTAATAAAGATGTGCATATTTGTGAATACACTAGATCTTATTTAAAATTATTAATAAAAATTTGTGCTACAAATCTTCTGTTCATTGAAGAAGTACTTTTAACGTATGACTCTCATTATATTGCTATTGTTCCTTTGGGAAGAAATGGTTTAATTTTGGCAAAAATATTCACAACATACAAGTTTAGTTTTGGAAAACTTGTAGTTTATGATTCTAAAACTAAAGTTCTTGTTTTTATTAACAACACATGTAATGCCTTTTGTAAGCAAAGTGGATAGTTACCTGTGGAATACTGGGAAATTTTTATGTCTGCCTGTGTCAAAACCCTCTTCACCAGACTGCCTCAATCTTTGCCTCTGCATTGGACATTTTCACATCAGAAATTAAAGAATCCTTTTCAGAAATATGCCATTAAAGTATATAAGCTGAGAAGCAGGATCAGTAAAATATTTACATGCATCACCAATGTCATAATAGTGATAATACATGCAAATCATCTATTTGTGTAATTCTTCTCCAGCCCGTGTTTCTTCTCTTACTTTCTCTCAAAGTCCTCTTTACCCTGTGCTCTCCACTAATAAGTCTTACATGTTAGACGAGTTTCCCAAAAGGAGTTTTCTGCCTTTTCATTTCACATGTATTATCCTAACAAAATACTTTAGGGGCACTTTACTGCATCCTGAAATAAATGTGGTCTTCTTTGATCAATCTTGTCTTTATTACTATTCCTCTGATATTATCAAATATTCTAGTCACCTAGCTTACAAACCTGGCTGAATAACAGAACCACCTGTGGTGTTCTAAAACATGCAAATTCCCAACTCTGAATATGCGGAAACCAGGCCTGACAGGATACGTTTTTTAAAAATATCTCCAGATGACTTTAAAGCATGGGTAGGCGTGAGGACCATCACTTTCATCAAACCAGGTTAAATTAAACATTATATATATATTTTATATTGTATTTACTCTTGAGAGTACTGCCGGGAATATCATTTCCCCATCTATGCCTATTTGGGACTTGTTTTTAAATTCAGGCTTTACTGAAATCCGAACTCAATTTAAAAAGTTCCTTTGATATCTCCTAATAAAAATTAGCTAGCAACATTTATCACATTATCCTTACAGTGTGTTTATTTGGATTACTGTCTTACCTCCCATATAGGTATTTGAGGACACAAATCATACCTATTCACTTTTACCTTATAAAAATCCCCAGTACACAATTTTTCATGTGGTCAGGGATCAAATAGTCAGCTTATTTACTGTTGAAAATACCCCAATAGTGATGACAGTTTGAAAGTGATCACAACATACATAATAGGATGATACTTATGAATGACCTACTCGAATACAGCCCCACAGTGATCAGGTAATTAATGGATTTAGGAATCAATGACTTTGAAAATCCAAATTGATACTTCTAACCATTTCGAATTACAAAACAAAATAATGGAATAAGAGCTTCTTTAAACCAAAATGAGAATTTTACGACAAAATGTTTTACTTCTAGCACTATCTAACAGAGTTTGACTATCATATAAAATGTTGCAGCTAGGCAGTCCAGCAATGACCTTCTTTAGGGAACAATCCAGGAAAACATGCAGGTTTGTTGTTTAAAGGTAGGTTGATAAAAATTTATGAGACATTCTCAACAAGCAAGAAAAAAATAGTCAATGGCATGAGACCTAAAATTGATGGAGTGGTTGAAATTATCAGAGAGGGAATTTAAAATATGTAAAATATACTGATATAGTTGAACATATGAATTAATCAATAAGGAATATCAAAAGAAAGAAGAGACTTATAAAAAATATTCAAATGGGAATGCCAGAGCAATAGTGCTTATACATGAAGACTTCCTTTAATGAGCTTATTATGATTATTAGTGGGCTGGACACAGCTGAGAAAACAACCAATGAATGTGAAGACAAGTCAATAAAAATTATCAAAATTGAAACACCCAGAAATAAAAAGTAAGAAAACATAGTTTCTAAGATATGTGGACTAATATCAATGATTCTAACTTAATTGTAATTGAAACCCCAAAATTAAAAAAAAAACAAAAGAGGAAAGAGAATATGGTGGAAGAATATTTGAAAATATAACAAGCAAGAATTTTGCTAATTAATGGAAGTCTGAAGCAGTCCCCGGCAACTGTATAATCTGTATTGCTGTTTGGGTCATAAATTTCAGTGATGTTTATGTTATTAGAGATGTCCGCAGTGGAAACTTTGCAATATGGAACTTACACCAGTGACAGGAGTATAACCATAGACCCTAGGTCAAGCCATATTAGCAGAAAGTTACTCCAAATGTCAGAAAGACTTCCTGGCATACTTCTGGGTCATGGTAGCGATGAAACACACAACTGTGGGACATCACATATCCATGTGGCCAGATTCTGCCATCATGAAGAATCATATCTTGGGCAGGAGCAGATGCAACCTATTGTAGATGGTACCTCAGGGATCAATGTGCGTAGGCCAGGGAGCATGGGTAATCTGCATTCCTGTGTACACACTACTGTTGTAACAGCCACTCTCCCTCACTTCACACTATAGCTGTATGGGAGACAGGCCTTCCCTTATTACCATCTGAAGGAGAAGGAAAAACCTGAGCCTGGCTCATGGATGGATCATCTTGGTGTATAGACATGAACCGAAATGGACTGCTACCTCCCTGCAGCCTCACTCAGAAGTTTCCCAGGAAGATAACAGTAAATAGAAATCCTTCCAATGGGCAGATCTTGTTGTTATTGTCTTTGAATGGAAACAGAAGTTGGCCAAAATAAGAATACACCTGGATGCACATGTAGTGGCAAATGACCCTGTGGGTTTATCATTGAACTGGAAGGAAAAGTACAGGACAATAAGGGTCAGGAAAAGAAGAAAAAAAGGCATATAAATGGACTAATAGGAGTGGGCATGAGACATGAAGGTCTTTGCAATGCATGTCAATGCCTAAAACAGAGTATCTACAGCAGAGGTTATACTAAACAACCACAGAGAAAGAAGGCAATTAACATCAGGTATCTTCTGTCTTCAGCACCCATAACATGCATGAACTGAGCAGATAGAGTGGTACCTAGGGAAGCTTTGCCTGGGTCCAGGGTATAGGTTCTCATGCTCCAAGACTGGTCTACCTATTGCTTTCACCAAACACCCAATTAGCTTGGTATAGATACCAAAGATATCAGCCACCTAGTAGTCCGCAGATTATAATCAACTGAAGGGGCCATGATTCCTTTTGACTAGAATTCCAACATGTTTAAGTTATAGGTATATCTTTCTTGCATCTCCTGCCAACAGGAGTTTAGCCAGCATTACTACTCAAGGGCTTACGTAGTGGTGATCCACTAATATGAGATTTCTCATAACATTTCTGTGGACTGAAGAACCTACTTTACAGAAAAGCACTGCAGTAGTCATATGCTCATGGGATACAAAGGCTCTGTAATATATGACATGTAATAAATGAGGTACCAGCTTGGAGATGAGACCTTGCAGGGATGGGATGCCATCTTACAGGATGCAGCATATTCTAAATCAATAATGATATGTTTCCCAATAGGTATAATACATGAA
>JAVSCE010011855.1:0-72468 GCA_032199065.1 Smutsia gigantea
GGACTCGTGTTCCCATAGCAGATCTCCAGGGCCAGGTGTGAAGAGTCTGAGCACTTATCCCCTCCCACTCCATTCCATTACCTCCTGCTTGTGGGCTGGGATGGAGGAACGGCTTGGGTCCTGATGAATCATGGCTCTGCCACTTTACCCTCTTGTGTGGTCTTCTCTTCTTCACCACATATAGATGGTCTGGTCTGCAGTCTTAGGGGCATTTCCTGGGTTAGTTGTATTTGCTGTAGCTTCTTCCTTGGTGTGTGTGTGGAAGGAGGTTTCCCCTTTGCCTTCCTACTCTGCCATCTTTTCTCTCCCAACCTATATACACTAATAATATCTCTTTTTCTACTTCTTTCTCCACCTTATTCTCATGGTACTTCTGACCTTTATCTGCCTTTTCTTAACATATTCTCCTCTGCAGCTACTAGATCTGTTCTCATATCATTGTTTTTCTTCCCTTTCTTACTCACCATTTCCCATTCTTGAATTTAATGAGGCTCCAGTTTTAGGCTTGGGCATGTTCCTGTCTTTGTTTAGGATTTTAAGCTCTATAACTTCCTACCTATGTGAAAAAGAAGCCCAGAGTATTATATTGTAAAAAAGACAAGTAAAGGAAAATTTATGTTTTAGCTCTAACTATATAAACATATTACAAAAGAATAGATATATAAATATTGTATGAGTTTTTCTCAAGACAATTTGTCAAAATCCATTTCAGTTTTTTTCCAAAGAAAATTAAACAACCTTCAAGTGCTTTGAAGTCAATATGTCAGGTTTTCATAATAGTATACAGACAAAAATTATCAGCTTGCCCTATGTGAAAATCTGGTAAGGTTCAATCTTGTCCTAAATTAAAAACACCATCACCTAATTATCATTCAGTGTTCTCCTTATTGAAAATATGCATGTGAGTGAAATGTCATGAAGGTAAACTTTATAGTCATTTTTGGTTTAAAGAACAAGATTTACTTCACCTTATGAGAATGTATTTCCAGACATTTTTTCTGTTGCATTATGAACAAAGAGTTGTAGTGCTGAGTGTTGGAACTTCTCTGGGAAGGCTGACTGAAAGTGATTATGTAAACTTCTAAGCAATGACAGTCTCTTTTATGCACCCTATCAGAAATCCTTTGCAGGTTACATATTGCTGAATATAACAGGTTCCTGTCTACCTGGATTCCATAGGAGGTTTTGGATTGTTTTATATATATACAAATACATAGCTATGCTGTTGCTAAAAAAGTTAACATGAAGAGATGAGCCTTTTGAATCATACCCATGGTTGTTGATTTCATTTTCTTTTATGAACAGATGATGGGGACTGCGCTGGCAAATATGAAACAGAAGTTGGTTTTCAGATCTATTACCTCTAACCTACTGGACAAGGACATTGGCCTGAGTAATCATGTAACTACTGAAGTGTATTTTGGACCTCACTTGTATCACCCAGTTGAATATGCTTATATTGCTATTGTTAATAAGGTATAATGTTACTGATTTTTTTATGCTAAAAGCTTGTTGAGGAGTGACTTCAGGATATAATGTGAACTTATTTAGTTTTTTTGTGTTTATTAAATTTCATTCATGTACAGATACAAATAATTCAAAATGATTTGCAATAACAAGTCTTACACACTAACTTTTTTAACCAATCATTTCATTCAGGTGTCTGTTCAAATATCTCCTCATCTAAGAGGTTTTCCAAATTCAACTTGTGTAAAGCAGAGTGTCCCCATCACTATTTTACACCCCTATTTTGCTTTAGTGTTCTTTTTAACACATGTCATTCCTTTATGTGTACATAGAGATAATCTGTTTATTGCTCATTCCTCAGCTAGAACATTAGCTCCACAAAGATAGGGATTCTGCCTCTTTTGTTATGAACTGTACGTTTGGCCAGAGAAGACTCTTCTTTGGTGAATGAATAAGTCATAGCAATGAGCTATTGATTTTAGAAAAAGAGAGATAGATGAAAGTAAACTAAATGATTCATTAGTGGAAGATTTTTGAATAACCTACATATATTCAAAATTTAAACCCTTAAAATGATGTCTGTTTTGTAGTAAACAGATTTTTTTGTTGTATCATTATGTGAATAAAGCAAGACCTAAAATTGTATATAAAATATGATCATAACTGTGCATATATTTATACTTTGTGGGTTGTGGAAAGACCTAGAAGAAACACCCCAAAATGTTTATAGTACATGTGCTTGTCTGGAGACATCTTAGACTTTCTTTATTTTTCAGTATTTTGTAGTTATTGATCACCTGTGATCAGAAGAAATAATGCAGAAAGGAAGAACAGAAAATAAATACAGCAGTGATTGGGAATTGAGTATTGTGGGTGGATAGATCAGGTTTCATGCTGAGGCACTATAAACATGGAGACTTTAACATCCAGTGACAGTACATGATGTTCTGAGGACTCACTATATGGAAGTATTGTTTAGTCCTTTACAGAAGTGGAATTGCCTAGGTATCGTAATTACAAATGAGGTCAGTATTACCGTTGTTATTGTTATTACTAGTAGTATTAGTACTATCCCCAGGATATATACAGAGTCAGAGAGGTCACACCACTTCCCAAAGATACTCAGCTAAGAAGTGGTAAACCTGGAATTTGCAGGCTTATCTGATTCAGATATGTATGTAGTCTTCTGATTAAGAGTAAGTAACTGTTTCTGAAACAAGGTAAAGAGGAAAATATCACTTAATTCATGGATTCAGATCTTATTTATTTAAAACAAAACATAAAATATGTCACTATTTAAAATGGCTCATTTGGGTTTAGCCAAACATGTAGAGCAATATTGAATATTTGGTCATAAATAAGCAAGTTGCTGCTAGAATGTATATTGGTGAGTTACTGGACATATATGACATTATGATTATAGTGTTTTGGTAGCATGCCAGGCTACTCTGGACAGCAAGTGGCCTTAATAACTTAGAATTCTGTATGTACAGAAGGCTTATGAAGTCTCACTTCTTTTTTTTTTAGCAATGTATATAATTCTGAAGTAGCCTGAAAACCCTATCTATATTTAACTTTATAATGTTGTTACTTTGCATAAAAATTAACAAAACACCTGTAATTCAACCATTTTGTGATGAAAAGAACATGAGCTTTGGAATTAAACTGGTTTGGGTGTGAATATCAAATCAACATTTCACTCTATCCTGTTCATGAGTAACAACATGTAGTATTTTGTGGAATATCAGGTGAGAGGTTTTAAAGTTTCTCTAACGTTCATAGTATAGACCAAGGCAGTACCATAGAACTACATAGCCCAATTGTCATTTTCAAAATTAAGAATACTGGGTATTTATTAACTATTACTTATAAAAATGGATTAATTATATAACTGTAAAAGTGACTGAAGTCACAGTGGACAGTTGGAAGTGCCTTTACAGAACAATATACCTGATTCTATTCTCAGTGGAAACAGTTTAGGAAATTTAATTTTGGGTGCCAGTTGGTACAATAGGTTACACATTAGCTTGTCCCCTCTGGAAAATTAAATTTGAATTTGGCTCTGGTCACAAATGAAATGAGTCATTTGGTACATGCCACTAAGGATACTCATAAAGCCAAAGTGACATTTCATTGAAAAATCACCTGTTAAGAAAAATGTCTGCAGCCACTGGGGAGTTTTCAGAAAAATAAACAAGTGCATAGTTCAAAAAGAAAGGGATCTGAGGGGCTATTGTAGATGATAGACTTGCTTAAAATCTAGAGGAAGGAAAGTGCTATTAAACTTACGAGATTTTTTTTCAGCCAGATAGCTTAAATCTTAGCCAGTACTTCCTATTTTTCCAAGTTTCAGGATCTTCCTTGTTTTCCAAGGAAAATTTGCATTTTCCCTTGTCACAGTTTTAGCTAAATGCCAGTTTTTATCAAATTAACATGGGTACCAATCTCACTGCAAGGAATCATCTAATTGTGATGTTGAACCATTGGTTTAGATCTTCCTGTTCTTTCAGGCAAAATAATTATGTCATATTCTTTTCCTACTTAGGGGACTAAGAAAGTGTACAATAACACTTCAAGGACAACTTAGTTTGGATTAATACTGATTCCTTTCATTGTTAGATTCTTGTTCATGTAATAATCACATAGAGCATTTAGACACGTGATGAGATTAGTAAGAGAACAGTAAAATTCCCAACACAAACAATAAAAGCCTGTTCTTCCTTATTCACTACAGAAAAAATATAGTACATGACTATTAAAGTCACCTTAATCTCTCATATTTCAAGTGCTTTTTACTAGATTCAAAATAGATACTGTCAGTTCATTGTTTTGGGCTCTCCAAACTTGAGGGGACCCTGTGTCTGAGTCAGTCCAGGCCCATTTTATATTCTACTAAAAGTAACGCCATACAGTCCTTACCATGAGGGCCTTCAGGCCGTTTCCTGAAAGTTGACACCTTCGGGATCTGAGTGGTCCTGACATCTAAGCTGTAAACCCTGCTTATGCTGGGGCAAACCAAGGTATTCTCTAGCCTACCTTAGCCGGCAAATTGCAGATCATTCCACTCCATCACTGAAGAGAAGTTATGATAAAAATTTATAGAACGACTAGGCAATATTAATGACAAAAATTTATTCATAGCATCCCTGGACTTTATTCCCAGCAGTACTTGCCAGGCAACGGTCCTTGATTAGCAATCTTATTAGACCTTAAACAAAGGGACAAACCTCGCTTTAAGTAGATTAAGACAATAGGCTCATGCATCAAGATCTACAAAAAAAAAATTAAAATAAAGACATCGGATTTGTATATGTCATTTCATCCTTTCTTAGTGCAAACATGCAAATGTATTTTAACAGAAAGAATACATTGACATTCTGGCAAACTTTGCTTAGGAACAATGGCCCTAAATTTATTAATATTCTCTATTCACATAAAAAGAAGAATTCGTTGTAATTGAGATGATTGAAAAAAAACCCATAATAGCAAATTACAATAAACAGCCACACATTAAAATGAATATACCCACTTCTTCTATAAAAAAATGAAAATAATAAAAAAACTAATAAAGCTTTATAAACACAGCTTCTTTCTTTTATATTTCCTAAAAGAAAATTACCATCCTTGTATTCTACTTAAGTTATTTATTGTCTTGGGAACCCTAGAAACTAAAAATAGTTGTTGGTTTTGTATGATAACATCTAGGCCTATATTCTCTTGCACAGGTTTAATATATACAAATAATAAGAAACTTCCTCCAATTTTCAAGTGTAATGGGTGAAGTTGTTATTTTTCTTTGATTATTTTTAGATTTTTAAAATCTGATTTAAAGAGTCTAGCAATTCTAAAAACAGTGAAAGACAAATTTGGCAACATATATTGCCTCACTTCTAAGAGATCGCATTGAGTTTGAGCCATTGGAAATGAAAACATTCTTAGGCCTCCACGTGATCACATATTTCTATCTTAGACATTCTGAAGGCAAATATCAATTTTCAATGACAGATATAAAACTTTCAATTTACTATCTAAATATTTTTTCAACTACCAAAATGAAAACAATTGGCAGTTTTATTAAACGTTAAATCCAGTCTTAGATTTTTCAGGTCTTCTTTTGTTACCTTTAAAAGAGGTCCAAATGTTTAGCCAGAATTTTTGAAAGTACTTTAAAATCAATAATGACTAAAAGAGTAGCTTTATGGGATTTTCAGAGCACATTTCCTTTCTCATACCACTCTAGAAAAAATTTCTAAGGACTGGATAGAATATCTTGTACCTGTGGAATTTATTTTAGGTTAGCTCATAATGAGAGCACAATATCACTGTATTTATACTATTTTATTTTTTTAAGTTTATGTTGTTATCATTAATCTACAATTACATGTGTAATATTATGGTGATTACACTACCCCCTTCATCAGGTCCCCCCCACCTACCCCATTACAGTCACTGTCCATCAGGGTAGTGAGATGCTATAGAGTCACTACTTGTCTTCTCTGAGGTGTATAACCCTCACCGTGCCCCCTAATATCACTGTATTTTATGTTTCTAATACTTAAAATCCTCTGAGTTTTATGATTTAATTCATTGGAAACTGAGACATTCTATCAATATCCTTATTTTTAATCAGTTTAATATATTTCCAATTTGTAAAATACACTTCAAATTTTGTAAACAAAAATGTAAAGGTTATTTGGCTTATTTTAATCAGTTGGACTGAATTCTGCTTAAAGTCTTTCAGTGAATCCCTATTGCTTTTAAGATTAAAAAAACCATGTATTCATATACATGCTTCTTTCAGGGTTCTTAATTAGAAGCAGCAAAACAACTCCGGCTGTATTAAGAAAGAAAAGTTAAATGTTTTGAAGGGCCCGCACTATAATGGCAGCTAGTGGAGGATCCTGTGGGCCGGCAGGAACAAAGCAAGTCTGGAAGCACAAAAATTAGAGAGGACAGCAATCCTGCTTCACAGATGACAGTCCGTAGAGGCAGTAGAGCCTCTTAGTTAAGAGAATGGACTGTGAAGCCAATTTCACTGATTTTGAGCCCTGGGTCTGCTGCTTGCTACTGTGTGAACTAACGAAAGTTGCTTGACTTCTCTGTGGCTCAGTTTCCTCTGAAAATGGAAATAACAGTAAATACCTCAGAGGAGTTTATATGAGGCTGGAGAAAGCTATGCTCTGGAAACAAACAACTCCCCAAATTTCACTAACTTTAAAATTAAGTTTCATTTTATGCTCATGCATTCTTTATGGACGGGCTGGGTAACAGCTCTATGTCGCCATCCTCCCT
The DNA here is from genome assembly GCA_032199065.1 of Smutsia gigantea. Lineage (NCBI taxonomy): Eukaryota > Metazoa > Chordata > Mammalia > Pholidota > Manidae > Smutsia > Smutsia gigantea. Next base: position 6,760 of record JAVSCE010011855.1, read on the forward strand.
CCTATTCCAGGCCGAAGAAGGAACCATTCTCTAGAACACCATCAATGGCCATATTAAGGTGAAAGGAGGCTGGAAGGCATCCTACAGGCATCTAGTTGGCAGGCCTAAAACAATACACATCACTTCTACTTACAGCGCACTGATCAAAAGTGGTCACTTGGGTCCAACTGAAGGACATGAAGGACAGTAGGCCTGCTGTGAGTCCAGAACTTCTGGCACAAAGCACCAATTCTAAAAGAAATTTCTAAATGAGTTAATGTTTGTACAACACAGAGCTGGACGTGACAAATAGTAAGACCTATGTGTATACTAACTAAATAAGTATCTAGGATATTTCTGTGTCTGGATGCAGTCAGAGCTAACTTTAATAAATACCAATCATCTTACTGCCTTTATATTCCTACATTTCTGATACAACAACCAAGGATAGGCTTTTAGATACTTTAAAATACCTTTTCTGTCATTTGGTGTCATTTCCCTTGTTTTCTATAGTGAGAAATGGAACACATATTATACATGTTGCTTCCTGTCTTACTAGTGGGAGGAGAGTTCAATGTCAATGGTACTCCACACTGTGAACCATTTATAAAATCACTCATTTGGCTGCCTGATTTCCTCATATATCCTTCTACCTATGTTATGTTTCTAAAACTAATGTTCCTGCATAACAAAACCATTCTCAAAACTGTAACCATACCCAGTTCTCTCCAGAGAAGCAAACAATCCAAAATCTCATGTTGTTGCAGACCATTGCAAGAGTCCAGATGTCTAAGCCCAAGACTTCTAGGCAACACCTTTTATTTCCCTAAGTCTATTATTTATTATTCCATCTCAATAAAAATGATCTACAAATACTAGTGGAAGCAAGGAGAAAAGAAGGAGAACACAAACATAGGCAATTAACCTCTCTTCTTGCAGGCGGAGGCCACTTCTGTCATGGGGCCATATTTATTTCATATTTATTATTTTAAAACTCTGTCGCCAATTCACTACCACTTTTGTGTTTGGCTATAATCTTGACTGTGTTTGCTTCAACTTGAGAAGATGACCCAGAATACTCTTGTGGGTTCTAAACCTTATGTTGATCCTACTTGTAAAGGATTGCAATAGTCTTCAATTACCTTTATCAATGAACAGTTACCATTAGAGGAGTCTCTGGTTTCATTCGTGCTTCAATTCACTCACTATATCTCTGCTTAATAACTGATATATTTTAGGCACTGTTCTAAACAGTGGGATACAAAGTGAGCAAAACAAATATTTCTCTCTGAGTCACTTCCATTGAAGCATGAAGTGATGTATGCACATTAAACACTAAGAAATAAGTAAATTTTATCTAATGTTAGGTATAACTCTGTGGGAAAAATATTTTCCCAGCCCAGGGCAAAATACCATTGAAACTGAAATCAGTCAAAGGGAGAAGTAAAGTGGAAGAAACCCATTTATTGCTTACAAGCCGTCGTCCACTTCTGCTTGCCTGTGTCTCTCATGACCCAGCTGCAAAAGAGGGCCCCACCCAACCTCTCGGGTCCGTATATGCCCTTGCTCACCCTTGTAATTACCTATAGATATGGAGATGGACTACTTCTCTCCACCCCTTGGAAACACCTACTGGTATGGAGATGCACTAAGGCCAGGAGAGAGATTCTGGAAATATTACAATTTTACCCATATTATTGCATATATACCCATATATATTGCAATTTAATGTAATAAGCATAGAGAATATGCAGAGAAGCACAGGGAGGGCTGGAACTGCTGAAGTGCATGAATTGCAACGCAGGTTTCCTTAAAACAGGATCCCTGCCCCCAGCAACGCAGTAAACCTCAGTTTGGGATTGTTCACTCAGTGGCATGAAGAACCCCCAATGGCCAAGGATCAGTATTGGCTTTAAACTGGTGTAGAAACTGTTTCAGTTACATAAACAAGAACATGTAAACCATTTAGTTTCCTGAGGACAAGAGCCATGTTGAACTTCATGCTAGAACACCTGACACATGAGTTCTGGCGGTGAGAGACAACATGCATACAGTCCACTTAGTACCTCCTTTGGGCAACAGGTAGCATCTAAATCTAAAAATTATTTTATTCCTTGTGCTTGAGAAATTAACTTTTAATAGAAATTACATCATTCTCTAATACCAGCCACTTCTTCATGATCAGTTAACTGATAAGGCCCATGAATCACAATTTTGAATTTTATTTTTTCCATAATCTAATTTCCTTAAAGCAATGATACCATCACACTAGGAGAGTGGCTACGGCGTTTAGCAAGTTCATGCATGTCTGTGCTGGTGCTACATGATGAGCAGGAGCAGAGAAAACAAATCTAAGTCGGGAAGATGCCTTTCCCATAATAGAAGGTGTCCAGTGTCATAAACTTAATCCCAGATATCTGGTGGGCTGCACTCTTTGTGCCATGTTATTGAATTGGGGGCACAGGGCTGGTAGTCATTACTGGAAAACTGGGTTCTTATGTGTGGTACAGTAAGGTCAGCACTAATGGACTGGGCAACTGTGACGGTGGGCTGATGAGTATTGTTCCTTGCTGTCAAATGGCCACTTTGTTTAGTATCCCACTGGGCAAACAGGTGGCCAGAATGAGACTGAACTATACACCAGTTTAAGTACACTGGTGTCCTTATGTTTCTTTTTAGCAAATACAGGCTTTTAATAAACACTGACATGGAACAAAAGTATTTCTGCACTCTAGGATCACTCTACAAGGTCCAGGAACATTCTTCTCCCTCTAAACCCCTCTTTAAAATCCTCTAATCTTGCTTCTTCTAAATCCTTGAGGAAGTCCATCCCAGTCCAATTGATTTTTCTGTGATGATGGAAATACTTTGTATAACTGCTGTCTAATATGGTGGCCACTAGACACATGTACCTACTGAGTACTGGAAGTATGACCAGTATGACTGAAGTACCCTGTTTAAACATTTTCAGTTTAAGCTTATCAACCACATGTAGCCAATGGCTACTGCACTGGGCAGTGCCACAGACACTATTAACCACATACCTTGTTTATAGTTCTTCCACAAGCTTTTGAATATTTTATAAAGAGTTTTACTCTAGGAAGATTTCTCCATTTTATTGAACTTCAAGTCACCCTACTCCGCCCCAGGCATTTAGCTGGTAAGTGGGAGACCTATATACCAAAGGTATGTTAGCTACACAATGATGGTGCCAGGATTTGAACCCAAGCTGTCTTTTTTGCAGAGACCATGCTCTTCACCCAGCGCTGTCCTGCTTCCAGCTGACCCAGGCATTTCAAACAGAGACTTGAGAACTGTCCTGACCTCCTCTGTCCTGCATGTCCACTACCACTTAGTCATACATTCTTGTCCATTATGCCTCTGAAGTTCCCCCGAATCTCTTGCTTACTCTTCATTCCCTCTGCTTCCACTACTTCAAGCCTCATAATTTCTCTCCTAGATTTAAAAGTAAATATCTCTTCATTCGTGTATGAGTATCACCTATCATTGTGCCTGGTACCCAGGAGGGATGGAGTCATACCTCTAAATGCTTTGTATATGGTCACTCTAACTACAATATTGCCCTATCTCCAATTCACTTCCCAGCTGTCACCAGAGTAATATTCTATAGCAAAAATCTAATTCTGATCATTCCTTAGCATATCATACAAATCCTTCATTATCTCACTTCTACCACTTTATCTCTCTGGGTTCATTCATCTATTAATTTTCTTTATTCAGCCCACCTCCTACCAGCCCCTCAACTCTTACCTGGAGACTTAACGTCATTTGTTCTATTATCCTAGCCTATGATGTTTGTGCTTTTCTTTAGCAAAATATCCTTGACTACTCTTACTTGAATTTAAGACTCCATAAATAATTCTAACATTAGGGACCGTTTATAGATAATTTGTTGTGCACCAGACCCATGGCCTATATTTTAAGTTCTTGCAACAGCCCTCGTGGTAGATTTAATCCCTTGACCTGTATGAAGAAACTGAGGCTCAGGAAGTGCATGTCATGTGCCCAAGTTCACTGTGATCTGTCATATTTTAATCTGTAGTCCAAAAATGCCTTTTATGTACTGTATCTTTTTTAGATAATGATTAACCTGTAAAATTTCTCTTTCATGTTACATGTTTCTCTTACATGTTCTCTTATATTTGCTTCTCATAACTCTTACATGTTTCATCACTTACATCTTAAATTATGACATATGTAGTCTGCACTGTGACCCTTCCATGTTCCCTATAGTATTATGCTTTTAAAAAAATAATTGTATTAAAATTATTTTATTTCTTGTCTAGAGAAATCTTATTAACTTTTGCATGTTTCCTCCACAGTAATAACTCAGTAAATATTTGCAGAATGAATAAATTAATGAAATTAATAAAAGTATATCGACATTCGAAACTAGGTGCTATCTTTAGATCTCCAATATTTTTTCTAGCATTTCCACTCCTGAGTAAAGCAGGAAATAAGGTTTAAATCCTGCATTACCTCAGTTCATCTAGCTCTTTACATGAAACCAATTGCTTTTCACATTAATTTAAATTATCTAACATATACTTTTCTACATTTGATGAATGTCAAATTATTTATTCCTTTTACTCAGTCCAGTACTGCACTGTGGGATTTATAATTGAGCATGATACACTGCATGAAGGCAAGAAAATGTGCTGGATCATCAAATAACAAAAGGATAAAGATCTCACTAGTATGTCCTTAGACATAGGGCTGTACTTTACCATAGAAAACGCTTGAGAAATGTTTGTTGAAGATGACATCATAGAAGATCTTAAATAGCCAAAGCAATCTTGAGAAGGAATAACAAAAGGGGAGGGATCATGCTCCCTGATTTCAAAATCTGTTATAAAGCTTTAAGTAGAACAGTATGATATTGGCATAAAACCATATACCATATGTAGATCAATGGAACAGAATAAAGCACAGAAACAAATTCACACATATAAGGTCAATTAATTTATAAAAATCAAATCCAATAATATACAGTGCAAAAAGGATAGTCTCTTCAATAAATGCTGTTGGGAAAACTGGACAGTCACATGAAAAGAATGAAACTGGACTGCTATCTTACATCATACATGAAAATTAACTCAAAATAGATTAAAGACTTGATTGTGAGACCCGAAGCATAAAACTCCTAGAAGAAAACACAGGCAGCAGCTACTTGATTGGTCTTCGCAAAGACTCTAAAAGCAAAGCCAACAAAAGCAAATATAAGCAAGTGGGATGACATCAACCTAAAAAGATTTTGCACAGGAAAGGGGAAAATCAATGTAATGAAAAGACAATCTACAGCAAATGAAACAACATAAAAAATAGACAAGTGGGACTACATCAAATTACAAAGCTTCTGTACAGCAAAGGACACCATAAGCAGAACAAAGGGCATTGAACAGTATGGGAGAATATATTCATAAGTGATTTATCTGATAAGGGGTTAACATCCAAAATATATGAAGAACTCACACACCTCAACACCCAAAAAGCAAATAACTCACTTAAAAACTGGGCAGAGGGACCTGATGAAGGGATAGTTTAATAACCATAATATTGCACATGTAAATGTACATTAATGATAATAAAATAAATTATATTAAAAAAAGAAATAAACACTTGAAATTTAAAAAATTAATAAATAAATTAATTAAAAAAAAAACTGGGCAGAGGATCTGAACAGACACTTCTCCAAAGAAGAAATTCAGATGGCCAAGAGGCACATGAAAAGATGCTCCACATCGCTAATCATCAGGGGAATGCAAATTAAAACTGCAATAAGATATCACCTCACACCAGTTAGGTTGGCCAATGTCCAAAGGACAAGAAACACTGAATGCTGGCAAGGATGCCGAGGAAGGGGAACCCTCCTACACTGTTGGTGGGAACGTAAATTAATTCCACCATTGTGGAAAGCAACATGGAGGTTCCTCAAAAAACTAGAAGTGGAAGTACCATTTGACCTGGGAATTCCACTCCTAGGAATTTACCCAAAGAAAACAACTTCTAAGATTCAAAAAGAGATATACACCCCCATGTTTATTGCAGCACTATTTACAATAGCCAAGATATGGAAGCAACCTAAGTGTCCATCAGTAGATGAATGGATAAAGAAGAGTTGGTACATATACACAGCGAAATATTTTTCAGCCATAAGAAGAAAACAAATCCTACCATTTGCAACAACATGGATGGAGCTAGAAGGTATTATGCTCAGTGAAATAAGCCAGGTGGAGAAAGACAAATACCAAATGACTTCATTCATTTTTGGAGTATAAAAACAAAGCAAAACTGAAGGAACAAAATAGCAGCAGACTCATAGACCCTGAGAAGGGATTGGTGGTTACCAAAGGGGAGGGGTTGGGCAGGCTGGTGGGGAGGGCGAGGGGGATTCAGAGCACTATAATTAGCACTCACGATGTAAGTAGGCCACGGGGAAGACTTTACCGCACAGAGAAGATAAATAATGAGGCTATAGCAACTTACTACACTGATAGTGACTGCAGTGGGGGGTGAGGACTTGATAGTATAGGTGAATGTTGAAACCATAATATTGTTCATGTGAAACCTTCATAAGATTGAATATCAATGATATGTTAATAAAACAAACAAAAAAACAATACAATCTACTGAACAGAATATATTTGCCAATGATATATCTGATCAGCAGCTAATACCCAAAATATAGAAAGAAATCAGTATCAAATATCAAACAATCTGATTAAAAATGGGCAGAAGATCTGTATTGATATTTTTCCAAAGAAGACATATAGGTGGCTAACAGGTATGTGAAAAGGTGCTCAACATCACTGATCTTCAGAGAAGTGAAAATCAAAACCTCAGGGAGATAGAACCTCACACCAGAGTGGCTACTATCAGTAAGACGAGAAATAACAAGCATTGGTGGGCATTGGAGGAAAGAGAACCCTGCTGCACTGTTGGTGGGAATGTAAGTTGGTGCAGCCACTATGAAAAACAGTATGGAATTTCTCCAAAAATTAAAAATAGGCCTACAAGATGATACAGCAGTTCTACCTCTGGGTATTTATCTGAAACTAATGAAAACACTAACTCAAAAAGATCACTGCACCTCCATGTTCACTGCAGCATTATTTCAATAGCCGAGATATAGAAGCAACTTAAGTGCCCACAGATGGATGAATAGATAAAGAAAATGGGATATATATACATACACACTCAACAAAATATTATTCAGTCATAAAAATAATGAAATCTTACCATTTGCAACAACATAGGTGGACCTTGAGGGCATTATGCTAAGTGAAATAATTTAGACGGAGAAAGACAAATACTGTGTGATTTCACTTACATACAGAATCTAAAAACCAAACAAGCAAAGAGATCCAAGCCGAAGGATACAGTGAACAGACTGGTGGTGGCCAGAGAGAAGCTGGCAGGCGGGTCATGAAATGGGTGAAGGGGGCCAAAAGGTACAAAATTCCAGTTATAAAATAAACAAATCAGGGAGATGTAATATATAGCATGATGGCCATAGTTCATAATGCTGTATTGTATATTTGAAAGTTGTTAAGAGAATAGAGCTTAAAATCTTTCTTCACAAGAACAAAACGTTTTGTACCTGTGTATGGAGATTGATGTTAACTAGACTTACCATGGTCATTTTGTAATACACACAAACACCGAGTCATGTTATACACCTGAAAGTAATACAATGTTATATATTTATTATATCTTTAAAAAACTATGAGAAAATATATACAACCAAAAAAATTGGTTGAAGAAATGAACAAATGCAAGCATTAATTATTTAAATATGTGGAGGATATTTGCCTGCGTTTACCTGAATATAAGTAAATTTTGAATATAAGTTAAAATTGGGATTCTCCCATAAACTCTGGAGAAAGGAAAATGCTCCTCTAAGTTAATGGGGCGGTGGGATGATAGTTTTGTTTAAGAATATGAAAAGACAAAATTTTTCAATTGTATTCTAGTGTTTTGAAACTTTCTCCACATTTTAGAATCTAAATCCTATCAAATTTACCTATATTTTTATAATATGTTATGGAAAATACAGACTTGTTCATTTCATTTGAACTACAGAGTATCTATGCCCTTACCAATCCCAGTCATGTAATAACCTTTTTAATATTTTTTCTAGATTTTGTTTAATAAACAAAGTCGAATTTTATTTACAATACGCTCTGAAGCAAAATAGAGCACTGCATTCAAGTATTGTTTTATAGAAGCCTTTTCTTTTCTTATGTATATTTTATGCATTTTTATCAATTAATTATGCAGGTGATCCATAGGTGAGAGCTTTTTTTTATTAAGGTATTATTGATATACACTCTTATGAACGTTTCACATGAAAAAACAATGTGGTTACTACATTTACCAATATTATCAAGTTCCCTCCCATACCCCAAAGCAGTGACTGTCCTTAGGTGTAGTAAGATGCCACAGAGTCACTATTTGCCTTCTCTGTGCTACACTGCTTTCCCCGTGATCCCTCTCACCATGTGTGCTAAACAAAATACTCTTCAATCCGCTTTTCCTACCCTCCCCACCCACCCTCCCACACCTCTCTCCTTTGATAACCACTAGTTCCTTCTTGGAGTCTCAGAGTCTGCTGCTTGTTGAGTCATGCAAGTTCTTTATATATTTTGGATGTTAACCCCTTGTTACATATGTCATTTACAAATATACTCTCCCATACTGTAGGAAGCCTTTTTGTTCTGTTGATGGTGTCCTTTGCTTTACAGAAACTTTTTAGTTTGTTGTAGTCCCATGACTGCATTTTTGCTTTTGTTTCCCTTGCTCAAGGAGATGCGTTCAGGAAGAAGTTGCTCATGCTTATATTCAGGAGATTTTTGCCTATGTTGTTTTCTAAGAGTTTTATGGTTTCATAACTTACATTCAGTCCCTTGATCCATTTCGAGTCACTTTTGTGTATGGGGTTAAACAATAATCCACTTTCATTCTTTTGCATGTAGGTGTCCAGTTTTGCCAACACCAGCTGCTGAAGAGGCTGTCATTTCCCCATTGTACGTCCATGGCTCCTTTATAATATATTAATTGACCACATATGGTTGGGTTTATATCAGGGCTCTCTAGTCTGTTGCATTGGTCTATGGGTCTGTTCTTGGGCCAGTACCAAATTATCTTGAGTACTGTGGCTTTGTATTAGAGCTTGAAGTTGGGGAGCATAATCCCCCAGCTTTATTCTTCCTTCTCAGGATTGCATTGGCTAGTCGGGGTCTTTTCTGGTTCCATATGAATTTTAGAACGATTTTTTTCTAGTGCGTTGAAGAATGCTGTTGGTATTTTGATAGGAATTGCATTGAGTCTGTAGGTTGCTTTAGACAGGATGGCAATTTGAAAATATTAATTCTTAATATTCATGAGCACAGGATGTGTTTTCATTTATTGGTATTTTCTTTAATTTCTCTCTTGTAGTTTTCAGAGTATAGGTCTTTCACTCCCTTGGTTAGGTTTATTCCTAGGTAGTTTATTCTTTTTGATGGAACTGTGAATGGAATTGTTTTCCTGATTTCTCTTTGTGCTAGTTCATTGTTAGTGTATAGGATTCCACAGATTTCTGCCTATTAATTTTGTATCCTGCAACTTTGCTGAATCCAGAAATAAGTTCTACTAGTTTTGGATTGGATTCTTTAGGGTTTCTTATGTACAATATCATGTCATCTGCAAACATAGACAGTTTGACTCCTTCCTTACCAATCTGGATGCCTTTTATTTCTTTCTGTTGTCTGATTGCGGTGGCTAGGTCCTCCAGTATTATGTTGAATAGAATTGGGGAGAGTGGGCATCCTTGTCTTGTTCCCAATCTTAAAGGAAAAGCTTTCAGCTTCTCGCTGTTAAGAATAATGTTGACGGTGGATTTGTCATATATGTCCTTCATTATGTTGAGGTACTTGCCCTCTATACCCACTTTGTTAAGAGTTTTTATCATGAATGAATGTTGAATTTTGTCAAATGCTTTTTCAGCATCTATGGAGGTGATCATGTGGTTTTTGTCCTTCTATTTGTTGATGTGGTGGAAGATATTGATGGATTTTCGAATGTTGTACCATCCTTGCATCCCCAAAATAAATTGTACTTGATCATGATGGATGATCTTTTTGATGTATTTTGAATTTGTTTGCTAATATTTTGTTGAGTATTTTGCATCTGTGTTCATCAGGGATATTGGTCTATAATTTTCTTTTTATGTGGTACTTTGCCTGGTTTTTGTATTAGAGTGATGCTGGCCTCATGGAATGAATTTGAGAGTATTCCCACTTCTTCTACTCTTTGGAAAACTTTAAGGAGGATGGTATTAGATCTTCACTAAATGTTTGATAAAATTCAGTGGTGAAGCCATCTGGTATGGAAGATATGTTCTTAGGTCAGTTTTTGATTACCGGTTCAATTTCATTGCTGGTAATTGGTCTGTTCAAATTTTCTGTTTCTCTGTGGGTCAGCCTTGGAAGGTTGTATTTTCTAGAAAGTTGTCCATTTCTTCTAGGTTATCCAGTTTGTTAGCATATAATTTTTCATAGTATTCTCTAATAATTCTTTGTATTTCTGTGGTGTCTGTAGTGATTTTTCCTTTCTCATTTCTGATTCTGTTGATGTGAGTAGACTCTTTTTTCCTTGATAAGGTTGGCGAGGGTTTATATATTTTGTTTATTTTCTCAAAGAACCAGCTCATGCTTTCATTGATTCTTTCTATTGTTTTATTCTTCTCAATTTTACTGATGTCTGCTCTAATCTATTATGTCTTTGGCCTCATTTGTTCTTCTAGTTTGTTAATTGTGAATTTAGACTCCTCATATGGGATTGTTCTTCCTTCCTGAGGTATGCCTGTATTGCAATATACTTTCCTCTTAACACAGACTTCACTGCATCCCACAGATTTTGCGGTGTTGAATTATTGTTGTCATTTGTCTCCATATATTGCTTGATCTCTGTTTTTATTTGGTCATTGATCCTTTGGCTATTTAGGAGCATGTTGTGAAGTCTCCATGTGTTTGTGGGATTTTCATTTCTTGCGTAATTTATTTCTAGTTTCATACCTTTGTGATCTGAAAACTGGTTGGTACAGTTTCAATATTTTTTAATTTACCGAGGCTCTTTTCGTGGCCTAGGATATGATCTATTCTTGAAAATGGTCCATGTGCACTTGAGAAGAATGTGTATTCTGGTGCTTTTGGGTGTAGAGTTCTGTAAATATCTGTTAGGTCCAGCTGTTGTGTTGTGTTGTTCACTGCCTCTGTCTCCTTACTTATTTTCTGTCTGATTGATCTGTCCTTCAGAGTGAGTGTACTGTTGTCTTCTAGAATGAATGGATTGCATTCTATTTCTCCTTTTAATTCTGTTATAATTTGTTTCACATATGTAGGTGTTATGCACCTAGATATTTATAATGGTTATATCTTCTTGTTGGATTGACCCTTTTTGATTATGTAATGTCCTTCTTTGTCTCCTGTGACTTTCTTTATTTTGAAGTCTATTTTGTCTGATACAAGTACTGCAACTCCTGCTTTTTTTCTCCCTATTTGTTGCATGAAATATCTTTTTCCACCCCTTCACTTTTAGTCTATGTATGTCCTTGGGTTTAAAGTGAGTCTCTTGTAGGCAGCATATAGATGGGTCTTGTTTTTTTTATCCATTCAGTGACTCTATGTCTTTTGATTGGTGTATTAAGACCATTTACGTTTAGACTGATTATCGAAAGGTATGTTCTTATTGGCATTTCAGGCTTTAGATTCCTGGTTACCAAAGTTCAAGGTTAACTTCCTTACTATCTAAGAGTCTAACTTAACTCACTTAATATGCTATTATACACACAATCTAAAGGTTCCTTTTTTTTTCTTCCTCCTTTTTCTTCCTCCTCCATTCTTTATATATTAGGTATCATATTCTGTACTCTTTGTCTATCAATTGATTGACTTTGGAGATAGTATTTTAATTTTTGCATTTGCTTAGTAATTAGCTGTTCTACTTTTTTTTACTGTGGTTTTATTACATCTGGTGACAGCTATTAAACCTTAGGAACACTTCTATCTATAGCAGTCCTTCAAAAATACACTGTAGAGATAGTTTGTGGAAGGTAAATTCTCTCAGCTTTTGCTTATCCGGAAATTGTTTATTCCCTCCTTCAAATTTAAGTGATAATCTTGTGAGATAAAGTATTCTTGGTTCAAGGGCCTTCTGCTTCATTGCATTAAATACATCATGCTGCTCCCTTCTGGCCTGTAAGGTTTCTGTTGAGAGGTCTGATGATAGCCTGATGGGTTTTCCTTTGTATGTGATCTTATTTCTCTCTCTGGCTGCTTTTACTAGTCTGTCCTTATCATTGATCTTTGCCATTTTATTTACTATATGTCTTGGTGTTGTCTTCCTTGGATTTCTTATGTTGGAAGATCTGTGCATCTCCATGGCCTGAGACACTATCTCCTTCCACACATTGATGAAGTTTTCAGCAATTACCTCCTAAAAGACACTTTCTATCCCTTTTTCTGTCTCTTCTTCTTCTGGTACCCCTATAGTGCGAATATTCTGTTTGCATTGGTCACACAGTTCTCTCAATATTCTTTCATTCTTAGATATCCTTCTTCTCTCTGTGCCTCAGCTTCTTTGTATTCCTCTTCTATAGTTTCTATTTATTCTCTCCTCCACTGTATCCAATCTGCTTTTAATACCGTCCATTGTGCTCCTCAATGATTGGGCCTCTGACCGGAATTCATTCCTGAGTTCCTGAATATCTTTCCGTACCTCCATGAGCATGTTAATGATTTTTATCTTGAACTCCCTTTCAGGAAGAGTCATGACTTTGATGTCATTTACGCCTTTCTCAGGAGTGGTATTAATCATTTTACTCTGAACCGGATATCTTTGGCATTTCATAGTTGCATATGGCGCACTCTAGTGACCAGAACTCTACTTCCTGGAGCTGCTCAGCCCCTGAAGCCATGTCAGGGGTTGCAGGGGAGTGGTATTGGTGCCTCGGGGGAGGAAAGAGCTTTTTCCTGCTTCCCGGCTGCTATGCCTGTCTCCACTGCCTGAAGCAGTGGGCTGAGCACATAGGCAAAAGTCTCTATGCTTTACGTTTGTAGTTGCTGTAGACAGATCTTCCCAATGGCTGGCCTAACCCCAGAGTAGGGTTTGCCAGTTTGTGAGAAAGGTGGGGCTGGCCGGGAGAAAGGTGCGGTAGGCTGCATATCACGGAAGGGGTCCATGGAGCTGTGTAGCCAGCCAGGTAGCTGGGGCATCTGAAGATCGTCTAAGGAGGAAGATTTCTTTTTCCTCCTTAAATATGAGAGTCCATATGGCAAAGCTCCCAACCTGCTGGGCAGAGTTCACCCAGACAATTTTGTCTACCTGTCCTCTCTTCTGAGCAGTAAGCTCTGTGCAATCCTTGCCCCTTTAGCAGCCCTCTTTCTAAGGGCTTCCTTTTTAGGAAGTCTCTCAGACTTCCCACCTTTCTTTTGCCCAAGAGCAGATGGATATTGATCCCTGCTTTTCACAAGCGGCTGGCATCTCAGTCTCTCCAGGAATTCTGTGTGTCTTAGCTTTCCAACCCCTTAAAAACAAGAGCATCATGCAAGCATCATGAATTGTAGGTTTGTGTTCCCAGAGCAGATCTCCGGAGTTAGGTATTCAGCAGTCCCAGGCCTCCCCTCCCTCCCTGCTCTGTTTATCTTCCTCCCACCAGTGAGCTGGGGTGGGGGAAGGGCTTGCGTCCCGCTGGGCCACAGCTTTGTTATGTTACGCTCTTTTTTCCACGTGTATGCAGTCTTGTGCAGTCCTCTTTCTTGTTGCTCTTTCAAGGTAGTTGCATTAATTATATTTTCACGTTATATGCAGTTTTAGGAGGAAGCCTGTGTCTCACCTCTCATGCTGCCATCTTTAATCCCTTCTCAAGCCATTTTTGATATTAACTCAGGCTGTCCGACTTAAATTCCATTGTAGTTCATTTTATCCATTTGTTTATATATTTCCTTATTCAGCTCATACATTTTCAGTAACAATGATGTGCCAGAAATAATGCTCTCAGTAAACTATGGTGAAAAAAATATGTAATCAAACAGAGCAAACAAAACACCCCAAACAGCCAAAGCATTCTTGAGAAAAATAAGAAAGCTGCGGGTGTCATGCTTCCTAATTTGAAATTATACTATGAAGCTACAGTAATCAAAATGGTATGGTGCTGGCATAAGGCCTGATACCCAGACTTTTGGAACAAAATAAAGAGCCCAGAAATAAACCCATGCTTCTGCAGTCAATTCATCTCTGACAAAGGAGGGAATTATATATAAGGGGGAAAGTCTCTTTAATAGATGGTGTTGGGAAATTAGACAGCTACACACAAATGAATGAAACTGGATTCCTCTCTTATACATGCACAAAAATAAACTCAAAGTGGATTAAAGATCTAAATATAAGACTTAAAACCAAAAAACTCTTAGAATAAAGCACAGGCAGTGCACTCTTGAACATCAGCACTGGTAATTAGATCCTCTCCTCGGGAAGAGAAACAAAAGCGAAAACAACATGTAGGACCCATCAAACTAAAAAGCTCCTGCTCACAAAGGACACCATCAGCAAAATGAGAAGGCAGCCTCTGTACAGGAGAAAATATCTGCAAATGACATATTTGATAAAGGGCTAATATCCAAAATATGCAAAAAACTCAGACAACTCAACATACACACACACACACACACACACAGATACAACCCAAATAACCCAATTAAAAAATGGGCAGAGGACCTAAATAGAAATTTTTCCAAAGACATACAGATGGCTAACAGACACATGCAAAGATTCTCCACATTATTAGTCACTGGGGAAATGCAAATCAAAACTGCAATGAAATACCACCTCACACCAGTCAAAGTGACTAATATCAATTAGGCAAGAAATTATAAGTGTTGGCAAGGATGAGGAGAAAACAGAACTCTCCTACGCTGTTGGTGGGAATGTAGATTGGTGCAGCCACTATGGAAAGAGTATGGAAGTTTCTCAGAAAACTACAATTAGAAATGGCTCACAACCCAGTATTCTACTTCTGGAAATTTACCAGAAGAAAAAACATCACTGATTTGAAAACATATACATGCACCCCTACGTTTATTGAAGCATTATTTACAATAGCCAAATATGGAAGCAACCTAAAAGTTCATCAATAGATGAGTGGATAAAGAAGATGTCGTACATGTGCACAATGGAATATTACTCAGCCATAAAATAACTAAACATGGGTAGAATTAGAGGGAAATACTGTAAAACATGGGTGAACCTAGATAGTATTATGTTAAGTGAAATTAGTCAGAGCAGAATAAATGCCATATGATTTCACTTATATGTGGAATTTAAAAACTAAAACAATGAACAAACAAAACAGAAATAGACTCACAGTCACAGGAAACAAACTGGTGGTTGCCATAGGGGAAGGGGGTAGAGAAATGAGTGAAATAGGTGAAGCTGTAAAAAATATGAGAATGTTTGATATTTTGATCTAAGTAATGGTTACATGAATGTATACACAGGTTAAAATTCATTGAGCTGTATGCTAAGATTTGTGTATTTTATTGTACATGAGTTAATAATAAATTATGACAAATCAGTTGGTATGTAATATTGGTGTGTGTGTGTGTGTGTGTGTGTGTGTGTGTGTGTTGAGTTACTCACTGACTTTCACTTTAATTCCTAGAAAAAGAATAGCTTAACTATGATATGTAATAAAATCACCCATATGAACCTTAATATTCATTCCAGAAAGTATTCACCTTTTATTCATTTGCTGGAATTATACATTTAAGTCTCATTCAACTTGTCCAAAACTGTCAAAAGTATAGGTACAGCATTTTAGAACTCTAGCTAATCTTACAGATAAATCCAGTCACAAAATTCTAAATGGGATTTCATTGAAGTTTAATGATTTGCCTGTTTACTCAGCTGGTAAAGGTGGAGACAGCATAGAGTCCAGATATAATGGTGCTCATCCTCTTATGATGCCATGCTATGTACATTTTCCACCATGGGAACTCAGCTCTTCACTTACTCAGAAGTTCAATACAGGGCAGAATGAATTTCTGTATCAGAGACTGCTGGCCCCTGGAATGTACTGGCTGTTCTTGAGCACACAGACTGACTCCGTGCCCCAGCCTTCCTTTCAGCAGGCTGTGAACAGGTCCAGTTCTAGCCAGCAGGGTAAAGTGTGGGCCAGGAATCCAGGCTCCACACTCTTTCCCCTACAATGGCTGAAGACAAATGAAAATGGGAATTCACAGTAGTGTGGGACTTCAGATGAAAGATTCTTGGCATCCCAATTCTTACTTAAAAAGACCCATTTGAAGATCTGGATTCACCCTGTGAACTGAT
Source organism: Smutsia gigantea (assembly GCA_032199065.1). Classification (NCBI taxonomy): domain Eukaryota; kingdom Metazoa; phylum Chordata; class Mammalia; order Pholidota; family Manidae; genus Smutsia; species Smutsia gigantea. The sequence continues at coordinate 23,131 of JAVSCE010011855.1, forward strand.
AAGTGAGCAAGAAATAAACTTCTCTAGAGCGTTAGTCAATAAAATTTAGTCAACAGGTGTGTTTCTGCAGCTCTGCATTACATCCCATTTGGGATTCTTCCTGACTCAGAGGGAATTATTGTACAACATGGATGAACCTAGATGGTATTCTACTAAGTGAAATAGTCACTTTATGGACATATTCACTATTTCATGACTACTTGGTAGCTAAGAAGTTTTACAACTATACTTCTATGTAAGCAGCACCAGTACAGGTCTGTGGAGGTTTTTTCTGTAATTTGACTTTTGTCAACTTATGAAACTGTCAAAGAATGCCTGCCAATAAATGAAGAAGAGCTTTAATTACATTTCACAAAGAATGAGGATGCAGTAAGGTTGTTTCTGGTATTGTAATCAGATGCGCTGAAATAGCAAATGGGCTAACAGTGATGTTCTCCAAAGGCTTTAATTTATGAATATTTTAGTCCATTTTTCTTCACAAACTGTACAGATTCCCTATTTGCCACATTTTTCTTCAGTGGTACTGATGAGGATTTACATCAGCAAGCTTAAAAAAATTATTTCTTCTTATTGTAACAAGCCATGATGGTATAAAATATATATCTATTCATATACAGTATATTATGGTATATTACACCATATAAAAGTTTATAGAGACACACACACACTACACTGTACTTCCTAGGAAGAAATATATCACAGTACTTTTTTGTAATCACACACAAATACATTGTGTTATTTCATATATCAAAAGTTCAATGAAATAGAATTAAAATTTAGTATGGTCACTAATTTTAATATTTCCTTAAAAAGATATTCTCTTGAAAACTTGGAAAGTTTACAAGAGAAAATTCAAATGTGTGATATAATCTTGAAATATATACATATCTAAAAAGTAGTATAAAGTTATTATTATTGTTATTTGAGTTTTTAAGGAAAGTGTCAAAGTTTTTCAAAACTGTTTTTCTCTGTTATACTTCAGTTGCGCAAAATTAGATGAGAAATAAACCTGGTCCATTGAACATAATCATCATTGTCAGTTTAACACACTTTATTGGTTATTTATTAGATAATTTTAATAATTTAATAATGTAATAAGCACAAGTAAACGTACCGCTGAAAACCTGATTCATCTACCAAATGTGCTTAAGTTTTAATTTTTAGCTGTTTTAATGTCCTCTTTATTACATTGGTTTTTACTGTTAATATTATGACTTTAATTTTTCTCATCTCTTTTGTTTCACTTTTGGGTGTATTTTATGGTAATTTAAAATATTTTTTAGATGGATGTTAAACTGTTTATTTTGATGTTTCCTACCTTTCTAATATAAATATTCAAGGCTCTAAGATTTCCATAGAGCATCAGTTTTGCTGAACTATGCAGGTTTTTATAAATATGACTTTTATAATCATTTGTAAGAATATTATAATCAACTTAATTGAGGTATACTTTACATATAGTAAAATTCATCAATTTTAATTGAATTTCACAATGTATATATTCATACAACTACTGTTAGAAATCAAGATATAGAGTATTTCCATCACCCCTAAAAGTTACATCATGCTCTTTTGCAGTAAATCCCCACACACACCCATCCTAACCCCAATAATTATTATTAAATTTTCCTCTTGTGAAATTTTATGTAAGCCAATTATGTAGTATATGATTTTTTGTTGTAGACTTCTTTTACTTAGTATAATGCTTTTAATGTTCATCCTGATTATTGTGAGTGAGCAGTTTGTTCTTTTTATATTGTTTTGCCACAATTTGTTTATCCACTCACCAGCTCATGGGCATGTGGCTTATTCAGTTTGCAGACATTATAAATGAAACTATGAGCTCATGTACAGTCTTTGGGAGGATATCAACTTTCATTTCTCTTGGGTAAACACCTGGGTGTGGGGTGCTGGACCATACGGCAAGTGCACATTAACCCTTGCTAGAGAGGATCAGAGTGTGCTCTCATGTGGACTTCATACCATTATATGAGGTTCCCAGTTGTTCTACATCCTCCTAGATACTAGATATTGCCAGTTTCTTTCAGTTTAGCCAGACTAGGGGTATTTATAGTGGTATCTCATTGCAGTTTAATTTGCATTTCCCAAACAATTAATGGTTTTGAACATACTTTATATGCTTTTGGGGCATTCATATATCTTCTTTTGTTTATTTGTATTTAAATTTAAATTATCTAAACCTGAGTAATATTTTAAAATTCAATTCCCTAGTCACACTTGCCACATTTCAAGGCCTTAAGAGCCAAATATGAAGTCAAGCTATCAACTGGGAGAAAATATTTGAAAACATAGATCTGATAAAATATTCTAATATGAACTATACAAAAAGCTCCTAACTCAATAACAAGAGAACCAACCAACTTTAAACAATAGGAAAAATTTTCAACAGACACTTCACAAAAGAAGTTTTATTGAAACCAATTTCTTCCTTTCAGAAGTGTACTTTGTTGTTGGTGTGGAGGAACAGTTTTTCTGCTATTTGATGATTTTGGACTTGACCCTTCTTCCAGGTTGGTTTTTCTAGGTACAGAGATCCACCCTTTCAATAGGAAGATCGGGTCTGCTTTTATTTCAGGAAAATTTGAAATATTTAGCTGTGTTGTATTTTTTTTTTTGTATTCCTATTCCAATTGTAGGTATGCTGGGTCTCCTGTGCTTGTTGTCTATATTCTTTCTCCTGTTTTATTATTTCGGATATTGTTTTTGTTCCTGTTACTTTTTGTATTCCTATCTGTGTATCTATCATTCTACAGTTATATTTAGTCTCTCTTAGGCACTTTTAATATTCATTTCTGAGTTGATTTTCTGTTTTTCTCATTTATTTTCTTAATAATATTATTTTCCACTTCTATTTTCAGTTTTTGAATTTTCAGGTCATTGTGGTGTACCTTATCTGCAACATTATTGAGGTTTGATTCATATTGATGCTGTGGACCAGTTTTCTTCTGCTTTGGAGGATTTCTTCAACTGAATAGTTTTTACTTCATCTTTTCTTTCCATACTAACTTTTTATGAACGACGAGTTCCTTTCACTGTGGCTCATTAACTTTGTAGTAGTTTTCTGGATCAACAACCACAGATTATTCTTTGGAGAATAAAATGGCTTTGCTGACTTAATCAATTAGTTCAAGATGACCTTCAGAGTTAAGTACAGTTCATTTAATAAATGCTGTGTTGGGACAGGTTGTTTTTCTATTTCATGCTGCCCAGTGAGCTGTGTCAGTTATTTGCCAGACATCATGGGGAAGCCGTGACTGCTCCAAAGAGCTGAAGGAGGAGAGAGCAGATGAGCCTTAGGATGCGGTTCCAGAATGCCAGAAACCAGGGACAGTTTACTCTTTACTGCCTAGAATCAGAAAAGGCTTTATCCTTGTCCTGTCTTCTGACACAACAACACCAGGACAAGATTCTCTTTAGATTAAAATTTCTCAGTCTGGTACTTAGAAAAGGAGTAGGGAAGCACTGTCCAAATTTAGTTATTCTTACCCATTTCAATCAGAGTCTTCAAGACATCGGGCTTCAGATTTTATGCCCTACAAGTTCCTGTCCAGTGCCCTAAATCATTGCCAGTGGCAACCAGCATAATCCTGGGTTCTCTCTTAATTTTTTCTTTCATCACCACTGTCACCTCCCAAGCCAACAATTTTATTCCCTGCCCTTTTCCCCCATCCCTTAACATGACATGCATGCATTAGTTCAAAACAGAACCCCAGAAGCTTTGTTGTTTTCCCTATTTATGGGTGTTTTCTATTTTTCATACTGCATTGATCTTGCAAGAGGAAATCAGCTAAAGCATGAGCGCTAAAGTGGCACTCTTAGCAAGTGAAAACATTTAAGTCCCTGTAACATTTACAAAGGATTCCTACAACTAATAATTTTGAAACTTTGATCAGAACAACTTATTAGGATTTATTCTAATGAATGAACTTCATGATATGGGTGATATTTATAAATTCTGAGATTTTCATCTTTTGGGTGATTTTACATTCAAAAAAGATGCTTATTTAGTAAACATTGGCTTTAATTGGTAATCTTTGCAAATAACTTTAAATTGCATTTACCTTCAAAAAAGTAAATTGTAGACTGAATTTTTTTAAAGTACTATCAGTGGAAAGAAAAAACAATGCTTTTTGGAGACTTTGAATTTAAATTTTATTTTATGAGACACTAAACAAACTGCAGATCAATTGCATTTATTCTTTATATAAAATTTTGTGTAGGAGAGTTTAAATTTGGATCAAAATTTCAAAGAGGAGTATATCAGGCACAAAGACTTATAACCAGATAGCTATTCAATGTCAGATTTGTTCAAAGTGTCCTAAAATAAAATTAAGAGTTTTGTCATCTTTGGTTTGTTTTGAGTGTTTTTTAAAGGGCCTAAATCCTTTGTTTTGAAAAAAACCAAACACTTAGAGTTGTAAATGTAATAAAGGATGGCAGTAATTTAATAAATGTGCATATATGCCATTTTCCTCTTACAACCATGCACGCTGAAGGAGAAAATGCTATCAGAGGGTAAATTGGGTGACAGGAATCTGGCACTGATCCCTACAATGGACTCGAAAATTTACCTAACATGCAGAATCTCCATGTACAGAGCAGAGGCAAAACCAGCTCTAAACCTCTTGGGTTGAATTCTTGAAGGGGAGGTTTCTTAATAAATAGTTAGCAATCTCTTAGTTCCTCAAGGTCAGTTTAAGAAATTTTAAATGAGGTAAAACAGGACAGTTTGAAGCTTTCAGTAAGGTGAAGATTATGTTTTTTATACCTTTTGTTCTGAAATAGAGAAACGATACGTTAAAAGACTGGGGCAGTCGTAGAGGTTTTATGGGCCATAGTGCAATGTCGGCTACCTCACAATGAACCATACATCTCTATTTAATAATCCATTTTCTAAAGGCCTTGGGACTTCAGATAAATTTAAATAAATCAGCCTTGATTTTGCAGACAGAATTAGAGAACCTCTGATTTATAGGCCACTCAAACTTGTACCTGAAGTAGTGTAATGACAAAGTAGAAGACAATTTTAGATAAATGTCAGCTAAGATTACAGTTAAAACTCACACCCAATTGGGTCTTGTCTGTGCAATATGCTCCTTGTAGCTTTGTTTTATCAATATATCAAGCAGCACTTATATTTTACAGAAACCTTCAACATTAATTATTTTCACAATGGAAAAAAATAAAAATTGAAAAAACTCTTCACAGTGATTTAAAACGTATACTCAATTTTACATTAAATCTAATATTATTCTATCCTGAGCTCTATTAACCTTGTTTGTTTTAACGTTTTTTTCCCTAAAAGCTGAAAACCAATAAATCTTTCAGAGATAAAATTTTGTTGGCATTGATTATCATATTGAAATACTGAAGTTGACGCTAGTTTTTTTCTCTAGAATTTTTTTCTATTCAGTATATGCAATTTTAAATTGGAGATATATTTAAGAGAAGATGGACTAATTACTTTTTCTTCAATCTGAAATAGTAAATAAGGAAGTTAGCTGTCCATCCCATAATTGGCAGAGTAATAAAAGGTACATTATTATCTCTGGGCACAAGATCAGATGATCCGGATATGAATGAAGGAGGGCACTGACCTTCACAATTTTACAGTAAGTTCCATCAGTCTTTTAAATAAACCTGTTATTCAAAATATATTTTCAAACATGATTAAACACATATTAACTGTAAAATTAATATATGTTCACTGTATAAATTTGGTGAAATATATGTAAGGAAGGAAAACAATGTTATCTTTAATCTGAGTTTCTAGCTTCCAACCCTCAGCATATAGACTATTATTTTGGTGAATTAACCTCCAGCATTCTTCTACATATACAAATATATTTCTTTTCTATATATATACAAATACATTTCTATGTAAAACAAGAATATTTATGATCACATAAATCTTTTTTGCTTTTGGTCTTTTGACATTATTAAAAATATTTTCCCATGTTATTAGAAATTCTTCCACAGAATTTTAATATCCACCTAACAGTCTCTGATACATCTGTACCATTATTTATTTAACGTTGTTCATTATAATAAACATGATTCTCCTGTACTAGGTAAGGTACAATACAGTGGACTAACTGGGAATACCAGTTGCAGAAGACATGGTCTTGCTGGAGAGTTAGGCACCTGAACAAATTATATAAAAGAATAAAAAATAAGAATGATTTAAAAACCAGAACTATATAGCAATGGCAAAGACATACATTTAAAAGTCCCGAATTAGAGAAATTAATGTGCCCATATTGCATTACTTTACTGAAGTTGACTTTTTTATATTCTTTTTATGTCCCAAACTAAATACCTTACTTGGTTTAAGCCATATATACATTTCAGTATTTCACTTTATTAGCGTATTTAATTCAAATATTAAATTTTCCATATGGTTATGTATTTTATAGATGTGACATGAAAATTAAAACTACTTCCACATTATACTATCTGATTAGACATGAATAGGAAAAGTCACTATGTTCTTCCTATTTTGTAGCTTTCCTAAGAGGGTGAACATTTTAGGAAAAATTTAATGTCTTTTTAATAAGTAAATTTGTTCCAATTAAGATTGCCCTTTCAGTAAAATAACATAAGGGGACAGAAATAGGAACTGACCTAAAGCATGCAAGTTCACTCATAAAGGTGATTTGGGTACTGTTGTGTATGATAGAAAAGAAGTTAATCTGGTATTGACTGAAATAAGGAGGAGAGAGGAAAACCTGTTTGTGAATTTTATTGGAAATGTCACTGGATGTTGGTTCTTACTTTTTAGTTTTTTGGGTTTTCAATACACTGGATCACAAAAAGTAAAATAATAAGCATAAAGTTTTTAAAGCTTTATATAAATACAGCAAATGAAGAAAATTAATCCACAATTTCCATTAACCATTGAAGTACTTTTTTCTTTAGTTCTTTTACCAATATTATCATATCTTGTATTCTTCACATCAGCCAGTTATATACATCTACTTTTGATTTCCTGATAAGGTAAGTACAAGAGTTAATTTTAAATTTTAAATACATATTTTAAAAGGATAAATAACCACACTTACATCAATGGTTGTGGATCATCCAGGCAAAAATCAATAAGGAAACATTGGCCTTATATGACACATTAGATCAGTTAGATATATACAGAACACTCCATTCAGAAGCAGCAGAATATATATTCTTCATACACATGGAACATTTTCCAGGTTAAATGATATGTTAGGCCACAAAAAAAGACTTAAAAATTTTAAGAAGATTCATGTTGAATCAAACATCTCTTCTGGACACAATGGTATGAAACTAGAAATTAGTTATAAGGAGAACTAGACAATTTAGAAATATGTGGAGATTAAACAAAAGTACTGAACATCAGTAAATCAAAAAAAAATTAAAGAGAAGTAAAAAAATACCTTGATACAAATAAAAAATGGAAATACAAAATATCAAAATTTATGGGATACAGCAAAGGTAGTTAAAGCGGGAAGTCCATTGCAATACATGCCTACCTCAAGAAACAAGATAATCTAAAATCAAAACCAAAAAACAAACAAAAAACCCTACAGATAATTCTATAACTCAGGCACCTATTGAAAGAACAACAAACCAAACCCAAAGTTGGGGGAATGAAGGAAATAACAATCAGAGCATAAATGAACGAAATAGAGACTAAAAATACAGAAGAAAAGATAAATGAAACTAAGTTCTGGTTCTCTGAAAAGATAAACAAAATTGACAAGCCTCTGGCTGGACTTGACAAATTTTTGGCTAGACTCACCATGAAAAAAAGAGAGAGGTCTGAAATAATTAAATTCAGAAATGAAAGAAGAGATATTACAACTGATACTGTTACTGAAAACTGGTCCTGGTCACTGAAGTCAAATCACAAAATACAATGACAAGGTTTTAAGGAAAGGAAAGGAATAGTTAATTAATTTGCCAGCAAATGAGGACATGGCAGGTTTATGCCTTAAAGAACCATTGTCCTCTCAAATTACAAGCAGTTAGGTTTTTTAAAGGGGAAATCATGGGAAAGAGGCTGTGGTGTTCAAACTACAGGCACATGAAGTAGAAACTTGCAAAGGTCCAAGTACACATTTTTGCACTAATTCAATTGGTTTTTGTTTTTCTGATTGGTTCCTCCTCAGTATCCCAGGACAGGATGCCTTGGGTTTTGCAAAATCAGCTCTCTGCATTATCTCTGACCATGAGACTCAGAAAATAAGGAGAATAAAAAGAAACTGCCTCCTGTTGATGTTTACAAGGTTTTGGGGGCTACTTGAGTTCATTTTCCAGTTAATGTTACTATTGAATTTTAAATCCAGGGATTTAATTCAGTTTTCCTCTGTTACAATAACACAGAAACATAAAATATCTTAAGAGACTACTATAAACAATTATATATCAACATATTGGACAACCTAAAAGAAATGGATAGATTCCTACAAACATACAACCTACCAAGACTGAATCATGAAAAAACAGAAAATCTGAACATAGCAATTACTGGTATGATGATGAGATTAGTAATCAAAACCACTCCAAAAAATTTCCAGGACCACATGGCTTCGTAGGTAAATTCCACCAAACATTCAAATACAAATCCTTCTCAAATTCTTCCAAAAAATTAGAAGAAAAGGGAAAAATTTCAAACTCATTTTAGGAGACCACTATTACTGATACCCAAACCAGACAAGGACACCACAATTACAGGTCAGTATCTCTAAAGAACACAGATGCAAAAATACTCAACAAAATATTAGCAACGCAAATTGAACTATACATAAATGGGTCATATGTCATCACCAAGTGGGATTCATTCCAGGGATGTAAGGATGGTTCCACATCTGCAAATAAATCAATGTGATACACTGCATTAACAAAAAGAAGGATGAAAATGATATGAACACTTCAGTAGATGTAGAAAACGCATTTGATAAAACATAACATCCATTTATGATTAAAAACTCTCAACAAGGAGATTTCTGGGAAGGTGGTGGCATGAGCAGGGCGGCAGAAATCTCCTCCCAAAACCATATATATTTGTGAAAATACAACAAATACAACTATTCCCAAAAGAGAGACCAAAAGATACAGTACAACAGCCAGGCTACATCTACATCTGTGAGAACTCAACGCCTCAAGAAGCGGGTAAGATACAAAGCCACAACCCAGCGGGACCTGAGCTGCCCCACCCCAGCACACTAGCAGGAGGAAAAGAATCAGAGTGGGAGGGAGTTGAAGCACAGGCCCACTAAGTAACCAGCCCTGGTGATCTGCACAGGGAGCACAGACACACATTGTATGGTGTATCAGAGATTAGAGAAACAGAAGGGCAGGATCTGAGACAGAGACTACAAGCACGCCCCCTCAGCTGGATCAATGGGACAAAAGAAAAGCGGGAGCTTTTTTAAAAGTCTTAAAGAGACAAAGGTCCAACAACGGAACAAAATCGTCCCAGGGCACTCAGCCCAGCAGGCTGGGAATCTTGAGGAATTTCGGACCCCCTAAGCTGCTTCCAGGTAAACCAGCCGCACCGAAGCCTCCCACAGAGATCAGCAACCTGCCATTCATTCCCCCCGGCTGGTGCTGCAAATGGTCTGGTGGATCCGCGACAGCTGCAGAAGAACAGGAGAGCAGCCCTGCCCGCAGCAACCACACTGAATCTACTCCCGGCTGCTGCGCAGCTAAACGGGAAGGTCCACAGAACCCAGAACAAGGTCTGGAACGCACCAAGGAGAGCTGAACTCACCAGGCGAGACAGCAAACCGCAGCAGTGCTATAGGCTAGGCTGAGGGTGATCCTGCACACAGGCATCTCAGGGGATTATCCCAGAGACTGCCTGCTGGTGCATGGCAAGCCAGCTCAGGCTTCAGAGAAGGGCAAGGAGAACAACAACAAGGAAGGGACTTTGTCTCCCAGCTGACAGACTTGGCACATACCAGTGACCACTTATATTGCCATGAAAAGACAGACGAATATGATCCAGACAAACATTATCCAGACAACCCCAGAGAAAGGGCATGATGGGATAGACTTACATAATCTTCCTGAAAAATAATTCAGAATAAAAGTCATAACCATGCTGATGGATCTACAGAGAAATATGCAAGAGCTAAGGGAGGAAGTGAGGAAAGACAATGCAGAAATGTGACAAGCAATCAATGGGCTTAAGAGCAGACTAGACGAGGTGCAAGAGACTGTTAATGGAATAGAAATCAGAGAACAGGAATACAGAGAAGCTGAGGCAGAGAGAGATAAAAGGATCTCTAAGAATGCAAGAATATTAGGAGAACTGTGAGACTAATCCAAACGGAACAATATTCGTATTATATGAGTATGAGAAGGAGAGAGAGAAAAAGGGATAGAAAGTGTCTTGGAAGAAATAATTTCTGAAAATTTCCCCAAGCTGGGGAAGAAAATAGTGGTTTAAGTTCCGTGAGGATCCTGGCCATAGGAACCCCAACTTCCCCACACCTGGCTTTGACCTGGCTTTTGGTGAAACAGGTGCCACCCAAGAAGAGGTAGAAAATTCACATTTCGGTCACCATAATGACGTGAGCATTGACTCTTGATGTGGGCACTAATCACAAGACCCTGTGCCATTTTGTCTCATTACACCTTGGATACTGGTCTGTAAAGCTACCTACAGAAATCTATCCTGCACACTCAGCAGATGTTACTAGAATGAAAGGAGCTTTATAAGACACATAAAATAATGGGTAAGAAGTAGAATGAAACTGGGAGTTTTGCATGCATTCTGAAAGTTATAGATTCAATAAATAAAGAGAAATTATTAAGAGCTAAGATCATCCAAAGAAAGAATTCTTGATAGCAGATAATTTAGAAACGATATTTAAAAATTAACAGCTAGGAACATCAGAAAACCAGGAATGGGGGAAATAGACAACTTCATGGTAGTAGACCTTTTTTGGATTGAAACTTATGATGGGTGTTATGTCTGTTATCTTCTCTCTAAATTTACCCTATTATATAGAGAACAGGTATAAAGTCAGTACCTTTTTAAACCCATTAACAGTGTATGGAAATAGCCCTTTATTCAGTCAAGAGGAAGAATAAGGGCACACACACACACATACACACTTGCCTCATTCCATAAATCCTTACCAGATAAATAATTTGCAAGTATTTTCTCCCATTCTACATCTTTTTACATTCTTGAAGTGTCCTTTGATACACAAAAGTTTTCAATTTTGATGAAGTCCAATTAATTTTTTTCTTTTGTTTCATCTTCTTTCATATTGTTTGTACAACCCACACATGAAGTCACTAATAGTGTTATTTAAAAATGGAATCTGCATGAACTTCCCAAAAGACAAATGGAATTTAATATTGAAATCAAGGAAATACATGTCAACAGTTTCTCATCGCCAATCCCAACATACAAAAAGCTACTCAAATGAAACGTTTCGTAATTCAATAGAGAGTTAAAGTTGTCCTAAATAATAATGAAGTTAGAAGTAGTCTTTGTTTATCACAGCGGGAATATTTGTGTATTTTGTGCAGAAATATTAATGTGTTTGATTCTGAGTTGCTACCTCAGTGAGTTGACGTAAGTATGAATTGCTTTTCTAAAATCCAAAATATTCTGAATTTTGAAGATACCTTGTCCCAACAGGTTTTGGAAGGCCTTGTAAATCTGCAGTGACAGCAGTAATTCACAATGCTGTAATACTATTTTTGTTTCTAAAAGTTTTTCCTGTTTCTTACCTCATTTGAGCTTCAACAAAGATTTTTGTAATGGATATTATTCTTTTCTTATAGGTAAGAACACTGAGGTTCAAAGAAGTTAAATACCTTTCCCAATGATGAAAACGTGTAAGAACTGACTGGTTGGATCCCATGTCTTCTGGTTCCAAATCCCAGTAGCAAGCATAGCTTCTATTTGCCAAGCACACAGATCTACTAAACAAGGTCACCCCCATGCACTGTCATTCCCTTCAAAAACCAAACAAAAAATAGTAGAAACAGCCTGAAAGTGAAGTGGAAAACAGCATAAAAGTAAGAAGGCACATATTTTCAGGAACCTCTAAACAGGAAAGGACACTATGGCGATACACAGGTCTAAACCTTCAGAGACACATTATGGGGAAGCTATTCTTATTATCTGTACTTCACAGCTAAAGACACTGAGGCACAGAGCTATGCTGCCTTGTCCACATATGCCAGCTTAAGCAAGTGGCAGATTGGGTTCCATTTTTTGGCAGTTATCACTATTCTGTACCATTCCTGATATCTTAAAATGGGTCTGAAAGCAAAAACACTAAAGAGAGTTAAGTAGGCATTTTTTTAAATTAGCAAAGGGTGTAATTCACAATAATAATATAACTGAGTAACATTGATGAGCAGAATATTGAATATTGCTGCAATGCAAAACAGTTATAAAAGTAAAATTAAATTTATAATATATATTAAAGTCAATTATAAAAATGGAAAATGATGTATTATTATAAGTGGCTTTTGACAGTTAATGTAGATGATAATTACATGGATTAATTTATTTGTATATAAAAATATGTTCTCTTCAAAGTTCCTTTTCAAATGCACGTGGAATATTTCAAAATTTATCTATATAACTAAAAGAAGATATCAGAGTCTCCAAAGCAGGTGTTGTAGAAGCTCTTCTATGACTACAATAAAATAGAACTTTAAATTAATAACAGTTAACCACCCTTTAATAATAAAGAAACAAAATCACCCTTAGCCGAAAAATAGTTGTTCCCAAATACCTAAAAATTTAAAACAAATCTACCCAAAGCTTTTATCAAAGAGGAAATAAAAACGAATTAAAATGACAGTAACACATATAAAAACCTATGGTATTATCCCATGATGCATAGAAAAAAAAAGTGGTATCACTTAATATTTTTATTATTAAAGAAAAATTAGAATAAGCTATAAAATCAAGAGATGGCACACACAGACACAGACACACATGCATACATATGTACACATGCAAATCAACAAAATTTATAAATTAAGATTAAATTTTTTGAAAGCTAAACCACTGACAGGCTATTCTAGAGAAAGGAGAAAAACAAATGCATGCTTACTATTATAAAATGGAGTATAAAATCACATAGAAGCAACAGTTCTTAACCTGAACAGTCCAATAACCATAAGATATTCAAAATGTAACAACAGATTTTTATCACCATCATGTCTACAGAACTTTGCAAAAAATTCTAGCAAACTATTCATGAATAGATACTTCTATATAATTTAAAGCTTAGAAAAGTGTAAAAAGCACAAAAAGATGCTCAGTCATAACAGTAAGTAGGAAAAACATGAACTATTGTAAAACAGAATATTATTTTAAGCTATCAGATTTACCAAGATTTAGAAAAAGTGATGCTACCCACCAATATTGAGACAGTTAAGGAAAAAATCATTATCTGGCTCAGGTATGTCAAACCTGATTGCCTTTTTCTGTAGGCTTATGCTACAGAACAGGACGTCTGAGCCAATAATAAATATCTAAGAATTTCGTGTAAGTACATAAAAAGAAACTGTGTATTCAGATGTATACATAAGCATCTTTACATGTTTCTTTTTAGTATCTAATAATATTTATATGGTTAAATGAATTTTGGTGCATCCATACTTCCATACAATTGACTATTATGAGCTCATCAATAGGGATGATATAAACATCAATTTATTGACATTAGACTATCCTCATCTTAACATTTATGGGAAAATACAATAAAAAACTTTTAAATTATTACTCTATACTTTTGCTTATTCATATTACCTATTTATATTATATAATATATGTAATTTATAAATTATATATAAAGAACATATATATATATACATACACATGCACATACACACACACACACACACAAACACACACACGCACACATATAAATAGTAAAGTAGTGCTCTAACCACTTAGTAGGCATCCATTAGAAATGAAAGGTTGAAGAAGATTGGCTCATAGAGCAATTACAATTATAACTGAGTATGGAAACATGGACATTATTTCAATAAAAGGAGGGTAGTGTAAACAAAATCCTGGAGGCAAAGAGTGAGGTTTGTTTGGTGGGTGACCTACGTTTGATAAGAAACATGAATGAAATCTGATTCATGGCTTGATTGTACTAGAGTTGTTCTTACATTCATTATGACCAGCCTGAATTTACCCGGAAAGTTGGTCTTCTGGAGTGAAAAATCTCTCGTCTTGCTCTTCACTGGAAACCTCTTGACTATGTTAGAAAAATGGTAATTTTGGTGATTTATCCAGTAAGATTCTGATAGCTTCTGCGAGAGTAGGTGGCACCCTTCTGACATTTCATAAAAGCCTCTCAAACCTGAGCAAGACTTGGCAAGCACTTGGGCCAGTTCATGGTGGATTATCTGCTCTTTGTAAATAGCCCTCTTCACACTGTTTTCAGGCAGGCGCACACCACAATAGACTGTCATTTACTGGTCTCTAATATTCTATTGAAAGCACTGATTCTGGGTTGATCAAAGAATAGAAACTGGGGCTGTATGATGCATTGTGATCCCAACATTTAGCCATAGAAAACATGGTTTCTGTGAACATCTTATACACATGGTTTTGTTTTCCTGTAAGGGTATAGCTGCAAGAGAGGGTCCCAAAACTGGTTAAAGGTGTACATATGCATGATGAGCATCTTCCATTGCTCATTGGTTGCTCACCTGTTGGTCATTTGTTTGTCTTCTTTTGACAAATGTCTATTCAGGTCTTTTGTCCAGTTTTTCATTGAGTTCTTTGTGTGTGTTTTTGTTTCCTTGTTTGTTGTTTTGCTATTAAATTGTATGAGTTCCTTATATATTTTGGATATTAATGTCTTACCAGAAATATGATTTGCAAATATTTTCTCCCATTCCATAGTTGCTTTTTTACAATGCTGAATATTTCCGTTCTTGTGCAGAAATCCCACTTGTTTATTTTTGTTATTGCCTGTGCTTTTGGGATCATAACCAAAGAAAATGATTGTCAGGACCAATAACAAGGTGCTTTTCCCCTGTTTTATTCTACTAATTTTACAGTTTCAGGTATCCATTTAAGTCTTTAGTTCTTTCTGTGTTGGTTTTTGTATATGGTATAGGGTAAGGATATACTTTCATTCTTCTGCATGTTGGTATCCTGTTTTCCCAGCACCATTTATTGAAGAGACTCTCTTTCCCATTGTAGGTTCTTAGCACCCTTGTGAAAGATCAGTTGACCATAAATGTACGAATTTATTTCTGAGCTTTATCGTCTGTTCCATTGGACCATATGTCTGTTTTTTTACCTGTACCATATTGTTTTGATAACCAAAGTTTTGTAGTATATTATTTACATCATGGACTATGAAATACAAATCAAACCTGCAATGAGATATTACCTTACACCTGTTAGAATAGCTCTTATCAAAAGACAAAAGATAACAAGTGTTGGTGAGCATGTGGAAAAAAGTAATCCTGTACACTGTTGGTGGGAATGTAATTTACAAAAAATAGTATAGAAGTTCTTCAAAAAGTTAAAAATAGAAGTACTGTATAATCTAATAATTCCATGTTTATGTATACATTCAAAAGAAATAGACTGGATCTCAAAGCAATATCTGCATTCACATGCTCATTGCGGCATTATTCACAAGAGACAAAATATGGAAAAAACCTAATGTCCACCAATAGGTGAATGGATTCCACACACACAATGGAATACTATTCAGCCTTAAAAAAGAAGGAAATCCTGCTATTTGTGACATTATGCTAAGTGAAATAAGCCAGACACAGAAAGACAAATACTGAATGACCTCACAGATATGTGGAATCTAAAAATCATCAAACTCAAAGAAACAGAATAGAATGGTGGTTGACGGGGGAGAGGAGGTAAAATGAGAGATTGGTAAACGGGTGTGAAGTTTCACTTATGCAAGATGAATGAGTTCTGGAGACCTAGTGTACAGCATGGAGAAGATAGTTAAAAATATTGTGTTGTATACTTGGAATTTGCTAAAAAGGCAGATCGCCAATCTTCTCAGAGACACACACACACACACACACACAATGTAATTATGTAGAGGCGATGAGCTACCTTGATCGGGATGATCTTTTCACAATGTATGCATAAATCGAAACATCAGTTGTACACCATTAATATGTACACGTGAATATGTAAAATATGTGCATATTAAAGATACCTCAATGACTTTAAAAATGAAGGGAACACTGCATGCTGTAAACCTCCTCCGTGTTCTTCCTGCACTGTGTCTATCACACTTGTTATCACCTTCCGTGATAGCTATACTATTGTGCAGTGAGGAAAGCTTATCTGCCACAATATTTCTACATTTTGGCAGTGTTAACAGTAACTACAGTGAATTGTCATGAAATATGATTGAGTCTCCATGGACTTTTTAAACTTTTCATATTAAACTTTATTGATGTTTTATAGCTTCACACTGAGATTTTATGATGCTGTCTTTAGTGAAGTTATTTTATAGAACTAATCCTGTGAACTAAATTAATTGTTTTAAAACTTAACCCCATGCAAAAGGTTATCTGGTTCTTAGTAGAAAAAAATGTGCAATGAAAATTTAAATAATCTAATTACTGTTGAATGAAATATATTGAGTTTAATTATTCATTAAGAATATTATTTTGATTTATTAATACAAATTGCTATTTATACAAAAGTCTCAAAGATTACAGAAAACCAAACAATTGTAAATATAACATGTTTTTTCTAGTTTTTCCCTCTTTTATATAGATTAATACAAAGCTGGGAAAAAAATATTTTTCCCCACTACTTACTATAGTATTTGCTTTGTTGGCCATTCTTACAATGAGCGGATCTAATTCTCCATAGACAAGAAAGGTTGCCCTGAGTATGTTCTCCTTATCAACAACTAAAGATTTAGGACATTAAAAAGTTTTAAGTCAATACCTTTATTTATATCCTTGACTAAGATCTATAAAAAACGTAAAAAGTAAGGGAATTAAGAGTCTCTTGACTGACTGAAGAAAATAATCCATGGGGTGGATTGATCTCCCACATGTAGATCAACTTCAAGAGATGTATTAAGTCAGTCTGATTTATCACTTGTATACCTTGGAGATATTGGGGATTCAGGTCTCAGACCCTTACAATAAAGTGAACATTGCCATAAAGCAAGTCCAATGAATTTTTTGATTTCTCAGTACACATAAAAGCTGTTTACACTATACTATAGTTTATTAAGTGTGCAATAGCAGTATGTCCAAAATACTAATGTACACATCTTAATTAAAAAAATATTTTATGCTAAAAAATGCTAACCATCACCTGAGCTTTCAGCAAGTGGTAATCACTGATCACAGATCACTGTAACAAATATAATAATAATGAAAAAGTTTGGAATATTGTGAGAATTACTAAAATGTGGCACATTGGAAAAATGATGCCAGTAGGCTTGCTTGACTCACGGTTGTCTTGAATTTGTAAAAAAAAAGCAAAATCTGTGAAGAGCAATAAAGCAACAAACAACTGATTTGGGCTTTAGCAAAGGTCATGAATATGCTTTACACACACACACATATACACACACAGTGTATGAGCAAGTTATGTAATTCTCTGCAAAAGGGTTATTCATAAATTCCTTTCCACATTATTGTTCCAACCATGAGAGATTTGTTCTAACAATGGTACTATGTTTTCTTAAAGTTTTATTGAGATATATTTCAAATATTATGTAATTCACCAATTTAAAAAGTGCAACTCAACCGTATTCAGTATATTCAAAAGGACATAACAATTAATTTTAGGACACTTTTATGACCTCCTAAAAACACTCCATACCCATTAGCAGTTACTCCCCATTTTCATCCAACTCCACCATTCCCTCCCTCCAGCCCTAGGCAATCATTAACCAACTTTTTGTCTATAGATTTGCCTATTCTGGACATTTAATATAATGGAATAATAAAATATGTGCTCACACTTAGCAAAACATTTTCAAGGTCCATCCTTGTTATAACATGAATCAATACTTCATTCCCTTTTATTTTCAAATAATATTAAATAACATAGATATACCATATTTCATCTATCCATTCACTAGTTTATGGACATTGAGTTGTGTCCATCTTTTAGCTATTATTAGTAATGCTGAGAAAATCACTCATTTTTTGTTTGGACTTGTTTCCATTTTTATTTGCTATATATTCATGAGTATAATTGCTAGATCATATGATAACTCTTGTTTAACTTTTGAGAAATGCCCATATTCTTTCAAAGTTGCTGCTAATTTTACATTCCCTCCAGCAATATATGAAAGTTGCAATTTCTCCACATCTTCACCACCACTTTTTGTATACCTTTTTTGTTTATTATGTACATGATCTGAAGTTCCCTGATGGCTAATTATGTTGAGCATCTTTTCATGTACACTAGCCTTTTGTATACCTTCTTTGAAGAAATGTCTATTCAGGTTTTTTGTCCATTTTCTAATGGAGTTGTCTTTTAATTACTGAGTTGAAGAGTCCTTTATATATTCTAAATAGAATCTCATCAGATATATGACTTAAAAATACTTTCTCCCATTCTGTGAGTTGTCCTTTCACTTTCTTGATGTTGTTCTTACAAGCACTAATTTTTAAACATGTTACAAAGTTCTATTTTATCTACTTTTTTCTTTGGTTCTTTTAAGTACCATATTGAAGAATCTTGGCTTAATTCAAGGTCATGCTAATTTATTCCTATGTGTTCTTCTAAGAGTTTTGTAGTTTTTGTTTGTACATTTAGAACTTTTATCCATTATGAATTAATTTTGTATATGGTGTGAAGAAGGGGTCCAAATTCACTCTTTTGTTTGTGGTTATTCGGTTGTCCCAGAACCATTTGTTGAGGAGACTATTCTTTTCCCATTTAATTGTTTTGATACTCTAGATTATGTTTTGAACATGATTTTTGTTATATTGGCTACCTTAAAATACAATTTTAGATATGTTATCCCTGATACTGTGCAAATCTTAACCTATGAAAAAAAAGTTTATTACTAATTGATAGCTATACTTTGTACAGTTTCATGATTATTTTAACTCCTTTGAGATTATAAATGTACAATATTAGTCAAAGATGCCCTTCATATCTTATTGTTGATAATTTTAATCAAATTTAACAATATAAGATCTCTCCTGTGTGTGCATATGTTCCTGCATGTGTGTTCATGTGTTCGTGAGGGTGTATCTCTGTGTGAGACAGAAAGAAAGATTATGCGTAATTGTATATCTGAAGTAAGAATGTGCTAAATTCTGTTGTTGACATGTAATAGTCATATTATAACATGAGTTAGTCTCATATGAATTAAGTTTTAGAATCTGCTAGTAAGTGGAAAAAAATCAAAACTCACCTGTAAAATCTCTTAAATTGGCTGTAGGGTTATTAAAATTTCAATAACCAAGATTATTATTATTTTTTAGTTTGAATTTTAGAAGAAGGTGGAATGGAGATTGAAAGCCGATAAGCTGCTGTCACATTCATATTATTCTATAACAAAAGCACAGCTGGTAATTACCTTCTCTCACTCATCTTCATGAAAGAAGCCCTGTTCAAAAAAGTATCTGCTGAAACAGATGGATAGAAAAAAATCTAGCTAAGGCATAAAGACCATTAAATTTCAGACCAATTGTTAATTCTATGCACTAGTAAGGTTCATGATATTTACCATTAGTAGTCACAGTTAGTCCCTTGTTACAAATTATTATCTCTTACTTTACTTGTAGTTCCTAATTATCCAGCAGCAATATAATGTAGCTGAAAGTAACTAGAAGAAAAATAAATCTTTAATAAATCATGCAAAGGTCCAAAATTAGACAACTGCGAGCCCCTGAGATTATCATTGAAATATATTACATTTCCAACCAAGGAAAGGGCAAATTTTCTTCAGTATACTCAGCTTTAGGACATAAGAATGAATGCACTTCATGTTAGAAGTACTTCCACAAAACATGATGAACATAAATCTTGTTCTGCAGAGCCACCCAGTTGCCAAGTAACACCGGCTCTATCTGTGGAGCATCCCTCATCCTTTACCTTTACTTGATACTGACAGCCGCTGTATGTTCTCTAAAATTTATCAGTCTTGTTTTTGCTCCTTCTATTTCCATTCCTTCTCTGATCTATATCATTTAAAGCAAAATTCCATAATGTTACTCCATTAAAACACAATAAATAAACAAAACAAATCCCTCAAGGTTTCACTATTGTCAAGAAATGAAGAGGAAAGAGGCAAAGGGAGCTGAGGCTCCTGTACTTCTTGGGTATCAGCTTCTGACTGAAGTGGGTTATTTGAGTATTGGTTGAATAAACACTTCTGAAAGATAATTAACCACTCTCCTAGGGTTTATATTTGACTCAGAGTATAAATAGTTTTAGCCTTTGTTTTAGTCCTTGTCTTATGAGAAGTAGATGCCAATATTGGATTAAACATGCATGAATTTTATTAGGGGAACAACCTGTGAGCAAAAATTGGAGGAGCCAGGATAGGAGAGGAGGGTGTCAGATCATGATGCAGATGTGGTCTCAAGTGAAGGGAAGGGGTGGGGTGCAAGCATCTTAGGCTGCAATGAAGTGATCAAGAAAATTAAAAACTGTCAGGGGAATTTTCAAGCCAACATTGCTCCTAAGAGGAATGCAGTCTCCCAAGAATGGGCCTGCCTTGAAATCCCTGCTGTGTTTAATAACTGGTTGAAAGTAACTATGGGAACCATGAACTTGGGGCAAACGCAATGTTGAATGTGGGGCACAGTACCTAGATTCCCCCATACCTAGAGGGTTAAATACTACATTGTCATGGCTGTCACGGCTGAGCAATGTACCCTCAAAAAAAAGATTTATATCCAGATCATATACAAATTTATATCTTTCAAGGTTGTAAAAGCTAAAAAATACCAAACGGAATTATTATATGGGAAATTTTTGTTTTACTTTAAGAAAATAAATTTCAATTAAACAAATTAAAATACATACTTTTCATGGTACACTACTTCTGAGTATTTAATTCATCAGAGTCCACTTGAAATTGTAGAGCAAGCTTTAACACAAGTATTTCAGTGGTTATCCCATCTTACATTCCCACGAGCAACATGCCAATGTTTTAGTTTCTACACAGCTTCACCAACACTTGGCAGTAACGGACTTTTGAATTTTAACCAATATGGACAGACTTTTGTATTTTAACCAATATGGACAGACTTTTGAATTTTAACCAATATGGTAAGTATAGAGCTCTATCATATAGATCACACTTTTGATATCATTTTTAAGAACTCTTTTGCTTTACCCAAAGTTACAGAGGTTTTCTCCTATGTTGTCATTTAATTACAGTTCTTTTTCTGCATTTAGTTCTCTTACCGTTCTGACTTGATTTTTGTATATGATACAAAGTATGGATCAGTTCTCTTATTAAAAACATTGTTTAAAAAATTATTCTAATTTCTCCATTGAATTGCCTTTTCACCTTCATAAAAAAATAAGTTGTCAATAAATATTAGCTGTCTATTCTGTTCCATTGAGCTCTTTGTCTATATTTATGTTAATATCATACTTAATTCCTATAGCTTTAGAGTCAAACAATTTTACCTCTAATTTTTTTCTTCATATTTGTTTTGATTATTGTACAGGTTGTTTTTATTTCAATATGCACTTTAGAATCTTCCTCAATATTTACAAAAAAAATCTGCTGTTATTTCATTTTGAATTGTGTTGAATATTTAGATAAATTATGGGAGAATTGGCATCTTAAGTATATTGGATCTTCTTTTCCATGAACATAGTATATCTCACCATTTATTCAATTTGTTTTAACAGTATATTGTAGGTTTAAGCATACAGTTCTTTTTCTTTTTCTTTTTATTAAGATATCATTGATATACACTCTTATGAAGATTTCACAAGAAAAACGATGTAGTTATTACATTCACCCTTATTATCAAGTCCCCCTCACACACCCCATTGCAGTTAATGTCCATCAGTGTAGTAAGATGTCACAGAGTCCCTATTTGTCTTCTCTGAGCTACCCTGTCTTCCCCGTGACCCCACACAGACCATATATAGCAATCATGACACCCCACAATCCCATTAAGCATACAGTTCTTATAATTTTTGTCAGATTTACCTGTGAATGTTTCATGCTATTAAAATGGTATTTTTAACTCTTATTTCTCCATTTTCTTGGCTAGTACTATTGATTTTCTGTATTGGTTCTGTGTTCCTAATTTAAACTACTAAATGACTTATTCTAGTAGGGTTTTTTTGGTAGATTCCTACTTTTATAGATTTTCTATTTAAAATATCATGCCTTCTCTAAATAGTGACAGTTTTACTTCTCTTGTGATCAGGATAACTTTGTTTAGTTTCCAGCCTTACTTCACCAACTAGACCCCTCAGTAAAATGGAGAATAGAATTGATAAGAGTGGACACCCTTACCTTGTTCCTGAACATAGAGGGAGAGCTTTCAGTCTTTCACCATTAAGTATGATGTTATTCAGAGGCTTCTTTAGATACTACCACTTATCAGGTTGAGAAAGGTCAGTTGTATTGCTGACATTTTACCAAGAAAGGCTTTGTAATATACCATGTGTTTTATCTGCATCTTTTGAGATAGCTTTATGGTTTTCTTTTTTAGTTTGTTAATATGATGGCATTTCTGAGATAAAACCCACTTGGCCTTGATATATTAACTATCATATATTGTTGGACTCAATATTAAATTTTAAATAATAATATAAATATTAAGTAAATTTAAGTAATGGTAAAGGTAAATATTTAATAAATAATAATAAAATATAATAAATAAACATTTACCATAACTGGTGGTCTTCGTTTATATATTAATCCATATTTTCTTGGTATTTTCCTTATGTCTTTGTTAGTCATGTATTGTACTATAGTTCTGGTGGTAATATACTATGTCTGCTTTTGTAGGTCTGAAACTTTTTTTACTTTATTTTTGAAAGACGTTTTTACTGGAGATGAAACCCTAAGTTGATATGTATTTTTCTTTTTCTTTCTGTACTTGGAAGATGCTGCTCCACTCTTTTCATCACTTGCATTTTTTTCTGACAAGAGAATTCTATCATGCCCTTCTTTGTTCCTCTGAAAGCAGTGTGATTTTCCCCACTCTGGTTGCTTTTAAGATTTTCTGTTTATTAATAGTTTTGAATATTTGATTAGAGTGTGCATTGCTATGTGTTCTTCATGTTTCTTGTCTTTGGGTTTGATGAATTTCTTCGATCTATGGATATGTAGTTTTCATCTTGTTTGGAAAAATATTGTCCATTTCTCCTGTCCTTTCCTGTGAGGATGCTAATTCCACATATATTAGGATTCTTGAAGTTATCTTACAGCTCCCTAATGCTGTTTTTATTTTTTATTTGAATATGTGTTTCTTTTGAATAACTCCTTTTGTTTCTTTTGAAGTTTCTATTGCTATGTCTTAAAGTTCATGTATGTTTTCTTTTGCAAAGTCTAATGCTCTGTTAATCCCTTCAAGAGTATTTTTCATCTCAAACATTGAAATTTTCATCTCTAGAAGTTCATTTGCAGTCTTTTTATTTCTTCCAGGTAACTACCTAAGTCACTGAACATATGAAATATAATTATAACAGTTGTAATGATATTATCTTCTCATCTTAGTATCTATGTCAATTTGGGTATTTTTTTAATTCATTTACATTGCTCCTTAATACATGTCATATGTACGCATGCCCTAAGTTTAGATTGGATACCTAACATTGTGAGTTTTACCTTGATGGGTGGTGGTTATTATTGTATATCCACAAGTGCAAGAATTCCTATAATTATTTTTGAGCCTTGACCTTTTAATAAATTTCTTATTTCTTAGACTAAGTGGGGGTTTGAATAGGTAGGACTGATAAGAATTAATGATTGAATAATACCAAAGATTGCTTTATACTACTTACATCTGCCTAGAAAGATTTTAAATGACTTATGCCTATGATATTTATTTCTCTCCTGCCAAAATGTAAATACTTATTATTACTGGACCATTTAGCACACTGTAAGTAACAATTATAATTGGCTGAATATTTTCTTGGAAATAGTAATCCAGATCCAGATATTTGAATGCCATCACTTGAAACAGTAGTAGTTTACATATTTGCTATTTTCCTGAACATTCTCTTCTTCCTTTAATAAAATGATGCAATTAAATTTGACTCGCTAGATTATTGAGAAAAATATAAGAACATACAAGGAGCAAAATATAAAGTGCTTTGAAGTATTTACGTAGGTCATAAACCTGTGTCTTTTCCTATATCTTAGTGTTCTGTTCTTATTTTTTTTGTATTTATCACTTCCATCAGTGCCAGGCTCCTGCTTGGTCACTATCCAAGGCATTTTGACACTTTAGTATGCCTCTGCCTATAGTGTTTTGAATTATAGAGATTAAACGACTTCATGTTTAAGTCTCTTTCTATACACTGGGCTTCTTACTGATGCAAAAGTAGATCTGCTTTCCAGTGGTTATTGAAATGCATTTAGTTTGAAACTCAGGGAAAAAATCAAGAAAATTTATGCTCAGCACTATGAGGGTTCATAGCAGTGCCAGAGTTTACCTCTACCCATGGGGCAATGACTATTTATTATCCTTTTATCCCTAGATAAAATCTAATTTCTTTACTCTGGCTTGTAGGAACTTAAATATTTCCTCTTGTGATATGAGTTCAGGGAGTTTCTCAGCTTATTACTTTCTGTTCTTCTTTGCTTGCCTTTTGAAGTCTTAACTTTACACATCTGTGATCACTTTGTGATGTGCCAAGTTTTCTAGACTAAACAAGACTCCTCAGAGTTGTCTATTTAGTGCGTTTTAACTTAGAATGTGCTACAAGGGAGAGAGCAGCCGTTAGTTGCATGTACACATCTTCTCCCAGTTAATCAATTAAACCATAATCTGGGTATTACTGCAAAGGAATTCTTCAGATAGAATTTAAGCCATAATCAGTTAACTCTGAATTAATCAAAAGGAGGTCACCTGCAACTGGCCTGATTTAATCATATGGAAGCCAATTTCCCTCCAACCCATAACTCCCAGTTCTTGTCTGCCGGCTGGAGCGGGCAGGGATGTGCTGCCCCCTGATGGGCCCCACAGGCAGGGCGGGCTGGCTGCCAGGACATAAGCAGTTGCCTCTCAGATGCTCTGGCAGGATGTGCCTGGGGTTCTGGGATTAACAGCACGGTGGGTACTGGTGGGTGCTGGGCGCTGGTAGACCATCCCTAAATGTCATTACTCTGCTGGCTCCAAAGAAGCTGCAGGCCAGGTGCTCCTCTGTGTCCACCTTCAGCCAATGTGGGGCCCAGGGAGACTGGCCTTGGCCCACAGTCAAATGGACTTCCAGCTTTGCCTGGCTGAGAAGCCATGCAGTCAGTCACAAATAGGGCCAGGGCCGGGCTGGGCACATAGAGGGGCATGCCTGCTCATGCTGTGGTGGGGCCAGGGTACGGCAGCCTTCCCACGGGCCCTGTGTGCATGCCTCCTGGCCACCAGAGCAGCTGAGACGCCACTTGGCACTGTCCCACGACTTACCAAGGCTCCAGCTGCCCCCTCTGGACACTAGGCTGCACCTTTCTATGGCTGCATGTTGGGAGCAGAGAAACAGCTCCTTGTCTCTGTATTGGGTGTTGCGTTTGGGGTTGCCCAGGGAGCCGAGAGGAGGCAGAGGTCGGCCCAGTGGTGAAGTCTGAAACGTGAGCTGGCATAGCTGTCAGGGTCTGGAGCTGCTGCGTGAGGCCCAGCGGTGCCACCCCAGGTGAGCAGCGGGAAGCTGTCCCCAGAGAGCTCAAAACCCGGGGTGAGGCAGACACAAAGCTCCTGGGCAGCTTCTGCTGGGGCCCGTGGCCCCTGACTGTGACCCCAATCCTGCCCTGGGCTGTGCCCAAGGAAAGCGGGGTGCCCTCCGGAAGGCAAAGTCACGCCAGGCACAGAAGAAATGCTCATGACCACGGAGCACCGCCAGCAGCCAGCTGTCCATCTGCGGCTCTGGTCCCGCGTGGCGCCGGCTAGAGCACAGCCAGGCCCCCGCATGTGGTGGCAGAGTGACAGGGCATCCAGGGGCGAGGGTGAAGGGCAGGCCCAGTACGGGGCGCCCCAGACCCATCTTCAAACACCCAAGTCCCGGCACCGTCCAACGCGGCACCCAGGTGCTGAGGACGGCTCTGCCTGGCACGGTGGCGCTCGGACGTCTGCCTAATAACGGCCCACCAACCAGCGCTGAGGCCATGCTCGCTGTACCCCCGAAAAGGCAAAGGAAGGAAGGCAGCGGCCCAGCCCGTGGGGACCCCCACCCCCAGGCCCAGGTCGGCTCCGACTCCCCGGAGCAGGATGGCTGCTTGAGGCCCCCGCCCTGCGCGGGCCGGGATGTGGCTCCGGCCCTGGGCCAGGGCGCCCCGCCGACCCCGTGCCCCTGTCTCCCCAGGATATCGAGAGGGTTTTCTCTGGAAGCGTGGCAGGGACAACGGGCAGTTGTCAAGCCGGAAGTTCGTGCTGAGGGAACAAGAGGGGGCCCTGAAGTATTGCAACAGAAACGACCTGAGCCGGGCCAGGGCAGCGCCCTGCCTTCCTCCAGGGACTCGCGGGGGCGGGACGTGCGGCGCTGCCGCGGCCCCAGCTGCCCTCGCGCCCTGTCCGGGAGCTCTGCGCTGCGCTCCCCCGACGGCTGCCCAAGCCCCCGGGACACCCCCGCCCGCCGCTCCATGGCCGCCTCCTGGGGCCAGGCTGGTTCGGCCATGCCGGGGCAGAATGGCCAGCCCTCCCTGGTGGGCGCTCCCGGGGCTGAGCGGCGGGGGCTGGCTGCCGTCGGCGGTCACCCCCCAGCAAGCACATGTGGAGGTGACCCTGGGCCCCCAGGCAGCCTGTGGGAAAGGGCGCAGGGTTCTAAAGCTGCCTGAGCGCCTCCCACCCAGACCAGCTCCAGGTCAGAACGTGGCCCCGCGAGCGGCCCACAGGCCTGCAGGGCGGGGCGCTGGCGCGGGGCAGGCCAGACAGCACCTGTGTGCTCGAGCCAGCGAGGCTCTGCCTCCTCGTTAGCGCCTCCCTCCTCGTGCCCCGGGCGGGGGAGTGTGGCCGGGGACTGAGACCCGGAAGCCCAGCCCGGAGAGGATGCATAACTCGCCCAAAGACACACAGCGGAGCTGGCGTGGCCCCGCCCCGCCCCGCCCCGCCCCGCTCCGCCCGCCCCCCCTTGCGCCTGCCGGCTCCCTGCCCACTGACCTGAGGCCTGACCCTGCTTCCCAGGCCAAGGAGCCCAAGGCCAGCGTGAAGATCGAGCATCTGAACGCCACCTTCCAGCCAGCCCAAATCAGCCACCCCCACGGCCTGCAGGTCACCTACCTGAAGGACAACAGCACCCGGAATATCTTTGTCTGCCACGAGGACGGGAAGGTGGGTGCGCGGCTTCTGCTTCTGGAAACTCATGGCCAACTATTTCCACAGTGCACATCTTTCCTTTGGTTTTTATCTCTTGATAAACATTTTCTTTGTTTTTTTTTCTCTCTTGATAAACATTTTGTCATCTGTTATATGCTCACCAAATAGCTAGGCCCGTTGCTTATTAATAATTCACGGGAATGATTTCATATACCTTTGACAGTTCCACAGTGCTTCTGACAGTTATGCACTTTATTTTTGTCCCTGGGAGGCTGAGAGGGGGGCTCTCATGACCTCAGCTGCCTTCCCCACGGCTCTGCTATTGCGCAGCGGGTGTGCTTGGTGGAGGATGAGGATCAGGTCTCCAGACGTGCTGCCTTCCACCTTAGCGAGCTGAGGGCAAGGAGCTGAGCAGTTCCACCAAAGGGACAGTAATGAGCGAGAAAGGGGTCTGAAGCAGAGAGTGGGAGCCTGGACCATGCTTTCTGGCCCCCATCCATGCCTTAGATATAAACATAACCCTCACTTATAACCTCTTTCTCTATGTCAGGTACCAGGCTAAAAGTACATGGCATACAATTTTTTTCCTCCTCACATCCACTAGAATCCTGACAAGTAGGAAACATTAGCCCCATTTACAGATGAGGATACTGAGACTCAGAGACATCAAGATCCTTTCCCAAAGCTTGTGAGTGGTGGGTCAGGATTTGAACTTTAGAGTCTACATGAGTAGCCCCTCCTCTGCCACTTTACCTGGTCTGCGAAGTGAGTTTGTAATCCCTCCCGGTTGTTGTTGTTGGGATAAGAGGAAATAACACCTGTGAAACCCTTGGTAGCAGTAACTGAGTTCCTTTCTTCCTTCCTCCTCCTCAACCCACCCCCCTGAGGGCACCTCTGCCTCCTCAAATCTCCCCTGTCTTCCCTGGGGTTGAATGGTCTGCAGGTCAGAAAGGTGACCTGGGGAGCTCCCGCTCAGGCTGTGGGCACTTTGAGCCCTTTTGCCTATTGGTAGCTGTGGCCGGATTGGATGAGCCCTACTAGGTTGCAGTCCAGAGATTGAAAAAACATGCACACATATGTGCAGACAAGCACAATGGGCTCACACATCCGTGCACGTGCACTTGCACATGTGGTGTTCACGTGGGTACAAGACTTGAGCACGTGTGCATGGGGCATGAACATGCACGTGGCCCAGCGTGTGGACACTTTCCCCGGAGCCATCATGCACCGCTCTGGTGAGTCACAGGGGCACATGGTAGGAGAAGACCACGGCAGATGGGGGAGGGATTTGGACTAAGGTTGGGAGAAAGAGTGGCCCTAAGGCTTGCAGGGAGAAGAGGGAAAAAGTAGAGGGTGTGGTTGCCCAGGGACATTCAGACATCCTCCAGTACCTGCACCACTCACAGCCACAGCCACAGTCTTGAAGATCCAACCCATTCATGGAGCAGACAAAGAAAGCGAGACCCAGAGGGACCATCGCCCTGTGTAAGGACACACCATGTGTAGATGGCAGAGTCAGGGTAGAACCCAGGCTCCTGAGCCAGGGCAGGTTCCCCTGAACAGTGAATCCGAGGCAAGGACATGCTAGAAGTGGTGTGGAAGGTGATGCAGGGTGTAGGCACGGGGCAACTGGGAGAGTGACATGGGGAAGGAAGAAGCCAATGCAAGGGAGTAGGACCCAGGTTGCCACTGTGGCACCATGAGCTCAGATCTGCCAGGTCCTCTGCAGAGAGCACAGAGGCCTCCCACAGCTGCCTGTCACCTCCAATCCCCCCAGCTGTGGAGGCTCTTCTGGGATGGAGGTGCTGATTCCCCTAAGCTGCACATGCATGACGTCCCAGTGAGCTCTGTGGTTACCCCCACACCTAGGCAAGATTCAACATGTCCTTGAGCACAGTGAGACCGTCGTGGCTGAAATCAAGGGATCAGGAGCAAGGGAGTTGGATCAGGGGTGTCAGTTTCTTTCTGGGCCCCAAAATGCATCTGCTGTTTACATCAGCTTCCTTTGGGCAATGCCTTGATAATTCACTCATCTGTGCTCCCTGGGCCTGGCAGGATTGGTCACTCTGAATAATACCAGATAACATGTACTAAGCCTGTGCTACATGCCAAGCCCTGTTCCTATCACTTTACATATATGAACTCATATAAACCTCCCAACCACCCTGCAAAGTCAGTATATTATTGTTTCCATTTTACAGATGAGAAAACTGAGGCACAGGTAGTAAATGGCTATGGTTGGATACAAACCTGGGTCTGAAGTTTGAGTCTCTAGTTTAGCTCTTACAATACCCCCACTCCCAGCCCAGGAGGGTTGCCAGATACCCTAAGAAGAGCTGTGGGATATTTCATGTGGCCAGCAAATGGCTCAGGGCACCTTCTGGGGAGGGCTTTGGGGCAGAGCATATGCCTAGCACCCCAGAGAATGGGTCTCCCTTGGGTAGTGTCATGGGAGAGTGTTAACCGCTGCAGGCCTCCCCTGGGCCTGCTCTGTGCAGATGCTTCCCAGCTCTTTCCTCTGCCTCTGGCTGCCCGCCGGGGCCTGGGTCTCGGTGAAGTCTAGTTTCACAACCTGAAGATGCGGGCATAAGAGCTGGCAAGAAATAGACATCCAGATTAAGGATCAAGGGGCCACTGCAGCTTGATTTCCAGCAGCTGTGGCGAGAGAGCTGCTAGGTCACTGATAGCCGGGAAGCCCGCCAAGCCACATGTGCCTGCTGATTGCTTCTGAATGCACCCCTCCCTGGGAGTTAAGGCCTGCTCCCTTCTGCCCACTTGGGCAAGGGGTCAAGGCTTACCGGGTGGGGCAGATGCAGTGGGGGAGGCGGTGCTGGCTGAGAGTTTACTCTGAATGAGGCTGTGTTACAAACATCACTGGCTGTGATCCTTACAGGCCTGGGAGGTGAGTGTTTCTGTCTTACAGATAAAGATATGGATACTGAGGAAAGTGAGGCCACGTGTCCTACATCACACAGCTAGTAGAGTCAGAGCAGGGATCCCATCCCTGGTCTGGCCGACTCCCAAGCCTGGCCTCTTAGCCTCTGTTAAGCTAGAATAAGCACTGCAGCTACTGTTTCTGGAGCATTCTGAGCAAGCTTCAGGTAAGGGTTTTATAGATAGCATCTCATTTAATCTTTGCAGCCGCCCATTTTATGGATGAGGAAACAGGCTCAGAAGAAATGAAACCAACTGCACAAGATCCCATGGCTCAGGAGCAGGAGAGTTGGATTTAGAGGCCACATCTGGCTGCCCTGTATTACTCTGACCATCATCCTGCCTCCAAAAGCCCTCTAAGGCCCCCACTCCAAATAAAGTCAGGACACATGGGTGACAAATCTTCCTAGAACACCCAGCATGAACCATAACACCCTCCCTGCAGCCCCTGTGATCTGTGCTCGGGTTGTTCAAACCTCCCTGTCTGTGTGCTGCCAGAGGTAGAAAATGGGGTCAAAGTCTCTGGCGGCAGAGCGAATGCAAGATGACAGTCCCATGGCTGGCAGGCCTAGGGGCAGGAGGGAGTGGAAATGGGTTAGTATCCGGGGCGGTGCTGACCCACTTTGTGGCTTGTTTTTCTAAGCCTTCCTTGGGCCCCTCATCCCCTGTGCATCTGAACTGGGTGAGTGGGCTCACCCCCACCCACGGGGGACCTGGGGACACTGGGACAAGCCGTCCCCCTTTGCCTCTGCTGAGGAAAGCAGGCACCTGGTGCTCTCAGTGCCAAGGAAGGCTGCCTGAGGGGCTGCAGCATGCCTGCCTTAGCTGGAGCAAGGGCGGTCTCAGCAGGCCCTGGGAGCCATGCGAGGAGCCATTCCAAGCCAGTGGTTCCTAAACATGCATAAGGAGGACATACTCACAGACAACTGGGAAAACTTCTGCTATTGGTTAAGGCCCCACTCTGTGCCAGGAACTTTATATACCTCATAAAGGATGGTTGCAACATGTGGAGGTACCAGGACTATGTTCAGTATCCCTATTACAGATGAGGAAAGGGAGGCTCAGAGAGGTTCAGTGACTTGCCCAGGGTCACACAGTGGGTGTGCTTTAATTTTTTAATTAAAAAATGTAATTCTTTTAAATGATAAAGTGATTTAAGCCCAGGTGTTTCTACTTTCAGAGACCCCAGCTTTTCCCCCATCCCATATTGAGGCTCGCCAGATCTCTATTCCAGAGCAGTGGCTCCTAGTCATGGAGGAATTTATTAAAAATCCAGAATTCCCTGGGAGATTCTGAACTGGCAAGTCAGGGACGGGTCTTGGCATCCTGGATTTGTTAGAGGTTTCTGGCGAGATTGGAAGCCCCATTTGAAGGAGGCGCTCGGTCTGAGTGTGGTCATCAGTTTCTATGTCTAGGGCTTTGTAAGCAGGGATGAGGTGTCCTTCTGTCTCTATGTGGGCTGAGTGCCCTGGACTGGGAGACCAGGGAACAAAATGGCAGGAATCCCCAGAATGTAAGTGTCTTTGTTCTCTGAGGGACAGACCTCTTGAAGGCTCTCCAGGTCCAGTGCAGCAAGGGGGCCTCGGGTGACAGGCTCACGGAGGGGCTGCAGCTCAGGTGAAGGCAGCCAGGTGCGGGTGTGCTTGCAGCTGCCACCTTCCTTGGCTGGCTGAGGTCTGGTCCGGCTGGTGGACTGAGTCCTGGGCTGTGTGGGGCACAATCATGGGCTCCCACACAACCCTAAGGGCGCATCTGGGTCCAGCACATAGTAGGACCCCAACAAATCACCGCAATGGCTTCCCGTTTCCCAAAATATAAATGGGCTCATCCTTGATTTCATTTACTCCCCCACACCCCTGCTTCCCAGCTGCTGCACCAGGCCCATCACCAGGTCCAGCCCACATCTCACAGGGTCCTCCTGCCTCCCCTACTTCCAGCTTTCTCCCTGCACTTCCCACATTAGCATCTCCTGCCTGGGGCTTCACTGTTCCTTCTCCTGGTAAGGCTGTTCTCTCCACCCTGTTGGCTGCTCCTTCTTCCCCTGGGGGTCTCTTTCAGGGACGCCTTCCCTGGCCACCCCACCAGGGGAGACCACGCCAGCCTTAGGGCCACTGCCTGAGGCCCTTGACCCCTTCTCTATCACTGTCCTCATTTTATTTCTACATGGGAGGATGTGTTGGTGCATGTACTCCAGGATGTGGTGTGTGGTGTGCAGTTTGTGGTGCATGCGTGCGGGGAGCCCCTGGTGGATTCTCCCCCAGCACCGCGATGAGGCCCAGCCTGAGGAAAGGGAGAGGAAGAGAGAAAGGGGAGAAAAGGTTTCAGCCTCCAAACCTCACTACAAACCCGTGGGACCTCAGGGACCCTCAGTGGTTGCCAGGCAACCATTCCCCGTCCCCAGCCCGATACCTGTCCCCTACCCCCAAGGGTGACCACCCTTTCCTACCTCCTCCAGCCACTCCAGCTCGGACCCTTCCCTAGCCCCTCACAGTTAAGCCCATTTGTTGGGCAAACATCTGCCCCAGGAATAGCGTGGGGGGCAGTCAGAACTGAGGAAGAGGTGTCTGGGGAATGGGGAATGCTTGAGTTTCAGCTTGGCTGCTGCTGGTTCCTGAAGGAGATAAACAAGAATGGAAGTGCCAAATCCCTAAAGTGCCACCTCTTTGTCTAGCACTCCCTCGTTTAATTTTCACAGGAAGGGCTTGCTATCACAAAACCACACTACCAAGGGGGAGTGTGAGCTTCAGAGAGGTGAAGGAGCTTGCCCTTCGTCACACAGCAAGACAGCACCAAGCTTCAACCTGAATGATCTGACTCCCAGGCCCCATGTGCATTTCATTCTAGCACATTTCTCTGGGCCTCAGTCTGCAAAATGAGAATGTGGCAGCAGATAAGAGATAATATGTTTATCTTCATGCCAGCTTTGATCCATTGTGAGAACTGCCTGATGACCTGAGAATTCTGAAGCTAAGGTTCAGTGGGAAAGCATGTAGTCATCGATTAGCAATGTCTGCCTTGGCTCAGGAATTCAGGGTTATAGCACATGTGCTGAGTTCCTGCCAGCCCTGACATTTTGGTGCTAGGACATTAACCCTCATCTCTAATGCCGTTGGGCAAGTCCCCGCACTTCTCTGACGCTCAGATTCTCACTGGCCCTGACCTAAGAACAGCTCCCCCTGGCCTCATTGTGAAGGAGAGAGCCAGCTGCTCAGCCTCTCTCTACTTATATGTGCAGTAGTGAATAGTTGTTGCCTAGCAACAGGGGGTGGAGAGCTGGAGGGGTCTACAGAATCCTGGAATCTGGGCAAACATCCTGCCTATCTCCCACATCCCAGGCATGCACCTTGGAGACCCCATGCCAGTCCCATGAGAGTCAGAGCTGGGGCCCGGCACCAGCTAATGCAGGGAGACAGGGTGAGAGGGGCCATGCAACTGAGTTCAAGCCCTGGCCTTTCTAGACATGCTGAGAGGCTTGGGGCATGTGGCCTCACCTTCCTGAGATCAGTTTCCTTGTGCATATCTTACTTGAGTAAATCACCCCAAGCTGGTAGAGGTATTGCCTTGGGAGTCTTATCCCTGGAGGCACCTCTCCCTTGGAGGGCTAATCCAAAAACTCAGAAACTAGCTCAGATGTCCACTCCTACCCCAGATGTCAAGCCTGAGATGATTGTCGGTCCCTAGTAACCTATTAAAGTTGCTGAGCACCCACTGTATTGAGCCTGCTAGAAATGTTCATACATTAACTAAAGGAATCCTCACAACAATCCTGAGAGGCAGTAACTAGCTTTATCCCCATTTCACAGATGAGGAAACCAAGGCTCAGAGAGGTCAGGTCACTAGCCCAGAGTTACACAGCCAGGAAGTAGCAGCTCCAGGATCTGAACCCAGGCTTCTGTGACTTCAGAGCTTTGAAACTTGTCAAGGACTCCCCTAGATCCTCTTTGTTCTGTTCCTCCTCTCACTGGTGGGGCTCCCTTCCCGCTCCCCAGCCATGCTCTGTGCAAGGACATCAGAGAAGGTCTTCCTCGTCTCCTTCCTCTGGAACGTGACATGGGAGCCCATCCCCTAACAGTGGTGTAGGGGGCTTTGATGTCTGTGGATAACAGCAGAGGGCAGCAGGTTGATGTTCCTGCCTGGCCTGACTACAGGGAGGTCATTTTCTCAGGCCACCTGCAGAAACACCACTGCTGGCCAGATGCTCACAACCCTCCCTGACACCCTGGGTGCACAGAGGTCCTGGTCTGGTTAATGGATGGCAGTTGGGGGGCTGCAGTGAGGGAGATACACAGGGACAAAGTAGTCGGACAGGGAGGGGTGTAAAAATATGGGAAGGAGAGGGGAGGCAGCAGGAGTCGGGAAGAGACAGATGCCCACAGAAAAGCATGGGAGGAGAGGGAGGAGAAAATTTGGTGGACGAGGAGGGAGAAAGGGCAGGGAGATGATGAAGAGGAAAAGAGGAAGAAGGTGGAGAAAGGATGATGCTGGACAGAGAAGGGGTCTTAGAATCATAGGGAGACAGGAGAAGGAGCTGCTCTGCATGCTCTGCTCTGCCAGCCAAGAGTCAGGGACAGCCTGCTCCCCTCCCACTGCTGCCCAGAACCCAGGGTCCAAGTGGAAAATCCAATGAGAATTCCCGGCTCCTGGCCAGAGATCTGGAGCTCCTGCTGCTGCCTAGGATTCTGGGGTCCAGGGCCAGGTCTCCACTGCCCCTCCCTCCCCACACCCCAGGGCACCTTTGTCCTAAAGAACCACAGGCTCTTGTGGGTTGGGAGAAGGATCTAGGCTCAGACCTAAAACAGACACCCCCCCAAGACCTCCTTCCAAGTGGAAACTCAGAATCTTGCATTCCTCCCTGCACTGAAGCTTGCTCCCCAGGGCGCAGCCCATTCCTTCCTAGGATAGTTCCAAGAAGGGGGTTTGGGAGCCATCTAATGAATGGGCAGGAGGTACCTGGACAAAGGAGGGAGAGAAGGTTCTCCTAGAAGGAGCAGAAATGCAAAGGACCCCAGGCGCATTGTGGGTGGAAATATGAAATTTGCAAGAAGACTAGGGGACTGCAGGGAGGGGCTGGTGATATAAAATGAGGCTGGAGAGGGGCTGGGAGCCAGTGCGTGCCGGGTCTTGTAGGCTAACGTGTGGGGTTGAGTCTTCATCCCTGGAGTGAACGGGCAGCTAGAGATGTCGGGTGGAGAGTGCTGGTGCTCACATTTGCCTTTCAAGGAGATCCTTCCATCTGCTGTATAGGAAATGGGCCAAAGAGGCCCGGGGAGTCCGGGGAGGAGGCTGCGGCCGTGGTCTGGGCACTCCATGCCGGGGGCTTGGACTGTGCTTGGGGAGCGGTGGGGGTGCAGAGAACCAAGGGGGTTGGAAACCTACCTGAGAGTAGAACAGACAGGTCTTGTGGATAGACGGGACTGGGCTGGTAGAGGTAGTCTGGGGGCAGTACTGACTGATGTCAGAGCCACTGTGCCGCCCTTGTTAGGGTCTTAAAATACTGATTCCTGGGCCCACCCCAGGCCTATTGATTTCAGATTTCTAAAGAAGGGATCCAGGATCTGCATTTTAAAATGTGCTTCCAGGTTATTCCAAAAATCAGTCCACCTCTCATGGGCAATGGCCTAGAGTTTGGGGCATCCTGAGTTGATTCCCCCATTTTATAGAGGTGGAAACAGGCCCTGGGAGGAGAAAACACTTCCAGGATCACGCAGGACAAGCACAGCAGAAATAACTAGCACTTGACATGTGACACACTGGTTTCCCATTCGTGGTTTCCTTTTAACCTGGGGAACCCTGACCCATCTGTGGGATGGAGGGAAGCACGGGCTTTGCCTTTGTAATGACCTTGGTTCAAGTCCCGACTTCACCATTCCCTAGCTGGGTGATGCTGGGCAAGTCACATGACCTCTGCTAGCCTCAGGGTCCTCACCTGTACATGGGCATGAAATGTGTGCCCCGAAAGAT
Source organism: Smutsia gigantea (assembly GCA_032199065.1). Classification (NCBI taxonomy): domain Eukaryota; kingdom Metazoa; phylum Chordata; class Mammalia; order Pholidota; family Manidae; genus Smutsia; species Smutsia gigantea. The sequence continues at coordinate 59,449 of JAVSCE010011855.1, forward strand.
GGTTGTGGCCTTGGCATGTGATAATGTACCCAGGCACCTGGCACACGCTCAGTAAAGGGAAGCTCTGATTATTAAAGTTCAATCCCATCCCCCCAATGGCAGCCCAAGAGCAGGCATGGGCAGAAGTGATCTCTGTACCCATATGCATGTCTGTGCACATGAATATATGTGCACAGGCATGGCTGTGGGTTGGGATATTTTAAAGAGTTGCTTCCTCTGGCCAAAATCACATCCTTTCCCCTCATGACCTATCACAATGTCTAAAAGCCCACCATTAGAGCCACGTTACCTAGGCAATATTCCACGATTTCCTTTGGTGCCTTCATGAGCACATAATTTTGCAGTGGAGTACACAGAGGCCTTGGATAGGAGAACTGACCGGCCCAGATTTTCATGAGCAGTAAGAGAAAGTAAGAGGTTCCCAGCCCGGCTGTGCTGCACCCCTCGCTGTCCTGGGGCTCCTGGGTCCCAGGGGTCTGTGGTCGGTTGGTGTGGGAGCATGCGATCCCTATGGAGCCTGGGGAGGGGGGCGGGTGATGCTTGCTCCATAATCAAGGTGCAATCAGCACTAATCAGCAGGTTCTTGAAATAGACCCAACTGGATGGGGAAAGCGAGCAGCCGCCTGGGTTTGTATAGCGGTAATCAGAGGGAGGCAATTTTAGATCTGCGGGAAGAACAGCTCTTTGTCCAGGGACTCTGCCAAGCTCTGCAGAGCTCACTGTGGCTTAGAGATAAAAAAATACAAATTGCACCGGGCTGCAGCTGCCCTGGCCCAGGAAGTGGTCATTCAGGCAGTGGATTCAGCTGCCTCCAGGGTGAAACCCAAACTCACACCTTGGCTGGGCACCTGCAATGTGCTGGGTGCATGACAGCTGCTGCTTTTGTGAGAGGTGTGCCCCATCTTGCATGGAAGGGATGGAGTAGGAGAGTGGGGGGCTTTGCTCTAGATCATTGGGCTGGTAAGTGGCTGAGCAGGGGGGGGAATCCAGTCTGTCTGACACAAGCCTGTGCCTATTCCTTTTCTGAGAGGGAGCATCAGGCCCTAAAGGATGTTACCCTAGGGCAGGCCGTCACCGTAAAGCGGTCCCGTGTCTTGCTAAAATCCTGAGGCTTGAGCATTATTGGTCCCGATTTCAGATGAGGCAAATTGAGGCCAGACAGGTGAAAGGACTTGGTCAAGGTCACCAGATGGTATGTGGTGGTACCAGCATTCAAACTCACATCCATGAGATGCCAGAGCCCCCACGTGAAATCACTAAGCTCTGAGCTTCTTCAATGGTCCAGCCCCTGCCGATACACACTGTCTACAGGTCCTCTCCTTCTTTTGCTCAGATCCTTCCTGTGGCTCCTCATGGTACATCCACCCCAGCCTCCCAGGCTCTTGGTGATCTGCCGACCACCTCTCTCACCTTGCCTTCTACACTCTACCCTTGCTCACATTGCTCCAGGCATCTTGGCCTCCCAGCTATTCTGGCACTGCTGCAGATAAGCTCTCAGGCCAGGGCCTTCGCATATGCTATTTCCTTTGCTTGCAAAGCTCTTCTGCACAGGCTCTTTTCTCACCTCCTCAGTGAGGCCTTCCCTGACATCTTATTTAGAATTCTAACCCTATCCCATACTCTCTGGCCCTCCCTGTGCCACTTTATTTTTAGCCAAATCATTTATTGTCTTCTGCTATACCATATATTTTTACTTTAAAAAATGTTCGTTGCCTTGATTTCCCTCTAGAACGTAAGTCCCATGAGGGCAGGATCATAATGGGTGCTAAGTTAATATTTGCTGAATAAAGTAAGTGGTTTGACGATGGTATCATTTACTGAGATAGGGAAGAACAGACTGGTGGGCCTTGGGGTTGGAGGAGGTGAATTTAATTGGGGAAAACTGAGATGCCCCAACAGATACCTAAAAGGAGATATCCAGAAGGAAGACAGACACACAAGTGCTTACCTTAGACTCCCCATCTGTAAATTGGGCTAACAATATCAGCTCCCTCAATGGGCATGTGTGGGCAGGGGGTGTGGCTCTGATGAGATAAAAGGGGTGGCAGTAGTTAGCACATAGTCAGACCTTATCAAAGGGCAGCTGCCTTCCCCCCTAAACAGCTCCAACAAGCTCTCTGCCACAAGCAACCAGCTCAGAGATGCTCGAACACCCAAAGGTATGGAGAATTCTGTGGCTCAGAGGGGTCCTGCTCCCTCTGCTTCTCCCTTATACCGAGACTCAGCTCATGGGTTGCCCAGATGCCTCAGGAGCATCTGAAGGAGTGTTTGTAGGGGCACCCTCTCCCCCCACAAACCGCCAACCAACTGGTCATTTCTTCCAGCCATATAAGATTCATTTTTCATTCCCTCAGGAGCTTCATTTGTAACCAATCTCTAAATGCCCAGGAGATGTTTTCTTAAAATAGCTTTATTGACTTCCTTTTAAAATCTGCATCTCTCTGTGAATTACAATCTCTCTGTGAAATCAGAGTGGTGAAGTCACTTGCCTAAGGCCACACAGCCAATGAGCAAAGAGCAGAACGCAGGTGTGTCTGGCTGTTGGGGTGGTGCTACAAATGGGAGGTAGGACAGAGTCAGGGGAGAAGGGTGAATTGTGGGCCTCAGTGTGTCAAGGGCAGCCTCTGTGTCTATCATCTGGGCATCTCAAGTTCCCATCCAGATCCCCACACTCTGACCTCACTAGTCAGTCTGTGCAGGGAGGGGGCTTGGTTTAGCACCAGTGCCACATGCTGGCTGATTTGCTGAGCCTGTCTGAGTCGAGGACCAGGATGGAAGGGCAGCAATGCTGGACAGAGGCCCACAGTTCATTCTTCCCTACTGGAGACCAGGGCCAAACCAAAAGCCACCAGGTAGAGAAAAAGCTCAGGGCTCTGGTTGGATTTGATATACCTGGATTTGAATTCCGGCTCAGTCTATGTGACATTGGGCAACTTCCTTCACCCAGCTCTCTGAGCCTGTTTCCCTATCTGTAAAATGGCACTAAATCTCAGTTGCAGTAGTTGGATTTAGGCTTATGAAAACTACCCAACATTATCCTCGATGTAGGGAGGTGCTGAATAAGTGATGCTTTAGGTGGTCAATAAATGGTACTTGCCTTTGTTCTGTCTCCTCTGTCCCCTCACTTCACCATCTGCCCAGGGGATCCCACAGACAGGCCCAGGCCCCTCTGCTGGGCTTCTTAAGTCACCCTTCTCTGGTGGTTCCCAAAGAGCCTGCTTGTTCCAGAAATAGCTGGCTTTGGAAAGATACTCAAAAGCAAGGCAGAGAAAGTTCCTGGGAAAATAAGAAAAGCCAAATGCCAGCTATTTGTCAAAACTTGGTGGGGGATCTCCTGCAGAGCCAAGTCTGCTCCACTCTGGTGAGGTCAAGGTCATGGAGTCTTTGGCCCCAGCCCCTATTGTCTGCTGTCTCTCGGGGTTTGCAGTTCAGGCTGGACCTCCCCATCACTGCCAGGCAGGCACTCCCGGGCTGCTTTTACATTGCTTCAGCTCCACTGTCTACACCCCCCTCCTGCTCCTTCACTTTGCTTAATGCTGTGTCCTGCAGGTGCTCTCCACAGGCATGCTTCCCATAAGACCCCAAGGAATCTGGATGGCTCTAATGTCTCCCAAAATGACAAAGAACCCTGATGTTTTTATAACTCTGGATGGAGCTCAGTAGCTCTGCAATGCTCCCCAGTGGCTCTTCAGTCTTCCCAATGATCCCTGATAACTCCAGACCCCCCGCTTCCAATGCCTGAAACTCCTCACTACTCCCAAAGGCTTCAATACCTCATTGGTGGTTCCACATAATTCTCTTGCATCCCAAAACCTTCCAACCTCTCCTTTCACTCTCTGGAAGGGGTCCCTTCTATTCTTATTGCCTCTCATGGGTCCCAAACATCCCTTTGTCCATCATCATGAACTCCAGAGGCCTTCTCTCATTTGAGAAAGTATGGAGGCTTCCAGAGATCCCAAGAGTCACCAAAGATGCTTCAAGGTTCCTGAAGACCCTCAGATCTCCCCTACATGGCCTCTACCATCTGTTTCCTCATGGTCTGGAATGATCCATCAATGCTGATGGCCATGCAGCCCTTGGTGGCTCCCAAAGGTGGTCTGTGGGAGGTACACAGGACTTGGAGCCAGGTGCCCCTGGGGCTGCTACATAGTCCTGCCACCGTCTAGCTCTGGGACCTTAGGCACATGACTGTACTTCTTTGAGCCTGTCTCCTTATTGGTAGAATGTGAATATGATGGCAACCCACAAGGTTATTGAGGGCAAGGCAATACACATGAGAGGGCCCAGCATGGTTTCCAGCCCTGCATAGTTCTCCTGTGCCTGTCTATTCCCTTCCTGTGGCAAGCTGAGCACTTGTCCAGGGAAGGCCCTGCCCCGTAGAACACCTACTATGTACCAGGACTTGCACCTGACGAGCATGGTGTCACCAACTCCCTCACGCTGTCCAAGGGATTGGGAAGGGGCTGTCCAAGCCTCACAGAGGATGAAATTGCACAAGGGGGTTATAAAAACAGATCAAGGATAGGGAGGATTTTGGTTTGTACCATGTTCCCCCCAAAGCAGTTTTATGCCTCTACCTTTCCTCAGGCTGTTCCCTTGTCTTAAATGCCCTTCCCTGCCTCATGAAATCTCCCCATCCCTCAAGGAGCAGCTCAAGGCCCACATCCTTGGGTAAGTGGTTGGGTACATTGGCTCTATTTAGACCCAGTAACCTTGGTTCAACCCAGCTCCTCCACCTTCCAAGAGGTATAACTAGTATCATTTTAGTAATTAATCATTTCTAAACTTCAGTTTCTTTATTATGAAAAATGGGATTAATGAAACTTACTTCTTAGACTTTGTGTGAGGCTCTGATGAGGTAATGCAGGTATGCTACCTAGAACATAATAGGTGCTCAACCAAAAGCTCTTATTCCCACCCTTGGCACTCACTGAGCCCATGCTCCCTGGCACCTTCTGCACTGTAGCTTCTTGTAAGGATGGTTCTGACACTTCAGCTAGCCTGGAAGCCCTGAGAGCAGTGCATGTGTATCCCCTACAAAGTAGACCTTATTCAAAAGGGAGAGGCAGAAAAGATCAAGGGTTAGCAACAAAGACTGATTTTGTTCCCTACTGAGAACCGAGCTGCCCAGGTCAAGGGCTCGTTTGATTTTTAACAGCCTGAAGTTGTTCAGGGGCTTGTATGGGAACTTGAGCCAGGGAGGCTCCCTCTCCTGGTTCTCATTTTCTTTGCCATTCTACTGATGGGTAAGCTAAGGCCCAGAGAAGTAGGCAGACTTGCCCAGTGCCACACTGCAGAACTCAAAGTGGCTGGAGAAGGATGAAAACAGGTCGGCAGGATAGCTTCTCCATGCGTTTACTACTGTCTGGAGGAGTGTGAACACCTGTCCCCTTGACTAAGAACTGTATTCAAAGCAAGGTGTTTCTCCACTTGTCTCAATATCCCTGGTTTTAGGTCCAGGCATGGAATGTGGTTGGTCCTCAGTAAAAGACTGCTGATACTTGACCCTATTTTCCAAAACTTGCAACTCTTAGCAGAAAGTGGCATCTCTTTGGTGCCTGGTCCCCTCCCCTATTCCAGAGGAAAATCTCTTAGGCCTGAAGTAGGCTTTGACTTCACTTCCAAAGCTCCTCATTCTCTGGTTATTTCTAGTACCTAATAGAGCTACGCGTCAGAGTCACACTTGGCCAGCAGGTGTTGCTAGCAACCTCCAGCTATGTAACCAAGATGCTTTTGCAAGTATATCATGGAGGTAATAAAAAACAAGAAAAATTCAATGAATACCACTCTGCTGGGAACAGCCACATATAGTTTGTTCATTCCTTTAATTTTTCAAAATGAGTAAGCAATCGTATGCCTTTGAATAAAAACATTCATTATGCAAAACAATACAACCTTTTTCATTTTTTAATCATACTGTAAATATCTCAGAAAGGATGTATTGTTTCTAATGAATATCAAAAAAGTCACCACAATGACATCCCCCCCCATTTCCTTCCCACAAAGTTACCCAGATTCTAGTAGGAAATTAAAAAAAAAAGAAAAAAAGGATAACCCTCCCTCCACCCTGCCCCATTAGTAGTGGTAAGTGAATGAAATGTTAAGTGCTACATGTACAGTGCAGTGTGTCCCTAGGAGACCATGTCATTGTGTGTCTGTAGGGCTGGTGGTGTAGAACCGCTAGCAGCAACAGAGGGGAGCCTCTCTCCCCAGATCCTGTTGGGGGAAGAGCAGATGAGCAGGGGGCTCAGCCTAAGCCCCAATTTGTCCACTTCCTGTGTCCACCAGCTCACACAGCTCCGGGAGAGGCTGGGCACCCTGGGCACTATGTGCAAAAGGGGGCCCCGAATCAGGCAACCCCACCTACCTGGGAGCATGGGGCATCCTTCCTAACACTTGGGCCCTCAGATGGGGCCTGGCTAGAGCAGAGAAGCTGAGCATTTGAAAACTTTCGGGTGAATCAAATGCAGGTTTCCTACAAGAAATTAGAGCTTTGTTTTGGAGAAAGCGCCTGTTTCTACCAAATCAAACTGGGAACAGAGGGAAAGGATGAAGAATGCACCTTCCCTGCCTCGAACTCAGAATGCAAGACAGAGAATTGATGTGAAACCCAATTAAAGAAACAAGAGCAGCCAGAAAGGTCTGAAGCAGTCTCCAATCTCCCCACCAAATCCCAGGCCTTCACCCAGAGAGTGTGGCAAGCCCAGTTCTCCCCTCCAGGAAGCAGGTGGCTTCTTTGCCCCCTGGTGAGACAGGCAGGTGTGAGAACTCCGCTAAAAAGTGCACGGAAGAAGCCTTTGAGAGAAGGTTCTGTTGGTGACAAGAAGGTTGCAAGGGAATTGGGAGGTAGCAGGATGGAGGGAGAGAGGGAGGAGGGCAGGTGACAGCAAGAGGGAGAAAAGGTGGTAGGGGATGAAGAAGGGGCTGGAGGACGAGGCCAGGCTCCAGACCCTACCATAGCTCCTTCCCCTGGGAGGCTGGTGGAAGGTCTCATGACACACAGATCCCAGCTGGGGCAGCGACAGGACAGACAGCCACAAGGAGGATAGCAGCTGCTTTCTGACCCCCAAAACCAGTGCCCAGGCAACTCCAGCCTCACCACCCAGGACAGAGCAGCAGAGCTGAGAGCAGATGGACAGAACAGGAGGAGTCGGGTCCTGGGGGCCAAAGATGCGGCTAGTGTCTAGAGAGTGGTGCCACTCAGATAAAATCAAACTAGACTTTTTGGGAAAACAAATGTCACCACCACATCATTTCTATGACAAACTTGATTTTAAATAAGTAGGGGGAGGTAGTTTGGAGGATGATGACATGCAGGGTCTTCAGAAGAACTCAAGGTCAATGTTAGGTCTGCCAGCTGTGAGGCATGCCAAGGAGAATCACCAAGAGATGAGCCAGGCTGGGAAGGACTTCAGAGATCACATGACCCAGCCCTTCCCATTTGGAAGATAGGGAAACTGAGGCAGGGGAGGGAAAAGGAGGGCTCAAGGCCACTTAGTGGTGTCAGGGCAGTGGGACATCTCAGTCTGGTAGGACTTCCTTCTCAGACACAGCCGTGCTGACTGCAAACCCACTAAGAGGTTAGGAGACTGGAAAGGGAGGGCTTGAAGGCAGAGCCATCCCCGGGGTGCACTGGAGGAGGGGCAGCTACAATGGTCAGCGACAAACATGGGACATGGACCGGTCAGTTAAAAGGCTGACAGAGGAGAACAGGTATGGCTCCCACCCAACCTGCCCCACAGTCCGTGTATAAAAGTTTGACCATATGATAGAACTTCTTCCTGACCCCTAGAAAATATTGTTTAAAACCGTCCTAGCACAAGAAGATTCTGCTAGTCCCTGCACAGTACTATCTCTTTGTAATGTTGCTTACATGATAATGGGGGCAAGGAGGGGAATGTGACTTTAATTTTTTATTTATTTTTATATAATTTACTTTGGTATCATTAATCTACAATTACATGTGCAATATCATGGTTATTAAACTACCCCTTCATCAGGTCCCCCGGAAATGTGACTTTAAACCAGAGTGTACACAGCCATCTTAAAATTATCTTGTTAATAAATCCCGTGCAAAATGAGCAAGCCCCTACCATTAGGTGAAGTGCATGTTTCAGATATTCATTTATACACACGGCGGGAGGAGAGGAGGGAGGGGCGTCCGAGGCGCACATGTGCTCAGAAGTGCGCCTCCTTTTCTGTGATAGCTGCAGTGGTCCCATCGCCCTTGAGCTTGGCTTCACAGTCATTAATCATCACTGTCCGCGGGCCTGTCCTAAGCTTGCCCCGCATTTTGAGATCAGAGCTCGGGATGTCAACTTCTGGAATTTCTAAATGGTTTTAGAGGAGTAGAAGAGCTGTTTGAGAATGGCTGCCAGCGTCCTGGAACCTGCCGTGGCCTCTCCCAACTACCTGGGTGGACACCATGGGGTCGTGGAATCATCAGACTGAGGTCTTGGTCCCAGATCTTCCATTTAAAGCTCTGTTCTGGGTCATGAACTGACTCCCAGGGACTCAGTTTCCTCGTCCAGAAAATGGGAAATGGAGGGAGCCACTCCCTGTGTTTGCTGGGGAGTAAGGAGTGGATTGTGGGCAGATGTGCTCAGCCTTGTACCTGGCCTAGAGAAGGGGGCCGGGGCAAGGGAGCTGCAATCAGGGCCAACAGCCTCATCCCTTCCCTCTGGGAAACACAGAGTGGCTAGGGTTTGAATCTCTGCTCAGCCACTCACCAGCTGTGGTGGGCAGCTAACCTCCGTGTGTTGCATTTTCCTTCTCTGTGAAATGGGCTAACTGTTCCTGTCTGGCTGGTCTGTTGTGAGGGGAGATAAGGGCAGTTTCTGTAATGCTTGCTGGAGAAGTGGGCATGTTCCCCACGAAAGGGGAGGTGTCATGCAGCCACCGCCCAGCAGAACGTGTAAGATGCCTAGTGCACTCCTCAGGCAGTGCTTGAGGAAGGACACATTATCACTAATGTCAATGTCCATGATGCCTTGCAAAGTGGTCAGCTGTGGGCCAGGCCTGGGTGGGACAGCTATACTCTACACACTACTGATGAGGGAGTGGAGGCCACAGGCAGACTCCTGACACTTTCTCCTGTTGCCCCAGCCCTGCCTCAAGGCCCCTCACCTCAGATTCATGTGCCTGGCATCTGGGTTCCCTGGGGAGAAGACCAGGATTTGGGAGGTCCTTTCTGGACATAAACCCTTTTCTCAGGAAGGCTGGGAAGGCTTTTGGGCAGCTGGTTTCTCATGATCAAGGTGCTGTCTGCATTTTCAGTTCCCACGGTGCCCATGAAGCCAAATTTATGTTGCCCAGGAGCGATTCACAAGCAGACTCGCCTGTGCTGAACACCTGCAGGGAGCCAGGCGCTGCACTCGGCCCCTAACACAAGGCAGGAGTTAACAACATGGGCTCCGCAGCCAGGGACCTGGGTTTGAATCTCAGCTCTACCACCTCACTGCAGCAAGAAACTTAAACTCTCTGTGCCTCAGTTTTCTTTTCCTTCAAAGGAGGATAACAATGGTACCCGCTCTCTAGGATTATCACAAGGCTAGGTAAATTGACCTGGCCAAAGCACAGACTATCCATCCTCACAGTGATTCTCTGTGCTACGTGCCACTGACCCCATTTTTCCTTTCAGATCCTTCCTGTCAGTGGGCAGAACCTTCTGGAAACAGAGGGAGGTGAACTAACTGGTGTAAGTTCCCTCAATAAAGAAGGTCTTTAGACCAGGTCTGACACCTCTAAAGACTTCACTGTCTTTAGTAAGCCTTGCTCACTGTGTCTGCAGGTGTGACAGGGAGGGAGAAAAGGAAGCTCAGGAAAGCAGCCTCTCCTGTCTCCCTCCCTCCAGCCCCAGGCCTGAGGTGATCTCTGGAGGATCCTCTACGAGACACTGGGCATTTCTGAATCCCCGAAGGCCACTGGAAGTTCGGATAAGGGCCTACAGTGTCCAAGGACATGGTTTGGTTTCAGACAGTTGAACAACCATCCTTAACCTACATTCCTTGCAGGAGCCTGACTTTCTTCAGGGGCATGAGCCAGCTTGAGAAAGGCAGCTCCTCTCTCAGTTTGTTCCTTCTAGCTGGGTGCATGGCTATTCTGGAGCCCAGTGTCCTCCGGGGTCAGGCAGGCTGGGCAAAGCTGGCCCTGAGCTGGCACTCACATTTGGGAGCCTGCACACACACTATGCCCGTCTCCCTCTGGGCTTGTCCTGGGAGATAAAGGTCAACCCCAAGATCCCTAGGATGTGGCACTGGGGCAGAGACAGGGCCTGGCAATGGAGTGAGGCCAGTGCAGCCGAGCAATGAGGCAGTGAACCTTGGGGTGAGTGTTGACCTCAGAGATCCTGCTCCATTACTTGGAGGCTGTGTGCCCTTGGGTAAATTGCTTCACTTCTCTGTCCTTCAGCTTCCTCATCTGTGAAATGGGGCAATAAGATCCTCCAACTCACAGGATTGCTATGAGGATTCAATGGCTTAGTGTTTATAAACAGCTTAGAATAGTGTCTGGCACAAGGCAAACAGTTTGCTAAATGAGCGAGAACTGACCCAAACCATCAGATCTGCGAGCAGGTGGGAAAGGAGAGTAAGTGGAGGGCGAGTGCTCGGGAGTCAGAGGGCTTGGGTGCTGCTGGTTCAGTCTGCCGCCAAGAGACCACATGCTGGGCGCGTCCACTGACAGGAAATGGCCAGACGGCACAAATACATAGAGACAGAAAGGCGATTGATTCGTGGTTGTCTGGGGAACAGGGTTAACTGAATGGGCATGAGGTGTCTTATTAAGATGATTAAAATATTCTAACCTGACCTGTGATGATGATCACACAGTGCAGAAAGTTCCTTTAAAAATCACTGAATTGTACACCCCAAAATGGGTGAATTTTGATACATAAAACATACGTCAATAAATTTTTTACAAAAAATTTGTTTCCCACTATGGAAAACAGAAGAGAGCTTCCTCAAAATATTAAAATTGTAAGTACCACATGATCCAGAAATTCCACTTCTGGATATTTATTCAAAAGAAAAGAAAACATTAACTTGAAAAGATATCTGCATCCCCACGTTCATGGCAGCATCATTTCCACTAGCTGAGACATGCAGGCAACCTGAAGTGTCCACCAGTGGATGAGTGGATAAAGGAAATGTGGTATATGTGTCCATACAACAGAATATTATTCAGCCATAAGAAAGAATGTAATCTTACCATTCGTGACAACATGGATGGCCTTTACGGGCCTCATGCTAAACGAGGTAAGTCAGATAGTCTATGATCTCATATGTGGTATCTTAAAAAAATGAACTCATAGATAGAAAAGGTGGGTGCTTGGCAGAGGTGAGGTGAAGGGAGGGGATGGGTGAAATGGGTGAAAGTGGTCAAAAGGCACAAAACTCCAGTTACAAAATAAATAAGCTTGTGGACATGTATACTGATGGCTATAATGAATAATACTGCATTGCATATTAAAGTTGCTGAAAGAGTAATCTTAAAAGTTCTTATCACTAAGAACATGTGTAACTGTGTGGTGATGGATGTTTGACTTACTGTGGTGATGATTTTACAATATATAAAAGCACAGACTCATGTGGTAAACCTGAAACGAATATAATGTTATATGTCCGTTATATGTCAATACAAAAATTGACTTGCTCACTTTAGGCTGTGTGGTGCTAATGTCTGGTTGAGTGACAAAATTTCCCTGAGCTTCGGGTGCCTTGCTAATTAAATGCAGGAAATGATGCCAGCACTCTGGTTTGCGTGGGGGACTGAGGGAGATCCTGCATGTAGGGAGCCTGGCATGGAAGATGTGTTCAGTCCCTCTGGTAAGTTTCTGGATGGTGACACCTAAATAAAGACCATCCCTGAGTACTCGTCCTGTTTTTCTCTTTTTCAAAATCTGCTGCTCATCTGTCATGTGTTTCATTTCATTCTTTCTTCTTTTAAATTTGTGATGGATTGCCGAAATCTTATTTATCAGACTATACTTGTATACCTATTCAAAGTTATCTTAAAAGTTCCAAGAAGTTTATCAGGAATAATATTGTTCAGAAGATACAACTTTCTTCCACTGCACTCAACAAACATAGATGCTGGTTTCTTAATTTTCTTAACTAATTTAAGATTTTTCTTTCTTTACTGCAAGATAATATTATATACAAAAATAATATACATAAACTTTTAACAGGAAGATAATTCTATAATATGAGCAATCTTAAAGAGTAACCTCCTGACTGAAAGAGACCAGAAAAAGGACTTATCAATAGACATGAGCCTATATGACAAAAAATGCCCTTCCTTTAGAGCTAGAGGAGATGGGAGCAGCCTCGTAATCTTGCGGTTGCTCTAAAACAGGCTTCAAAGAGGGGCATTGATTTCATTGAGTCTTGATGAAGGAAAGGTCAGGTACTAAGATTTTAGGAGGAAAAGCACAAACATAAGAAAGAGGTTTGTCCAACTTAGGAATAAAAGAAGAAATCTCATCTGAGGCATTAAAAATAGGTCTATATGTTCCACTCCTAGGAATTTACCCTAAGAATGCAGCAGCCCGGTTTGAAAAAGACAGATGCACCCCTATGTTTATCGCAGCACTATTTACAAAAGCCAAGAAATGGAAGCAACCTAAGTGTCCATCACTAGATGAATGGATAAAGAAGATGTGGTACATATACACAATGGAATATTATTCAGCCATAAGAAGAAAACAAATCCTACCATTTGCAACAACATGGATGGAGCTAGAGGGTATTATGCTCAGTGAAATAAGCCAAGCCGAAAAAGACAAGTATCAAATGATTTCACTCATATGTGGAGTATAAGAACAAAGAAAAAAAACTGAAGGAACAAAACAGCAGCAGACTCACAGAACCCAAGAACGGACTAATAGTTCCCAAAGGGAAAGGGACTGGGGAAAATGGGCGGGAAGGGAGGGATAAGAGGGAAAAAGGGGCATTACGATTAGCAGATGTAATGTTGGGGGGGCACGGGGAGGGCTGTACAACTCAGAGAAGACAAGTAGTG
>JAVSCE010011856.1:0-95341 GCA_032199065.1 Smutsia gigantea
AACTACAGTAGAAAGGATGATCCAGTCTATTTTAGAATTCTTCCTGTGCAGCTAGGAAAATTTCACCAGAAGAAAGAGATAGTTGCAAACGAATTTAGAAGGAAAACCCTAGTGACAAAACAAAGCTGAGACTGGGGTCTCTTCCCAGTCAAAAACGGCCTTCCATTTCAGGAGGGATGAACAGCGCATCACCCAGCTTCCTACCATCATGAAAAGTCTCCAAGATAGTGATCACAGCCTGTTTGCCATGGAACATGGGAGACCAGCCCATGTTGTCCGAACAGCTGCTTCGGAGTCCTGCCATGTATATCTGGGTCCCAGATTTCACACTGGAGTTCTAAACTCTCAGATAAACTGAGATTTAGAAAGTCATGATAATTATGAAACAAACTGGAGTTTTAAAACATGGCCCCCAAATAAAAATTCATTGGCATTAAATTTTTTAGTTCTGTTCCATAAAATACTAATAAACAGCTGTTTAAGTGCAGATAAGCACAACTGAAGAGAATGGACAGAAGAAAGAAAAAGAGGTAAATGTAGTAGTAACATAATTCCTCTTCTGCAATGCCATGTATTGGGTTCTCACCAACATCACATGCCTCTGTTCTGAGCCCATCTAGACAGCCCTGCTTAGTTCCATCCTCTAAAGGTAGCTCCCTGAGGGTGGGCCTTTTGGTTTTCTATTTTACCATTGTGTCCCCAGAGCCTAGGACAGCATCTGGTATATGAGATGCTCATTAAACATTTGTTGGCTGAATGAACCTTGAGACCAGTTCTGACCTCCGTGTGCATCTCTAACTCTTCCTTGTCCAAGGGAGTTTGGAGCCAATGTTCAGATTTGTGAGGGTCACTGTCAAGAACCTGAATCTTCATTGGTGCTCTTTTGAGATGAACCCCTTCAAGAAAGATGCTAAGCGTCTTTAGGTGATTTGGGTAAAATCTGTAAGTGAGATTGTTAACACTTAAAAGCTTTAAAAAGACCAACAAGATTTTCTGAAGTTATATGCTGTGCACTTTTAAGTGGGTGGTGGAATTGTGTCCGTTTAAGTTTATATCATGAGTGCCATCAATTATTTGCACTAGGATATAGTCTCATTTTGTGACTAAATAAAGCCAAGAGACAGTGGGCGCTCTCAATAAACAAGGGAATGATTAGGACTCCTACAGAGTTTGTGAGCTGCCAAGACTCATGACCACTACATTTGCATGGCCTGCCGGCTCAGTATTCCTAATTTACATACATTTTCTTTTCTGAGCCTGATAAAATCAGTGTGTTCATTTGCATAATTTTGAATTACTTCAATGATGCTAAGAGCAGTGTCAGCTCCCTTACAACCTAGACTTAATATTGTTAAACAGATTTTAGTTCAGCATCCGGCAAATGAATGAGAACAATAGCGATTAAAACAAGAGCTGCCATGCTTGAGTGTTTACTGTGTCCTTGGTGCTGCCGCTCAGCCTCACACCGCTTCATCTTCACAGCAGCTCTGGGGAACAGGCACTGCTCTCCGTGTCGAACAGACGAGCTCTCTATTGCCACACTGTTTTGCTTGTTTTAACATCTTCACAGAAAATCATGGCTCTGGAAAGGGCCTCGAAAGGCCATGAGTCCAGGACAGACAGACTGGAGTCAGCTTGACAGTCATGGGACCACCCCTAGAAAAGGCCTTCTGAAAAAGGTGACAGCCTGACCACCTGCACTTAGCCATTCAGTCCAAGGCAACAGTAAGCCTGTTTTGCCTTCAGACCGCTCTCACCTAAATCCTGCCTGAAGTCCCGACTGCCCTCACCCCTGGTTTGTCTGATAGGAGGTTTTGCCAAGTTGGATTGAGCTGGCTGGTTTTCCCCAGCAGTGATTTCTCACACACTGAAGCCAGTGACTCTGTTGTATCTTATTTTCCTTTTTCTCTGAAAGGGTTTTCAGGTGCCTGGCCTTTGTGTTCGGGCTCCATTTCCAATGTCCCTTTGCTGTTGCTTGGTCCCCTCTCCATGGTTTCCACATTTGGGGCCAACAGAGGTGACTGTTCTTTTATAAGGGAACCCTGCCACGGCGCCACTACTGACAGGGTGTCTAAAAGGTCAGGATGGCTAGTATCAATTAGACAGGAAATAACAAGTGCTGGTGAGGATGTGGAGAAAAGGGAACCTTCGTTTACTGTGGGTGGGAATGTAAATTGGGGCAGCCACTATGGAAAACAGTATGGAGCCTTCTCAAAAAATTAAAGATACAAACGCCATACCACCCAGTAGTTCAACTTCTGGGTATTTACCCTTAGAAAACAAAATCACCAATTTGAAAAGACATATGCACCTATACATTTATTGCAGGATTATTTACAAAAGCCAAGGCATGGAAACCACCTAAGTGTCCACTGATAGATGAATGGGTGAAGAAATCATGGTGCGTGTGTACAATGGAATATTACTCAGCCATTCAAAAGAATGGAATATTGCCATCTGCAACAAAATGAATGAAACCTGAGGGCATTATGTTAATTAAAGTAAGTTAGACAGAGGAAGACAAGTCCCATACAACCTCACTTATATGGGGGGTCTAAACACAAAGACAAAACAAAACCCAAACCTGAGCTCATACAGAGAACAGAGTGGTTGCCGGAGGAGGAGGATGGGGGGATGGGTGAGAGGGTGAAGGGGCTGAAAGATACAAATTTCCAGGTGTAAAATGAGCAAGTCATGGGGATGTAACATACAGTATAATGATTACAGTTAAGGCTCTGTTGCATATTTGAAAGTTGCTAAGAGAGTAAAACTGAAAAATTCCTATCACACAAAAAATATTTTGTAACTTTGTGTGATGATCGATGTTCACTAGACCTATTGTGGTCACTGCCCAGCATATACAAATGTTGGTGAAGTTATAAAATCAGTCAGCTGGTTTTCACTCTACAGCAATGATTATTACTCCTGCCACATAAGTGACATCCAGGAATGCTCCCTAAGCCTTCCTAATTTAATATCTTTATACCCAGAGGCAACTCAGACAACTCCTTGGAGAAGCACTAGAATAGCAAAACTGGGGTCAAGTCCAGACATTGCCACTTCTTAACCGTGTGAATGTGGGCGTACAACTTCTGCACGCTCAGTTTTCTCACAGATACAGAGGGAGGAGGAATTACGCCTACCCTGTACTTACTACTGGTGAGAACTGGGCATGGCAATGCATACAGGGCTCAGCATGGTCCTGGTACTTAAATAGCGTAGTTCTATACTTTTATTACAGAGGCTTCTGAGGATAAGCAAAAAAAAAATCCTGTGTGAAAGGCTCAACCCTCTTACCGCAAACGCGCGCTTGACGGAGGGCACATTGCTGAAAGCGATCACCACCGGGACAATGTCAAGGGCGCTGAATTCCATGGAGGCCATGGTGACAGAGTGGACATCGGCAGACTGACCGCTGCTGAAGAACGTGGCAATTCTTCTTGCGTGAGCCCCTGGAAGCGTGCGCTTGAAGACATTCCTGGAAATAAACCTCATGGCTTTGCCGATCTCCCTGCTGTCTGAGGATCGCTCGTAAGGAATAGCTTCCATCTCCCTAAGAAGCTGGCTTTTCTTATAGGCATCTGAGAAGCGGATGAGGTGCCTGGTGTGGGAGCCGTAGGAGAGGACGGCGATGCGCGCGCCCACAGGGCAGCTGCTCTCCCGGACCCTGACGCCCCTCACCAGGGAAGACATCATCTCCTTCATCCGCTCAAATTCTTGCTTTGTGACATCCCGGGACTGGTCTAACGCAAACACCAGCTCTGTAGGGTGCGCTGGGCATTCTGGTTTTCCTGAAAGGCAAGAGTATGCTTCTCAGCATGTGGCATGCTTACTTGAAAATAAAAAAAAGGACACAGAAAGCAAAGCAATTTTAAATGTTAGATGTTCAAATATGTAATCTTTACAAAATTAAGTATGAATAACTTAGTATTAAAATAAGCACTTTAAATAGTAGATATTTAAATATTGAATATTGAAAAATACTATTTTAAAAACCAAATTTTCACTTTCAATAAAGACAAGAAAAAGTCTCTAAGTCAATTTGCATTTTAATTAAATTGGTAAATTAATTAGTAAATTCCTTCTAAATAGTAAAGAGCTCATGAATATACTCTTTTACTTACAGAGACTGGATCAATGCTGTCATGTTTGTTACCGGAACTTTACTCAGCATATATATTTTAACTTAATGTATAATATGCTTTATAATGTATAGTTTAATATATGTAATTATTAATATATAGCATGCTTTATAACTAAACTTAATGAGGAAATATAATGGTTTAAAAAGGAATGGGCATGGGTGTGAAAGCTCTGCTGGTAATTTTGGAAAGATTGGAAAACACCTGGCAGATGCCACCGATGCAGACAGGGCAGGAGTTCGCACCTCGGCTACCCAGGCAAGCTCATCCCAGTGACTTACCCTGTCTGGGCTAGTTTGCTCGTCTGTCAACTGCCAGGTCTAATGTGACCTACCCACTGCACAGCCCTGTACTGAGGATTAAATAAATCAACACAGGTAAAGCAGGGCCTGGCACACAGTAGGTGCTCAGTTAATGCTGGCTGTGACAATTCTAATTATTATTACGGACTTTTTCATTGTGTACCACTTAAAGAATGAGGAAACCTCAAGTGTAGCCAATGAATATGTTGTATCACTACAGAAACTTGGAATTATGATCATTAAACTGGGATGTAAGTGTTATCACTGATCCCAATTCATTCATTCTAATCTCAGTACCTGCTCCTATCCTAGCTGGCAATTTGTATCTGTCTGATTATCTGATTGATTAGTGTTTGCCTCTCCCACTAATTTACGAAGCGCAGAGACAGGGACCGTCTCTCCTGATCGGCGTGTTATTGGTCCCTGCCATATGTCAGGGACCTAATAATGTGGACTGAATGGAAAAGACCCAAACAGACACAGCTCTTTGCAAAACAGGTACAGGAAGAAGAAAAGTTTAGTAATGGGTGAGATGCCTGGTGTTGAGATGTGGGTTGGTAAAAGGAAATATCAGCGATGTGCTTCCCATGGAGAAGTGCCTGGCACGTCAGAGTCGGAAATAATGCAGGCAGCTTCCCAGGGAGCTCAGGGACTCCGACCTGGGCTGGCGCAGGGGGACGCCTCCATGCATCCAGCTGAGCCCTGCCCCGGCTGAGTTCTAGAGGACCATCTCCCTCGGATCCTGCGCTCTGACCTTCCCAGGCAAAAGGACCAGTAAACATTCAACCCCAAATCAAACTGCACCTCAGTGGAGACAGGACATAAATTATTAGCCTCTAATTTAGAGGGGTGAGGAGGTATGTTTTAAATGACTGAGGTCATGTAGATTTTACAATAAAAAGAGAGGGAAATTATGACCAGATGTGCACGTAGTTCTGCCGGCTTTTTGTTTGGGCTGTTATCTGCATGTGTTAACAGCAATGGTGAAGCTTCAGATGTACTGTAGAGATAAAGGGAAGGAGAAAAAGACAGCGCTGGCTGAAGATATGAAAAATTCAAGTTTTCAGGAAAAAACACGTAAGGACTAATTCAACATGCAAAACACACCCTCTGAAATCCAGCAAGCTAACCGAACCCCGAGATTCCGAAGAGAACTGGGCTGGATTCGGGGACACCCAGGTGGCCCTCCTGGAGGCAGGGGTTGCCACCGCAGACCTAATGCGGCTCTGTGGCCCTGTACACTGACAGTGCTACTGGCGTGGAGCCGATGGTGATGGGGCAGCAGAAGGTAAACCACCCCCTGCCGCAGAACTGCCACCCGCGACAGCAGCCTCGCCAGGCCGCCGTGCATCTGCCGGAAGTGCACAGCACCTCCTGACCAGTCCTCGGGCTCCGACAGCTGGCCTCCCTGCACGTCACTCTTCCACTAGGCCTACGCAAGCTTTCAGAAGCTGTTTATCAGCTCATGTTCTTCCCCTCAATACTTTCAATAAACTCTTTAAAGTCCTCCCATTCCAATGTGAACACACCCGGCCTCTTTATTACGACCTACAAGGCCCAGGTTGATCTGGCGCCTCCAGATTTCTGCCTTTTTTCACATGCCAGCCCCCCTGCCTCACGACGCCTCAGTCAGACTGGGCTCCGGCCGCTCCTAGAAGGCATGTAGGCCTGCTTGGCACCATGGGCCTCCTGCGGCAGGTCTCTGCCTGGCACTTGCAAAGAGACATCTTTTCATCTTCAGTCCAAAGTGTGGGCTCATAGCCTCAAAGCAGAGCCCTTCCTCCAAAAGCATTTCCCCCCTCCCCAAGTGAACATTATTCTGTGATGGAGGGTCTTTTCCTTTCTTTCACAGCAGCTATAGGACTCTGTAATTCTCTAATTTATTGTTTGATATCTGGGTCTTCCACTAGAATGAAAGCCTCTGAAGACAGGAATTGTGTCTCTCTTACTCAGCCTTGTGTCCCCAGTGCCTGGGACAAAGACTGGCACATAACTGACTTTTAATAATTTTTTATTGATTGAGTGAACAAACAAAGAGGGGGCATGGATTGATGTGTTTACACAAAAGGTATAAGAGTGTAAAGGTCTAAGAGGGTGATGATAGGTTTATACAAAAACATCATGTAATCAGTGTTTGTAAAATATTTAAAAACAGGCACAGAAAGATGGTAAGCTGACTTGGTGCTTAACAGCAGGCATGAGCCCCGTTACCATCAGGGCTACACACTCAGCTCACATGCTGTCTATCATTCTTCCTTTTCATCTGCCGCCTTCACCTTCTATTCCGGGCCACTAGACTACAGACACAATAGGAGAAAAAGAGAGAGAAAGCGGAGTGGGGGAGAAGAGGTATTACAAAAAGTCGAATGGTAAGGAAAGTGATAATGCTAGTCACTGAAATATTAATTAAAAATCAAACTACTTGGTTGAGAAACAGCTAAAGCAGAGTGATTTACTGGTGGCAGGTCCGTGCTACCAGTGTGAGGCAGCAGAGACAGTGCAGATAAAATTTATATCATCTGGCAGGCAACACATTGTTCTAAGTCATCTTTCCAGAAGTGCGGCATTTTGGAGCTTGATTATAATATGCTGTAAATAAAGATTACTCACCGAGTCTGCCAGCTGGGGAAGAAGAACAAAGAAGATTGGGTTACTGTTTGGTAGGAGAACAGTGCTGGGTGGGAGAGGCGCGGCCGCGGAGGCTCTGCTCTGTGCTGGCTGCAGGCAACTCAAACATCAAGGCCAGACACGGGGTTTGCAGAAAATGCACAGGGAGCCCAGCATCTTGGTGAAACACTGTCCCTTCCACAGGGAATGAGAGGGGAGAAGTGGGGCAATATACAGCCATGCATCAGCAGCCTGCAGCCTCTGTCAGAGGGAAAGAACCTTTGCTTGGGGGGAGCATTATTTGCATAGAGGTGTGAATTTGGAAAGTTGAAAGGTCCTAACCTCTCTGTACTCTAACTTTTCCCCATGTAAAGATCTACAGCTATCAATGATATAGACATTCATATGCATGAGTGTATATATGTGCATTTGTGTATGTGTGCATATGTAAACATGAGGTGAATTTACTCTGAAGCAAATAAAGTTTAAGCCGTGGATCTGCACTGTCCAATATGGAAGCCACTAGCCACATGTATTTAAATTTAAATTAATTAAAAGTAAATAAACTCAGCTTCTCAGATGCATGAATCACCTTTCCAGGACTCAGTGTCACATGTGGCTAGTGGCTGCTGGTCCCGGTGCAAGGAGACACATCACCACCACAGAGAGTTCTGTTGGACAGCACTGCTTTTGCCCTCTCATTGGCAGGGGTCCCTTGCAAGGTCTGAAAAGGGCACTGGCCGTGTGTTCACACGAGCATGTACTTTTGTAATATGCAGAAGTCATTGGTTATGATTTTCTTTCTTGTTCTAAATGACACTTTTGAGATAATTTTGTACCTACTTTCAGATTTGCAATTTTTGCATTGAGACCCTCAAGTCTGAAAAGACCAGGCCTCATCACACTTGTGTCTACCCTAGAGTCATTATAGCCCCCGTGGCTCCCACGTCAGAGATGTGCTCCCATGCACTAATTCAGCCCCAGATCAACTAATCTTCATGACCAAATGTATATATTCGATTCCCACCATGGATGGTTCCATCCTGCTACAAAAAGGCAGAGTTAAGATTCACAGTGCATTAAAGCTTTTAAAAGTCTGTGTCTTTGAAACTAATACTCTCTACAGAAATGAGCTCTAATTTGCCTATTTATCTCCCCCACATACCTTGAGGGGATTTTCAACATTCTTTTCAGGTACAGTGTTTATTTGGTAAGCCATTACACATTTGTAGATGAACATTAAATAGTTGACTCTCTCCTCATCTTGTACATGGAATTTCTTCAACAGGGCTAACATGTTCTGATAGAAAAAGCTGCTATAATAGTCTTAGAGCAAATTCAAAAGAGCATTTTCCAAATCAAAAGGCTTTTGGCTTTTAAACTGAGAGAGAAAGAAGGTACCTAGGCAGAATGAATAATTTTACAAGCAAATCAAGAAAGCCTTCCCAGAAAGGAGGGGTAAACAATGACCACAGTCAGGGCTCCCAGCCACGGAGATGCCCCACTGTCATGGCTCTTTCCATACCAGGTGAATGCAATCCTGGTATTAATAATCACTTTAAACTTTCAGTCTGACTCTCCACTGCTCGATTTCAGCATCAGGAGAGTCCTCACCTCATATCTCAGTCTTCCCTAGATCAAAAGCCAGGATATATCATTATTCAGTGCCTGGAACAGTCACCAACAGATAAGTTGGCAGTGAGAGGAGTTAATAATCACCAGTCTATGCTGATTCAGAATGTATTCAGTGACATCTCTCATTGCAAGAGACTGACCAGTACATCATCTCAATTCTGAATGCAGAGCACCCTGCTTTCCTTCTGTGAATGCTGGTGACCTAGGTGATTGCCTTAAGCAGGGTACTTACGACTGTGGTCCCGAACATACTGAATGAGCTCGCATGCCTGCAGGTTAAAAATAAAACCAAAAGAATTAACCAACAGACTGCCAGGTCTTGAAGTTTAAAAATACATAAATTTAATGGAATGCCTAAAGCATTCTCTTGGGGTCAGGAGATACATACAGAAAATGAAGCCAATCCTTTGGCCCCTTTCACACCCTAGGGAAACAAACAAACAAAAAATGTAGTTTCACTGCACTGGACACACACATCAGTAGCCAGAATTTACACCAACATTACCTTGAGAAAGTGAGACTTTGAACAGAAAGTGGGACTTTGAAGAGGGAAAAAGAAGACCTGTAGGATCCTCAGCACTGAGTTACGAGTGACATTCTTAGGGAACAAACTGTAGGCAGCAAGCTTGATACATACCAGCCTCCCAAGACCCCTTTCCTGCAGCCCCATCTTTGGACAAGAAGGGTCTTCCAGAATTGAAAGACGTAACTGCCCACGTGACACTGGCGTGGAGAGCCCTGGGGCAGGTGGAAGGCTGAGGTGTGGACTTCCTCAGCCTCGGGCTTTGCCTCGGCAGCTGGGCAGCAGCTGAGCTGACCCTTTGTCAGTCCCCATCACTGGTGGGGGACGAAGGGACCAGGCTCAAACCAAGCATCTGGAAAGGCAATCCCAACTGTCTTTCCACAGTGAGTATGTGCATGTATGTGTATGTGTATATGTGTATTTCTGGTTGGGGATTGAAAGAACCAAGTAGAATTGGTTTCAATTTCATGCCTTCAATCCTGTCTTTGGAATAGGAAGAGCCTGGCTTCTGTCAGAGACACCACGGAAAACTGCAATGCAGCCCACCCAGACTCCTGGGGCAGGTGAGTCCCCGTGGGTGCTCCTGGATCATTTACTCCTTATTTACTAATTTCCTCTCACTTTCATTTGTTCACCAATCACTTCCTGAATATAAGACGGGAACAAGGATTGGACAGATGAATAAAATTTACTGGTAATTGAGACATCTAATATTTTCCATTTCCTCCCTCAATTCCTCCTACCTCCCAGAAAATGTAAACTGATATTTTATCTGCAATTATTTTCCTCTTCTCTCTGAGCACATAAACATAGAAAAATAGTGGAGATAATTGCCAAACTGCGAAGATAGAAAGTGTGCACATTTGGACAATGAAGACTCCGTGCACTGACTTTTTATTTGGCAAAAGATCTGGCGCGATTTATAGCTTTTCAACTTACCTTACGCCCAGCAGGTCCTGGTTCTCCGGGGAATCCCAGCTCTCCTGGAAGCCCAGCGGATATCTCAAAGAAGAATTTATTTATTTTAGAATCATACTTATATGTATATGTATGTTTACGGGTATGTTTTAAATTTCAAAGGCAATACACTTTCATCTTAGAAAATTGAAAGACTGCCAAGAAAGCACACAGAAGGAAAAAATCCTCAGAAATCCCTCCTTTCCCAAATAATTCTTGTTAACATTTTGGTATCTTCTAGTCTTTCATTTATCTATTGTTGTGGTGTGTGTGTGTATATATATATTATATATATGTAAATATATATTATATACATATATAAATTGATAAATGTATATGCATATCAGGAAACTCTATTCTTTTAAAATATAATTTTATACTTTTCCTATTGACTTTTAACCTCATTATATGTCAGGAAACTTTCATGTTATTAAATATTCTCTGGCAAGTCACTTTTCACAGCTGCGTAGCACTCCCTCACATGGATGTGCCATGATTTACTGAGTCAGTCTTTTATTGCTGGCATTTAAGTTTGCGATCCTGACGATTCCCTTAAGGAAGATTGCTAGAACTGGAATTGTTGGGCCAAGGGAGACATTTTTATTGAAGTGAGATGGTAAGTGACAAAACTGAAAAATGTGCAAAAGACCCAGAAAAACAAAACTTGAAATGACAACAATAAGAAAACACAACTTTTGGCAAGAAATATCTGTAGTGGGAGGGGGAATAACAGCAGTAATGAAACAACAGTTGTTTACCCCTCATGCCAGGAATTTCTCCATGTGCTTTTAACAATATAATTTATCATGAAGAAAACTACAATTTAACTAAAAAATTTGGTTAATATTCCTCTGTTCATTCAAAATGCTACAAGGTTTATAACATTTACAGGAATAGAAAATGAAGTTGTCTAAAATCAACTAAATCGTGAAAACACTGCCTGTGGAACAGTGAGTGGTGACTGGTGCCCTTTGGGTGTTCCTCTGTGTGCTGGGTCCAGTGAGAACAGAACTTACTGATCATGCTTTATTTAGAAGATCTGGGGGAAAAAAATGGCACATTGAACATATGAATTTACTTCGATTCCCTCTCAATGTCTTATTAACATGGTAGTAAGTAGTTTTTTTTTTAAATAAAAATTAAAAACCCCCAAACAAAAAACCATTGATGGGTAGAATGAGAAAGGAGACAATAGCCATAAACCTTCAAAGGCTGGGACACAGATGTGGAAGTGTTAAATGACTTAGTAGTTCTGAAAAAGCTGGGCCATAAGCTGTCAGCAGGCGACCAAGAACCCCCAAGTATTTTTCTAACATGTTCCCAGAGGGCTGGGAATTGACAGCACCAGGTACCTCTAGAGGGAGGTGAAGGGGAGAGGCTGAATAAAGGGATTGGCTGAAAGGAGAGCACGTGTCCCCAAATCCACACCCAGGCTCTACAGCTGGGTGAGTGTCCCTTCTTTCAGCCTAACAGCAGACTGAGAAACCACCGTGTTGGCATGAGAGAACACTGTCCTGGTACAAGGAAATTCAACGAGGGTGTGAGACCCCCAGCTTTCCTCTCCATGTGTTCCCCAAAGCTGGCAGGCCGACCGTCACCCTCAGAAGGGAAACTGAAAGAAACTTCTCTGGGGTCTGACTAGACAAAGACAGACAGGCCTAACAGTACGGCCATCAGAGGCTCACAAGGTATGGACCGCAGCCAGACCACTCTTCAGGGAGACTGGGCATGGACTGGCTCCACCCATGTCTGCAGGGCTTCCAGTCAGCCTTTTGGCCTCAGTTCTTAAGTCGGAAGGGACAGTCCATTCCCGCACAGGAGGGAAAGAGCAAAATAGAAAGATCAAACTGCAGGGAACAGACTATGCTGGGCAAAGAAGACTAAAAATAAAAATTTGTATCCTCCAAGGGGTAAGAGAAGATGTTCCAGCCATGAAACAAGAACAGGATAGTATGAAATCAGAATATTCAGAGACCAAAAATGAGCTCTTGAAAATTAAAAATAAGAGGAGCATTGTAAAATAATGTCAAAAAATCTCCCAGAAAGCATAACAAAAAGACACCCTGGAAAACAGGAGAGAAGAGGTAAGGGGCAGAGCGACCATTATTTTTCATAACACACCTTGGGAAATTATTTGACTCTTTAAACCAGTGCTTCTCACTGGGGAGAATTTTGTACTGCCCTCCCCACTGGACAATGTCTGGAAATGATGTTGCCTGTCACAGTGGTGGTGGGGGCAAGAGGGAAGTAGCTGACGTTGACAACTTGGCCAGTGGCCACTGTGCTTTAACTGTCTTACAAAGCGCAAGATGCCCTCACAACACAGAATTATGTAGCCCAAAGTGTCAATGGTACTGAGGCTGAGAAACCTTCCCTTAAAATACATGCATGTGTAAAGTTGATAAAAAATATAAATACATACAAACATACACATATACACAAAAGAAGTCAGGTCAAATATCATGGCAAATTTTAAAAGACTGCTTCAGTTGGGGGTAAAGAAGCACAGTGAAGGAAGACACAGAAAACTTAAACTAGGAATGTAGTAATTCCAAGGAAACTAGAAAGGTACTCAAAACTTAAAACAGCTTCACCAAAGTCTCCAAAAGAAACTTCGGCTCTTTCAGAGGGAAAACCTGGAAGTTGTCAGTGTCTAAACTTCAACTTCAAGCTCAAGAATATCCATGTAGATGTGGAAAAGGCCATGTGACAGGTGAGATAAGCAAGTTGCAGTGATAAATTGTTCAAGGTGGGGAAAAAACCTCAAGTAACTAAAGCCAAGAGGGAATGTTTATATGTTTCCCATTAGTTCATTGTTTTTAAAAATGATTATTGTGTAATTGTGGGGAGGGAACCCAACAAAGAGCCCAACTCGGTTAGCGGCTTCCAGCGTTCAAGAGTAAAGCGTTTCATTAGCAAGCCAAGGGACAGGATCCAGAGAGATTTCAGTGGAAATGATTTCTGGATTAATTGGAAAGTCTCTTCCAGTTATGTTCCTAATTATGCCAGTCTTCATCTTTCTTATTTTATTTGAGAGCATAACGTTAGCCATGCAAAAACACGTCTGAGGAAAAGAATTGTAGCTGGGAAGAGTCCTCCTGGGGGAAGCATGGTGGAGGGAAAGAACAGTTTAAGATGAAAATAAACTTAACCATGATGACAAAATTGGAAAACCACCTCAAGCACCAAGTTTTATCAGACACTGTTTTTCTTTTCCTGATAACTGACACTGTTAAGATCAGTTTACCTTACCAGAGCTGTTCTGAAGAGACAGTGAAGGTATGGAGAGACAATTACCATAAGACTGTGTCTCTTATCAAGTAGACATTTCACTTATTCATAGCAGAAGATACCTAAAGCGTCAACAAATGCAAAAATCCACTCTGAACCCACTGGAACCTGAGATGCTGAGGCCTATGAGATGTACTGGAGCCTCGTGTTTATTCTAAGTGATGCAAAGCATTAAGCAATATATAAGCCTTTGCATGGAAAAATAAGGACATTTTCAGCCACATAATAAACAGAAACTTTCTCACAAAGCTTAAGAGATACTCTCTTGAGCTAAATAAGGAGAGTCCCTTTCAGGATACACTGCATTAAACAGAGTTTAACAAAACCTAATAGAGAAGACAAGAAGTCGGTGGGCATTGGGTTGCAGGAAACCTGCCAGGGAAACAGGATTAAACTTATATTTTGGCAGCACAAAACTATTTTGGACCACAAGAGTTCCTTAAAAAAGTTCTTTTTTCTAGTGTTAAGGGTGGTACCTGCAGCCAGAAGAGATGAACTTGTTCACTAAAAGCAAACAGTCCATTGCCTTCTTGCAGGCATTGAAGGGTGAGTAATGTATCCATTTCCCTTCCCCAGTTTGCCTTAACAAAAAATACACACATTTTACAAGTCTTTGAGAACAGTGACAACTCAAATGATTGTAAAAACATGTGAAGGGTCTCCCCAAAGTAACTGGGGTTATACGGCCTCATTGCCCAAGCAGCTTACCATCCTGCCTCTTGCCCCCTGGGGTCCGGTTTCTCCTGGGCCACCTGGGTCCCCAATCTCACCCTAAATAAGTTCAGAGGAATATAATAAAATGGTTATTAAAATCAAACAGATATATTTCAGTATGTCTTTAAACTGATCCCAACATGAAGACATATTTCACATGTATTTTTATCTTTAACAGCTTTCTTTGAAGTGTATTCCCAATCATCCTCATTTTTCCAACTCATGGCATCCTCACTGTTTTCCATTTCTGTCTCTCTGGCTAGAGCCCAGCCTCCTGGGAGACATGAACTGTTCCCTTCATTTTGTCCCCTGACCCTCTCACAGGACCTGGTATTTATTGACTCAGTAAACACTTCTAGCAAAAGTGGAAACCTTAAGGTAGAGGGACATCCTTGCTAACTTACTATCTGAAGGTGATTTATAAATGTATTGGGAAAATTGAGCCAGGTGAAATCAGGTAACTTTAGTTGTCCTTACATTTTACTTTCCTTTGAGCAAAGAAGAAAATACATATGACAAAGGGGGAGGAGTACATGTGAGGAGAAAAAAAATAAGGATGATTTCTTTCTTTGCCTACAAATTAAAAAAACTAGAACTGAAATACATTTTTTTAAAGAGGCCAGTTGCTTTCTTCCCTTCTTTCCTCCAGAAAGGTTTCTTTTCATTCATTTATAATTAACTATCCTTCTATTCTCCTATGATACACTTCCTAACCCCCGGATACTCCTGATTGATCTCAGTTAGTATGAACTGCCCGGTACCTTAGCTCCACTTTCTCCAGGGAATCCTTCTTGCCCCTGTAATTCACAGTAGGGAAATTAACATACGCACATATTCCACAGATAGGTTTATACTGACTCCGATTTATCCTGCTACCTTATTTAGTTTTAGTACCCCTGAACCAAGAAAGGGCCAAAACACCATTTGAGAAACTAACTCCAATTTATAGTTACTTATTGTTTTCATCAAAATATCTTGGCAACCTAAGATAAGTGGAAATGTACACACCTGCGGAATTACAATTCAGCTCCCCTATGACAGGCACATGACAGGATAGCTGGTTATTTGGTGACATGTCTCTGAAACAATCTTCTTATCAATGGATCTCAAGGGAGGTATCCGGGAAGCCTGGAGTCTAAACATTGACCATTCATTTCCTGGTCTCTACTCACCTTAATTTGGCCACAGACTAAAGTTAAAGAGGTGTGGTAATCCCATTTGATGAAAAAAATAGTTTATTTAAAGTTCATTTTCTGATTATTAAAAATAGTTATCTCCTCAAATATACATAAAATACAAAAGGATAGAAAGAAGAAAATCATCCAAATCTCACTACCCAAACTAACCATTATTAATATTTTGTCATATTTTCTTTAAGCCTTTTAAAATACACTTTAGCACAATGGGGATAAATGCTTTTTTTCTGATTATACTCTGATTTTTTTACTTGACATTGTTACATAATTTCTTTTTATTTTTTATTTTTATTTTGGTATCATTAATGTCAATTTCTTTACATAATTATAAACTTCATATACACTTGTTTTAAACAGTGGTTAACATTCCAATGCTATAGGCTATCTAATTATTTCCCTTTTTATCAGATATTAAGATTATTTACAATTATTATCTATTCTAATGAAAATGTCACTGGAGTCCCTCATTCAGTAGTTCTTTTTTCCAATGAAATTTTAGCTTTTTTGGGTTTGTTTATTCTCCCAGACAGCCTGTGGCGTCACTCCCATTGGGATTCTGCTTGGAATTACATTGATCCCTTAATTTCTTTTAGACTTTCCAATAAGAACTTGGTATGTCTCCATTTGTTGAAGTTTTATATCTCAGTAATTTTTTGTGACAGGTCTCAAACATTTTGCAGAAAGGGTATTCTAAACTATATTGTTTTTGTGGATGTTGTTACTATGATTTCTAAGTGGTTATTGCTGGTATATGGAAATCACTGGTTTGGGTAAATTTATCTATCTTACCTCCAGACACAAATATTCAGTGACAATATAAAGTTATGACTCTGATATAAAGTTAAAACATTTTATTTTTAACTTATTGCTTGACCCAAAGCATTTAGAAAGGCCTTGTAAAACTTCTCACTAGTAGTTAAAGTAAATATAACAAGAGGAGGGCAAATTTTGGATGCCTCCCTAAGCAAACTTGAGCACAGAGCTGCTGAGACGCCCTGTCTCAGGCGGAACAAGTCAGGCCTTGGCCGCACAGCTCTGCAAGAACAGAAAATTAATTTCTAAGTTTCAGTGGTTGCCTGCACCTTAAACCATCAAATTGTTTCCTTCTTCCATCATATTCCCATCAGTAAATCAATCATTAAAATCTATCTCTAAATGTCCAAGACTGCCTTATTTACTGCTTGCTTTTTCCTAAGCGTGGCAACAATAAATAAAAATAACAGGAAAATGTCCAGTTGCCAGGCTTACCTTTGCTCCTTTACTTCCAGAGCTGCCATAACCCGGGTCGCCATCGTCCCCCTGTAAACAAAGCAATTAAGTACAAGCCCCCCGGACTACAGAGAGAGGCAGGCTTATTCACAAGAGAACAGGACAGCCAGTTTTTGGTTTGGTTAGGAGAAATTAGGAAGCAAGGTTTGCCACTGACACTTGGTGATAGTGGCACTAAAGGCAGCTCTCACAAACAGATAATGTGCTCTCAGTCTTACTTGTCTCATCTGTAAAATGGGGATAATAATTATACATATTCATGGTGTTATTATGAGGAATAAATTAGAAAATTTCTGGCATATGGTTTCTTAGTAAAAGGAGGCAGTAGTGTTTTGTCTTCTGGATAACACTTGTATTTTAATACCTTAGCTCCAATACGTTTCCAGTTTGCTGGATAAAAGTAAGACCTCCTAAATGCCTGGGCGTCAGCTCCTGTCAGATCCCGGTAGCAGGCCTCAGTGAGAAGCCCTGTGTGCTGGGGTAGGCAGGGCTGGGCTTCTGCTGGACGGGTGCGGATGGGAAGAAAGACTGGAAAAAGGGCTGTGTGGATGCTAAAGACAAGTGTGGTCCATTTTATAATTTGGCTTCAAGAGCATCCCAGCCAGGATGTTTGGGACCCAGGAAGTTGCCACCTTGGAAAAGCTGGCCAAGGAATTAATCCACAATGAGGATAATACCTCGATTCTTATAGCTATCAAGTGAGACTGGATGGTATCTTTAAAACACTCTTCTGAGAGCCACACCTGATATCTATTGAACTAAAAGGGTCCAAGGGCCAGATTAAAGGTAGCGGTCAAGCACAAACCGGTAAGCCTCGGGGACCAGGAAGGCCAAGAGCTCCTTTTCTTCCCGGAGCTCCAGGTTCTCCCTGCAAACAGAGCAACGAAGTGTGTCCTTATTAGGTTGTTTGTAAAGGAAATTAGAAATGATGACGCTGAGACAAGTTTTCAGCCGCACCCACACATATCACGCAGCGCGACGGGTGTGTGGCCAGGGCTGTGAGCGGTGCCACCAGAGAGCGGCAGCTGCAGGTGGCCCCTGCCGTCTACTCCCATGATAAACGGCACCTGGCATGTCGGATATACCCTGAACTGCACCCCTGGAGAGGGCCTACCAGGAGTCAAAGAGGAAGCTCTGTACTGTTTAAAAACTTAATAGAACTGTTTTCCGTGATGATTTATGCAAGTCATCTGGTGGCTGCAAAGACAACAGACTTACTAATCTAGTTTTAAGAGTCAGTCACGATAACCAAGGCAGCGTGTCCACTCTGGCAAGTTTCTGATTTCTGACTAGCAGAGCACGTATTGGGTTATGGATCAATCTCAGCATTATGTTGCAGAAAGTCCAGCTACCTGGGAAGGTTAACACAGGTTTGCAACAGATGGTTAACTCCTTTTCTTAAGAAAGTAACAAAAAATCAACTAGGTTTTACTTTCTAGAGTTACAGAAATGTGAAGATGGTACAGAGGTCCGTGTACTCCACGTCCAGTGGCCCCATTGTTAACGTCGCCTTAGTCACATTCATAGGGTGCATTTGCCACAACAAAGAAATAAATGAATATTGGTTCAGCATTATTAACTAAAGCCCATACTTCATTCGGATAGCCTTAGTTTTTACCCTAATGCCCTTTTTCTGTTCCAGGATCCCAGCCAGGATACCACATGTTCTATCTCCTTCTGCTCCTTTAGACTCCAACAGTGTATCAGTTTCCTTGTTTTTGATAACCTTGACCATTTTGAGGGCTCCTGGTCAGGTATTTTGTAGAATGTTCCTCACTTGGGATTTGTCTGATGTTTTTCTCACAATCAGGTTGGATTTTTAGGGGTTTGGAGGGTAAGACCGCAGAGCTAAAGTGCCATTCTTACCACGTCACTTCAGGAGTGTGTACTGTCAATATGGCCGCCGCTCCTGGCAGGCGGCGTCCTCACCTGGCTGAGGTCGTTGGTCAAGTTTCTCCCCATCTAGTTCCCCCCACCTGCCCTTTCCATAATGTACTCCTTGGAAGAAAGAATATGCAAAAGTGTGTGCAGCCCACACCTAAGGAGTGGGAGTGGTTAGCTCATTTTTAAGGACAGAAAAGCAACACAAGTGAGAAGGGCAAATGGATAATTGTCCACCAGCACTGGACTCGGGGATGAAACAGAGGGGCTCCATGGAAGGGCAGCGGCCGATCACCTGCCCTGCGCCTTTCTCTCAGGGCAGCGGCTCTCAGAGTGTGCCCTGGGGTCATCTGCCTCACAGTTACCTGGGGTCTGCATGCAGATGGGAATTCCTGGACCCTGAGTCTCTGGTAGTGGAGCCCAAGAACATGCCTTTTAAAATAAGCTTCTCAGCTGATTCTTATGCACACTGAAATTTGAGAACATCTGCTTCAAGGGAAGCCACACGGCTTGTCCAGGGTCACACACCTGGCCCCTGGTGCAGCCAAGCTTCAGGCCTGGGATTAACTGCTGGGTGCTTGCCCCCCCGGGAACTTGAGTTGAGGAGCAAAGTAGAAGTAAGTGTTGGGGGTTCATCTCAATAATGAATTTAGAGGGCTCGATCCATCTTGGGCTACCCAAAGTGTCTGGATTTGCTTTGGAGGCGTTTCACTCCCACATTCTTGCCTGCCCTCTTTGAAAGAACCCTTCTATCACAATGACCTTCTTCGGCACCACCAACCTACTTGGGTCTCTCCCCTTCCTCGTTTGTCCCTACACCTGCTCCGGGGCCCCTCCGCCCCACACACCTCCCCCTGGTCCCTCCAGCACAGCCTGCAGAGTGCCCTCATTTCGCACGCAAGCCCTCTCTGCACGGCCATGGCACCTGCACCCTCCCTCACTGCCAGAGAAGCCTGGTCCTTACCTGTGACACCGCTCACACCCTCAGCCCAGGGCAAGAGGGTGGCCCTGCCTGTTCCCAACCTCCTTTTAGACCGTCACTGCCACACCAGAAGCTCCAGTCATCCCTTCCACTGGGAGTTGGTGATCCTTGCCACCTTGGATCTCATTTCGTCCTCCAATCAACTGTCCTTGCTACTCTCGACTGCTGGCACCTGTCACTCAGCCCTTCACAGCAGTGCTCCAGCCCAAAGTCAGCCCTTTCTTACACCCTCCATCTCGTCTCAGGTCGAGACATTTCTCCACTGATTATCTACTCTTTCATCCCTCGTCAACCTCCTCCTTTCTTTCCGTTTTCCTCTTCTCTGCTTGGAACACTAGTCTCTCCCATCACTGAGAACAAACACCCAGTCTAATCTGTCCTGGACTGTGCCAGGACCAGTAGTTAAGGGCCTCCCTCTCCCTTGCAAAGCCTAGTTTCTCCAAAGAGCAGCTGACAGTCATCTCCTTCCCAGCAGCACAATGTTCAGTCCTCTGGCAGCCTGCCTTCTTTCCTTCTCCTCCCTTCAACTGCTGCATCTTTGAACCTATCCTCCGGAGTGTCTTAGCAGAAATGGGGGCTCCTGCACCCCTCCCTCCTGTACCTGCTCTATACCAGTGGGCGCTCCTGACCTCTCCTTCCTGAACTCTTCTCACTGGGCTTTGGTTTCTTTCCCCTCCTTTCTAGTAATTCATTGTCCCCTTACAGTTCACATTGCGCCTGACCCCCATTTCAGTCCCTTTCTCTGACTACTTGATGTCATAGATGTTGTCTTTATGTTGTGTTCACACTATTCTAAATTCCTAGGGTTGATTCAATGTCCTATTAATCATTAAGAAGCCAGAATTCTTTCATTAAACGAACAGTCACTAAGCGCTCCATATGTGCCCTCACGGGCCAGGAGCTGTGACTTAGAGCAAGAGCACCAGGATGTGTCAGCGAGCAAGGCAGATGGAGATCCCTGGAGCTGAGTTCCTAGTCTGGCTCAATACCAGTGCAGTGCCTTTATTTGAGAAAGGGTTCAGCAAGGTTTGTATGAATGGAGAAAAGGAAGGAAGGAAGAACGGAAGGAGGGAGGAAAAAAGGGGGCGAGGAGAAAGAAAGGCAGGCCTGCGCCAGCACAGTCCCCTCCCTGAGGCCCCTCAGCTCAGACCGGGTGGAGCCCCTTGTGAGATGAGGCGAAACTGGAATCCCTGACCTCATCCCGTCCACACCCACGTCCTTAGATGTTGCTGGCTCTCTAAGAATCAAGCCAGGGTATGGGGCAATGAGATATGTCCTCCTTTGTGTTGAAAAGGCTCTGGCTATACAACTAGACACACCTCTTGAAGAAAAACCTCAACTTTGGTGGATATAAAGAATGTGACCTACTTTATTTCCTTGGCTTCCCAAATGGCCTTGACTCCCTGCCTCTCCTCCTGGTCCCGGAGGCCCCTGAAACAAAAGAAGGATCGAAAATGTAGCAGAACATACAGTGACTTTACTTTAAATCTTCTGTGTCTCTTCTAAGAGGAAAATGAACCACAGATGGGGAAAGAGTTATGGCTTTACTGATTCTTGTTCTGGAAAAAAGTATCACAGCTGTCAAATCAAGACTAGTAAATAATAGAAAATTAATAAAGTAATTCATGCCAGATGTTGCCAAACGATCGTGCTTCCTTGTGAGAGTTCTTTTCCAAAGAGATTTAAGGTTCTGTCTTGTTTTGCTGTGAAAGCAGATGTTGCTTGTTAGAACCCAGAACTGCCTCCGGGCATAGCAAGCTCCCCCCCTTTGTATCACCTGCAGCAGCTGCACCCCAGCCTTGAATCCCCCCAAGGCCTCACCCCCAACCTAGTTCTAAGAAAAATGTGTTCTAGTTACTGGAAAACCCACCCATTGTTCCAGTGACTCTCATTCTAGATAGTTTCCCTAGCAATGACCAGCCACCCGACCGGAAAGGGCAAAGGTAACCTGCCCTTACCATAAAAGGTACCTACTTCCCTTAACCTACATACCTTCTAGATTACATCAGCTGGCAACTCAGCACCAACTGAGCTCAACCTATAGAAAGTGTACAAGACATACTTGTTTTAAACCATCCAATCAGCACCCCCTCTTCCTGAACCCTGTAATGCATAGAAGTCACGGGCCCAACTTCCCGCTCAATTTCCTTTATAAGCAGCTTCCCCCTTGCTGCCGCTGCTGCTCTCTCCTTTAGAGACAGCCATTCTGTCTTTCAGGCAATAAACTTCGCTGCTGGAGCTCTCGTGTCCTCTCTTCCTGAATGAGTGAATCGGGTAGCTGACGGACCCCCCTTTCATTGCTAAATGTCTAACATTTAAAGAAGGCATTCCGAATGGCATTTGCCTTCGATTACCTTCTTCCTGGTTCTGTGCCTTAGTGGAAAGCATGTTTTTTTTTTTAAGGTAAACATCTTCACTTGCAAGTAATATGATTTTTACAATAGAAAGCCTAATACACTTTACTAAAAATAATTAGCGATAACAAGATATGTTCAGGTGATACAAGATAAATATTCTGAAATAATTTTCACTTTTCCAGCAATTAAGTTAGAAAAGTAAATTATTTACATTTACCAATAGGAAAAAACTATAAAATACTTAGAATAAATTTAACAAGAACAATAAAAGATCTACATAAAGAAAGCTTTAAGATCTCATTGAAGAACACAACAAAACTTAAACAGACGGATAATGTACCACATGTCTATATGGAAAATCTATTTGATATAAGAGGAGTCTCCTTAACATTCTAGAAAGCGTGCTTCACCCGAACAGCTTGACAGCTGAACATTTAAAAATCCCAATTCAGAGACAGCCCAACTGTCTTGCTATGTTACTGACACTGGGGATAGGATTTTCCTTTGGGATATCCAAACACATGGCAACAAAACTCTCCTTTGCTTAAACTGCTTACGGGTACTTGTAAATAATCCCAATGCCAGTGAAATGAAATCATTTTCACAATTTTTTTGCCATGGTTACTATAATTTAAAAATAAACCAAATCAGTGTATGCTTAGTAAATTAGTTTTGTTCAGAAGAAAATTAATTATGACATTAACCTTCTCATCTTTTAAAAAATTAAACATACAGTAAGTCAGACATAAAGAATTCCTAGTAGGAAAGATTGTTGGACAATGAAGGAAGATGATAACAGCCGCCATCTTTCTCCCTCCCTCTTCATCTTAAAGAAGAGTCTCACGCTTAGTCTTATTCTGATCATTAAGGAATGGTGCCACCCTTCACTCCCCACAAACCTAAGCCAGAAACCTAAGAGTCGTCCTGGACCCCTCGCTCCAGCTCATCTCTCAAGACCTATCAGCTCCAAGTTCGGCAGTTTCTTCCCCTTCTGTATCCATCTTGCCTCTGCTGCACTGCAAATACCTACCTTCAGGACTTTCTCGAATTCTGTAAATGCCCTGACTGTAGCCTGGCCTCTCTCTAATCCACTCCCCACTTCTTTTTCCTTTTGATTTAAAAGGTCAGGCTGGGGCTGCCATTTTGTCTGAAATTCGGAGTAGCTTTCAGAATAAAGTTGAATGTCTTTATTTATTAACATGTAAAAATCCCTGGCAACGGTGGTTCTTCATGCCTCTTTGGTCATCTGTGGCCACGCCAGTCACTCTGTATCCGTGCTCTTCAAAGCATGTGAAGTCATCAAAGACTTCTTCATGTCTTACGTTTCCACACTTGTACAAGTTGTTCCCTTAGCTGGTCCTTTTTTTCTGCCTTTCCTGAAAATCTTAGTTTTAGCATCACTGATTCAAGAAGAATAGCTGACCCCCCCATCTGTATTGGGTCTTAAAACTGTCCCACAGACTCTTCTACTCTGCATGTAACTGTTCATTTATTTATCTTTCTCATCCACTATGCACTCACCTGTATGCTCCTTGAAGGAAGGGGCACATCCTATTGACGTCATATCTCAGAAACTTAGTACAGGACCTGGAACCCATCACCACCCATCGGTGTATCTGCCTACCTATCCAGGAATGGTACCCAAGAGGGATGAGGTAATGTATTTAATTTGTTGGTTTTCCATATGAAAATTTCATATACTACACAGAAGGATGAAGTAGAGGTATTTTAACTGTCCTTGATAATAAGGGGTAAATTGGGCATCTTGCCAAGGGGCTCACTTTCTGTGCTTCCGTCAGATAAAAGGAGCTCTGTGAGATGAAGGCAGTTTCCGAGGAGATCACTTTATGTGTAGCCACCTCACGCACACACAGCATGGTGAGAGATCATTCTGCTTGAAAGTACTCCAAAGCAAAAGATTTCTTAGATGGATGGGTGGGTACGGAGAGGGGCTTGTCCTCAGCGCATCAGAAAGCCTGATTGTGTTTCCTGTGCCGGGCCGTATGACGCACCAGACTGGGGCTTGCGGCTGCTCGAATGAGGTTCAAGCTTCAATAAATGGCAAATATATCACCTACTTAGATGCTGCTGGTTGTGTAAGAGACAGTGTTTCTAAAAAAGAGAAGAAAAATTCCCTGCTACTGCCAAGATATCAGAGTTAAAAAGTAGCCTGATCTCAGGTCGAGAGCAGCTGTGGGAGTATAAAGAGAAGCTGAGGGCATTTAAAGGGAAAGACCATTAGCTAGAGGCCAGTTCACCACTGGCTTTGTATAACAGCAGCCTTTTATTGAGCATTTATTTTGTGCAAGGCACTCTGCTAAGTGACACATATTTATATATAAACTTCTTCACTCCTTATAACAACACAATGAGATACATGTTAACACCATTTTACCAATCAAAAACAGACTCTAAGCATTTGACCCAAAGTCACTGTTAATGGGAGGGTGAGCTGGGACTTGAACCTGGTTCTGACTCTAAAGATAGAGCTCCCAGCAACTTGTGTGCTGTTCCGAGGCCATGGCGGAAGCAGGGTTCCCAAGCTCTTACCATCCATGCACCCGTGTTAACATTGTGAGCTCCCAAAGCCTCCCGGCGTGGGCACTTGGGCTGGGGGCCTGTTCGTGGTGAGGCCACCACAGAGCGCTTGCCAATCACAACTGCTTTAGTGTTAAGTGAAGATAGAAAGGAGATGTTTAGAGTTTAAATGTTTTAAAAATTTGTTCTTAGTGTCTTATCAGAAGGGGTTGCTAGGAGTTTGGGATCAGTGGCGGGGACTGTCAGGGACACCTCCACTCCGGCGGGCTAAGGCTGGGCACCACGGATCCTTCTCACACTTCAAAGGAGTCTGTCACCTACCATTTTCATGGGGGTGAAACTGCGCCTACACTCACAACAGCAAATAACAGGCTGGGATGAAACAGCCCAAGGAGAGGAAACGCTCAGCTCTGTCAGAGTCCGGTATGAGCTGGCTCTGAGAAAATAAGAAACAGGAGGCCAGCAGGGGTGGGCTAACGAGAGCCCAAGCTCCGGGATACCTGGGAAGATGGTGATCTTGCTGGTGCTAGCCTGGAAGACAGCCCCAACCTCAGCTTGTGATCCTTCTCTGTGCATCCTGCACCCCGTCCTTATTGAATCATTTATGGTTCCCCAAACTCACCACGGCATCTCTTTTTGTATGACCTGGCTCCTTTTCCCGGATGCCTGCCCCTCCCTTGGTCACCTGGAAACACCTACCTATCCCGCAGAAGCTAAGCCTCTCTTCCCTCGAAGTCCGCCCCCTCTCCCACCACCTCGCTTGGGTATAATTCCATGTTAACGCTCAGCACATCACATCTCGATTATTTGCTTGCATGACCTTCCTTGATGAGACTGGGAGCACTTGTCTGATTCATCCTTCCTACTCCAGACCCTGACACACAGGAAACACTCAATAAATGTTTGTCAAATGAGTAAAAGGGGTGGTGGATACTTCATCCGGCCTACATTACTTCGATATAATTTTGGATTCTAAAGCAAGGGAATTACCAAGCTCTTTGGATTTCAACCCATCTACCCCTCAATATTTTATATAAACAGATGAATAGTTTCCCGATAGGTTTCCCTTGGCATTCATCATTTTTTTTAAATTCCAATTTGTGACACCAGCAAGCTTTTAATGACCCAAGGATATGAATGCAAAATAGTTGCTTTTCATTAATTTAGTCCTACTATGGAATTTTAAAGTTTTCATGCTTTTTGAAGGAGCATATTCATCAAAATTGGGAACAAATATCCTCATGAGCTATAATTAATGCTTTAAAATATTGTATCGTGAGACACAGATTTATGCAAATAGCTTCTTAAACATTTTGATGATGGACACATCCACTTAAGTGAGGGACCACTGCCCAGCTTAACTAATGGACACAAAGTGACAGATTCCCTTGATCCCCATGTTAGCCAAGTCATTCATTCCCTTACTAGCTGACCTGGCTCTCTTGTGTGGCCGCCCTGTTGTTCCGGGCTCTGGGATATAGTATAAACAAGGCAAGGTTCCAGCTCTCTAGGCCTACAACCTAGAAGGGGAGACAAACAGCTAAACAAGTAAGTATGAACTATGCTGTCAGGCAGGCCAGGGCCAGGTCAGGTAGGGCCTTCCTACTGGCAGTGTGGTCTGGGGACCAGCAATACCGTCATCCTTGGAGTTCATTGGAAGTGTAAACTCTCAGGCCTCTCCCCAGACCCACTGACCAAAGTCTGAGCTTTAACAAGTTCTCTAGGTGATTCTTTATGCACTTCAAAGCTGGGGAAGTACTTACAGCAGACATTCCCGGTGCTGGGTGCGTATAACAGTCACAGAGGAGACGGAGTTACTGATATCCTGGTCTCCCCTCCAGAGGTCTGGCTGTAAGTGTCCTGGGGAGTGTTCTGCTGGTGACGGTTCTGCAGTCTGCCAGGAGACTTATGTGTAACTGGGCTGAGGAACCTGAAATAGGTCGTATTCTGGGAAGGATAGGAAGTCCCTGAGGGCTGAGATCAGGGGAGTGTGACCCGACTGACACAGAGGAGGAATTCCTAGACTTTCAATAATGGTTGAGCTGCTGAGGCCCGAGAGGCTGGATGCCACCTGCCACCTCCTTGTCTGCCAGCACGGCAGCCTGCTATGCAAGGCAGTGGCCAGGATGTGATGTGGTACCACGCTCAGCACTCAAATCAAGCCTAAGCACTGCGCTAGTTCATAGGAAGTAAACAACATCTGCCAAGAAGACCGCAGGCGCTTTCATATGAGACGGAGACCACAGCCAGGTTCAGTTGCTACCCCCATTACATACCTGAGGACCTCTACTTCCCAGATCGCCTTTCTCCCCTTTCACACCAGCCTCTCCTCTCGGGCCCTGTGTACAGAGAATTAAAGCATTATTCCCTAACAGAGAACACTTGAGTACTAACTATGAAATGCCAAGTCAGTAATGAGGGCAGAAATTGGAACGAGAACTCCACTCCCGCCTTTGGTCCTGTCTTGCTCTGTTGCACTCTCTCTGTGCAGGGACAGGAGGGTCCAGCCCAATACTTAGGTGCTTGGACATGTGCGGTCACAGTGAAGAAATACGAACAGTTGAAATTTTCAGTATTGCTTTCTAATTACCCTAAACATCTGTGTACTCCAAATGCATGTATTTCTTATGTTTAAAAGGAGTAATCCCTAATTATATAAATCTGAAACTGGAATATTTAAATGGATTTTCTATTCAATAACCACATAGAAGACTGGCCATAAATAAGATATGGCATGTGGTAAGATGAAATTCAGAAATTTTTACTACTGGAATATTATATTGCATTTTCACTGTGGCTTCCCTATGTGAGCAGAGAAACCACACTGTGTTTGGTTTTTGCATATCCTTTTAAACTGTGAAAAAAGGTTAAGTGTATAAAAAAGAAGAAGGGATATTGTATTATTACTTGTTTAGCAAGAAATAAAGCCAGACAATCTATTGAAATGGTTCCCCACAACCTCAGTGGCAAGTATTTCTTGCAAGGGTAAGTGAACTTTCCTCAGCTGGCAGGTAAGACAAAGAAAGGCAATCAAGCTAGAAGGAGACAGAGGTCTCAGGGGCAGACTGTTTACTGGTCTGAAATCTTGGAAAAATGTGAACAAAGTTTTTCTTCTGATGTCTAAGGATACTTTGCCCAACTTCCATGCACCAAGCTGCCAACATGTAATAGTTACTTCAATTTTTAAAAAAACTTTGTAGATTAAAACTTTGAGAAATTGCAGAACCATTCATTGTTTGTTCTGCATTTGCCAAGCAGCAAAGTTATTTCTCAAGATTTCAAAACTAAAAGTTTGGAGAGAAAAAAATGTGTTCTAACTTTCATAGTCTGACCTTCTTTCTTTCATCTTAGCATTTTCTAGGACTTCCATTCCCTTCTCTTTATTATTTTAGGCTCCATTTTCCTCTTTCTGGCACATGCTTCCTTTCCCTTCATGTGATCAGTGTCAGAGACAGGCATGGCTTGTTTCTTGCAAAAGGAAAGTGCTGGAGGCAGCTCCCTGGAGAAGAAAGCTAGAAAGGACAGGCTATAGACCAGGTATCACCTGCTGAAGACCTTAGCTATATTTGGAACAATTCGTTCCTAGAGTAGAGCCAATTTTCCTACATCACGGGCATCCAGATATGTTAACACTGAGCTCTTGTTGTGCTAAATTGACCAAAATTCCCAGTTTAGAGGCCCAACATTTTCTTTGGCTCAAGGTCTCCCTGAAATACTCTAGCAAGCCTGATCCAATCCAGTGCAGACCACTGCCCAGCACACTGGTTCATTTATTACCTCTTGAGTGGGACAAAACTTAGATAAAGGAGCCCAAATGCTGGACAAGCCATGTTGCTTCCTGACTTTATTACCCTGAAAACACTTAAAATATCTATAATTCTGCAAGGAGGGTTGAGGGATTCTATTAAGACTTCAGATTCTTTATGGTCTCACACCCTGATTAGTGAGAGACAAGTACCTGGGGGCCCATCAGTCCCGGTAAGCCTTCCAGTCCGTCTGGGCCGGGGATGCCTGTTTTCCCCTATGGTGATAAAGAATTCACCTGTTAACATTGTTTCTTGAGAATTTTGTCCTTAATGTGAAAGATTATATTTTTTCCAATCACAGTGTCAGAGTAGGATATTTGCAAAAAATATGAAAAAATAAAGGAAAATACAAAGAAGAAAGTAAAAGTCTTCTATAATCTCATCAAGCAGAGATAACCACAGCTATGTGTACTTGCTTTCAGTCTTTAAGCACATGTATACACATATACACATACACACACACTCCCTTCTCCTATAACACTTGTAATATATCATATATAATGGTGTACTGGGTCTGAAAACTCATAATTTACTTCACATCTTCTTCAAAAATCTCCAGGCATCTTATAACATTATATTTATATTCAAATAGATTAAACATCTAGGGATCAAAAACTGAGCATTCTCTTTACCTTGTCCTTGAACTCCCCAGAGAGATGTATTCAAAAGGAGTAAGGAAGGACTAAAAAGCTTAATTTAGGCAACTATTAGGATAGCTGAGTTTATGTCTCAGCAGTTACACAGTTAGATGTGATTAAATGCCCCACACCAGTGCTTTTTCCTAAACATCAGAAAGAGGAAATTTCTCAGCACGTTCTCTCC
The DNA here is from genome assembly GCA_032199065.1 of Smutsia gigantea. NCBI lineage: Eukaryota > Metazoa > Chordata > Mammalia > Pholidota > Manidae > Smutsia > Smutsia gigantea. The sequence goes on from JAVSCE010011856.1 coordinate 29,023, forward strand.
CCAATCTCACTTCATGTCATTTTCTTTCCTGGATTTGATTTTTTTTGTTGAAGTCTAAACTTGAAGTGTGTATGTGGGGAAGTGTCTGTGGATGGTGATTCTCTTGGTCTTTGTCTGTAGGAAAATGTCCATATTCACTCTAAGTTAGCTAGGTATAAAATTCTAGGTTAACAGTTATTTTTCTTCTGCACCTGCAAGGTATTACTTCATTGTTTTCTGGAATATGTCATTGAACTGAAGTCTGCTGCACTCTAATTTGTTATTATTTTCATGGGTAAAACTGTCTTTTCTCTGGTAGTGTTGGAAATGTTTTATCTTTAACATTATGGAGTTTCACCATGATGTGATTGACAGTAGATTTATTATTTATTCTCACTGTATTTTCAATTTGAGGATGTTTGTTTCTTCAACTTTGTAAAATTCTAAGACACAGCTGCTCTTTCATAAATACTATAGATTCATGAAGTGTGTATAATGTATCACCAACATGTACAAAGGGGAGATGATATGACATGTAGTATAATCTACTTTTGAACAAAACATTTAGAATATGCAAGTTGTATTGGGGTTTTATTGTACTCTTGGTTTAAATGGGTTTGTCTAAATTGTGAGTAAGGTTTCAGAGTTAATTGAATAAAACTCTAAATGAAAGGACACCCACTGAGTTACTAGAGTTATAACTGAAATCCAAAGTTAAATTTAACAATAATTGGGCCTAGTAGTTAGTGTCTCTTGCCATTAATTTTTATAATTCTTAATAAGGTACCCAAATTTTCTTTCAAGATGTACTTGAAATTGTAGCCTTAATGTTTTCTAACATTTTATTCCATAACCAATATAATCAAAAAAGTGAAAGAACTTTAGACTTGGAAGGGACTTTCCAGAGCCTTTATTCTAGCTCCTTGATTGAACACAGAATATTATCATTTGGAGTTAAGAAAAAAATTATTATACCTGTGGACCTGTATGTCCCCTTCGGCCATGAGCTGCCTAAAATAGGAGGAAAGGGTAGATATCATTAACTCTGAAAAATAAATGCTTTTTATATTTAATTTAATAATGGACATCTTAAGGCACTGATATTTAAAAAGTTCTCACATATTGCTTAAAACAATTATATACTGCACCATCAAATCAAAATGTTGCCAACTGTGAATTTCTATACAAGGGTAATTAAAATCATAGACAAATGAAATCTATACATACTTAGGAGAACAGATAGAGGCCCATAATTCATCTTCTACTAACTTATTTACTAGAGCTGGTCACAAGCTCCAAAATCAATTTGAATTTTATTCCTTTCATTTTTCCACAGTATTACTGAGTAAGCCAGAAATGAGGAGTGGAGCAACCAAAAGACAGGAAGACAGGAAAAACTGTGAGAACTGACTTTATGGCCTTTATTTATTATAGATTAATTTCAGAAGCTAAAGATAGCCAAACTAATTTTATCCACTTTCTTCCAAAAAGCCAGTTAATATGCTAACCTATCAAAAGTGAAGGAATCATCCCAAGCATTCAAAAGTTACTCAATTCAGTATGCTAATAAAATACCCAATCAAAATAATGGCACTACACATTCAAGTAGATTTGTCCTACTCTCATATGTAAGGTTAGGGTCTGCATATGCTTCAGATTGATATTTCATAGATGTGAAAATCAAAAGACAAAGACATTTTATTGTCTAACTTAAGATCTGATCTCTCAGTAAGGTTATTACAAGACTAGTATCCAGGATTTGCAAAATTTAATAAATATCAGACAGTATTTTCTTGATAAAAGTTTGAGACATTGAGGTCAGAATTCTATGTTAGGCCAGTATTGCAGATTTTAAATTCTCCTAATAATATTTCAGTCAAAATTTATTGTTATCTAGGAAACAGACTATGTATCAAGGGAAATGGTTGGAGGCTTATCTCTTTAAAACCCTGACAAGTCATCTTGAGATAAAAATCCAAATCCTCTTTATCCAAGGGAGGTAAAGAAGCTCTCCCCACTCCTTTAGCACAGGGGTTTAAACTGTTCTGGTCAATTCACTTCCATTTTATTCATAAAAATACCTACCAAGGATCTACTACCCACAAAGCATATTGGATGGCAACCACAGGAACAGATGACACACACATACACATACACACACACACACACACAAAGAGTCATTGACCTCAGGGCACCCTGACTTTTTGGATTTGGTCGGGAGGAGATAAATATCACAAATATTTACAAGGCAGAGTATGGCAAAGGGTTTTGGAAAAGGGAGGATAGAAATATAGGTTTCAAAGAAAGAAATCATATACAGTTGGTCAAATCAGGAAAATCTTCCTAAAGGAAGACATTTTTTTAGGTGGGTTTCACGGGATGTGTATGAGTTTTACAGATAGAGGATGAAAGAAGTCTTTCTCGGAGAGAGTATAACCTAACTAATGAAATAGAAGCAGGACAAAAGGAAGTGTATTTGATAGTGTTAAGTCTGGGTCAAAGATATGAGAAAAGAGGGGAATAGTAGGGTTACTAGGCTGAAAATACTAGGCTGAAGAGCTCATACTCCGTTTAGCAGAAATCACTGGGGTTCTTGGACAAGAAATGTACATGACCAGACCTGGACTTAGGTTGTAGTACGAACAACCGAGTAGAACCTTATATTCATGTGAAATATTCAGAACCTTATATTCTTTGTCTGAAAAGACTTAAGGGAGATGAAACAGGTCTTTACATCCAAAAATCTTTCTCTGGTCCACTGTCACAGTGTTGAAACATGATCAATAAACATTTGTTGCCTGTATCTTTAACATTTGACTTGGAAAGAACTTGATTAAAATTAGTCATCTCAACACATTTATTGAGCTCCTGTTCCCTCTGAAGCACTGGGATGAGTGATGGTAAGCGAAAGCTGGCTCCTGTCCTTAGGCAGGAGTTCGTAAGCCTAATGGAAGGCACTGACTTTGATCCATCATTCTCATAAATCACCTACCACCTATTTGGGATTTAAACTCCAAGTAGAGATACCTTGCATAGGTGTGAGAGATAGAAAACAAGGAAATAGGGGAGATGATTTTACACTTTTGCTTCAAATTTTCAAATGTTTTAGATGGGAAAGATTAAATCCCAAAGGTCTTAATGGTTTGCTGAAGCACCTGCAGTTGTCTGGTACCACATCCAGACAGCCTGACCAATCTGTGAAAGGAAATGTGAATGGGCACATCAAGAAAATTTCCCCAAAGAAGACCTGAAAGTAAGAAGACTTAGAACTCAATTCCTTGGTCCCCCATAGCGTGGCTTTTGGGTGGTTTACCAGGGCCACTTTCCTAGATAGGTATAGACTGGTTTGGGACACAGGATTTCCAGAAAAAAAGCAGAACATTGTTAATGGTAAAGCATGACATTAACCCTGAATCTTATTGGCAAACTCATTCACTGTAATGAATGATGCTCCTACAGTAGTGCCATGTAAGCATGACCAACAGCCTTCTAGATGGAGTAGGACTGAGGGCCATGCTTTATAGCACAACAATCTTCTAATTTTCAGTAAAGTTTGGCTCAGAAAGAGCCAACACACACCCAACCCGACCCCTCGCTATGCAATGTGGCCCTGATCCTTCTCTCCCTTCACGCCAACCCATTACAGACTCTTAACAGAGCACTGATTACAGCTTGTTATCCCTACAGGTGTGTCCCATCTACAACAGTGGTTCTCACCTGCAAGGGGTGATTTAGCACCCTCCCTTCCCTGGGAAGGTTTGACAATGCCTGAAGACATTTTTCACTGTCACAGTCAGGGGGCTACTGGCACCTAGCGAGTAGAGGCCAGGGATATCACTAAACACCTGACAATGCTCAGGACAGCGTCTCACAACACAGAATTATTTGGTGCACATGACAATAGAAGGGTCAGACACCAGGCTCTACAAAATGACTCTAAGTTCCTTGAGAGCAAAAATTATATCTTATTTGAGTTTGTAACTGTAGTCTTTAGTAGAACTGCTGGTACACTGTATGTGTTCAATAAATGTGTGTCAAATGAATGAAGGTGAAATCTGGCCAACTGCTGTTATTTCCCTGCATGTCCCACCCTACCACTGGCCATCTCCAATCACTTGTCAGCTCAGCAGAACCTTGCTGCAGTGAGGTGTCTTCAGTGCTCATTATCTACCTACATTTTAGCTTTTCAGTCTGTAGTATAGATTTTTCTTCTTTCTAAAAGGATAATGACTTTGCTGTTACTATAAAAATGTTACAAATTGATTTTAAAACATCCAAATACAGAAAATACATAGAATAAAAATTTAACTAATGCCAAACTCTCCATCTATAAATAACTATCATTAACATTTGGTAATCATGATTCCTGACATCTTTTTATGCATGTTTACAGATACTACAGATAGAATTCTAAATAGTGGTATATTTGGCTTAAAAGGGATGATATTCATGCTATTTTAAAATTAAAATATTACATTTATTTTTACTTGAATTTTAGAGACAAAAAAAATAAAACTGAAAGAATTGGAAATGTCTGATGGTAACATTTCTTGACAACAACAGATATGCACTTCTAAATGAGGAAAGAATGTTGATGAAAAAATTAGGAGGTTAGGATATATTTGTAACACATATTTTAGCTTAAGATGATGTTTAGACATTGACTCTTTGCCATGAAAGATGAGATTATAGTATATTGGTATTTTCACACACCTTTTCTCACTTTCCTATTTTCATGGTTTCTAGATTGTCAAATGTATAACATTTATATTTTGTTCTGTAATCACATCTCTATGGTTTAGTCTTATTACTACACTTAAAGGGATTCAAATTTATTATCATAAAAATTTTAAATAGGATCATGGGGACTCTATTGCCTGAGGTTTGAAGGCTTGATCATGTTGATTCCTTGTATGCGTAAAGGATAGCTTGGGAGGGTATAAAAATCTTAGGCCACTCCATTTCCCTCCAAACTCTGCAATCATTCTACCGATCTCTTTTGGTACTTAATGTTTTGAAGAAGGCTGAAGACAGACTCAGTTTTCTATCTTTTCTGTTTGGAAATTCTCATGTTTTTTCTTTAAGTAATAAATCTGGTAATTCACTAGGATGTGGCTCTGTGTTGATATTTTTGTATCAGTTTTTTTTCTGAATATGAGTATGAGTTTTCTATCTTCATATTTGAGCCTTTGTTTCAAGAAGTTACTTTTTATTAATTTCTGAATATTTTCTTACATTACACAGGTCTGTTTAATTTAGCAATGCAAACTGTACATTCGTTGGCTCTCCATTGTTGATATTCCACTCTATCATTGCTTTTGTGGCTTCCTTATTACCATATGCCTGACTATGTTTTCAGTCATATTTATTTACCTTTCTTGTTGCTTCTACTATATCTTACATTCTACATCCTTCTCTTTTCTATTGCTCTTTAAGCACTATCAGCATGCTTTATTCCATTTCTTTTGTCAGTTCTTTAGACTTTTTATTTAGAGCAATTATCTTGTCTTAATTTTTTCGAAACTCCAGAGAACTATTTGCTAGAGTTGCTCTACCTTTTCCTTGAATAGTTCCTCTTCTAATTAGGGTTTATCTGCTCTTTGCTTCATGTAGTTGTCCTCCTCTTATCTTAAAAATTTCTATGCATAATTAGTAACCATATGTTTAATTAATAATGAAGATCATTGATATTTCTGATTATTAATCACCTCTGAATAGGGCCACCTATTTGCTGAATTACTATATGGGGTGTAGGTGGACTTGAGTGAGTAGCTTTGAAATAGATATGTTATTTCAAACACTCTCATCATGAGTTATTCTTTTACCTACAGATACCTCTTCCTTCAAATTTTGGCATTTAAGAGATTCATGTAACTCACACAAAGTCCCTGAGTCATAGCTTCTGCATTATGATAGTCACTGTTTCTTCCTGTTTTTTGCAGTCTCCATGGCCTAGACAGCTAAGTTATAGATATTAAAAATGGAAATTTTGTTTCCCATTATTTCTGTGTCCTCTGCAGAAAATACTGATATATACTGAATATACTGATATTCCCTGATCTTCTCCAACCTACAGTACCCCTGGATTTTGTTCACTAGCCTTTTCTGAACTATGGCAGCTACTTCCAGAAAAATCTGATCCCTGCTTGAGGTCTGAGATGCTATGTGGCAGCTCTCCAAAGCTGCCTTTATTAGGATCCAGATTTAAAAACAGTTGGCCAATATTTGTCATGATGTGTGACTGAAATTGTGGTCATTCTTTACCAATCTATTTTTAATTTTTGTTGTTGTTGCTGGTGAGTTGATGAATAAGTATTAAAAAAAAAACTTGACTTTGCTGTCCTTAGTTGGAAGTCCTAATTTTACTCCTGAATGATGCTGCTGAATCTATAACCCAAGATGGGGCCATATTTCTCAGGAGTTGTGTGGTTTAAATAATACACAGTGATACTGTGTTAGCCTTTTGAGAGACTAGAGCCTCTATAAAACAGTAAAAGTACATCTCCCATGCCAAGATTTCTTGGATGATACTAAGTTCAAAATATTTTCCCAGGGTATGTAAGCTGGCTATAAACCATTTAGAAAGTGCACTGAATAGCAAATGTATTTCTTTATCTTTAGATGTATGGAAAAAGCAGCAGGAAAACACTTTCTCAGCAATCAAATTCTTCACATTTTAAATAGAATTTCTGTTCTTATTTCCATTTTCTCTGCCTTGCAAGAGGAGTGTATTCTAAGATACAAAAATATTTTCTTGATGGAGTGTATAATAGCTGGTTCTGTGAACTTCTGCTCAGAAAATATAATGCATAATAAATGCAATATATTAAACTATTTTTTATTTGTGCTTAACTTTAAAACGTTACATTTTTGGAGGAAGGCTGAGGAAGTTGGAGAAAGTTGGGTATACAAATAAAGAATAGAAAGAAAATGCTGCAAAATGAGAACAGACACATCTAATTTAGAACCCACTGCAAGTATTTACATATATTTTATTAAAGTTATGTCTTCTTATTGGATAAAGATTTTCTTTTACAATCTTAGTGTTCTTCCAAGAAGCAAAGCACAGAATATTTTTTCAATACCCCTTAAAAACTAACAATAAAAAAACAGAAAAGACCCAAAAGATTCCATAAGAAAGTGACTTAATTTTGCTCTCATATATATTTTTATGCCTATAAAAATATACAATGTTTTAAATAGCGTGGAGGTTCCTTAAAAAATTAAACATAGAACTACCATATAATCCAGCAATTCTATGTCTGGGCATTTATTCAAAGGAAACAAAAACTCTAACTTAGAATGACATCTGCACCCACATGTTCACTGCAGCATTATTTATAATAGCCAAGGCATGGAAGTAGCCTGTGTCCATCAATGGAAAAAGAAAATGTGATACACACACCCAGGAATATTATTCAGCCACAAAAACAAAGGAAATTTTGCAATTTGTGAGAACATGGATGGATCTTGAGGGCATTATGCTAAGTGAAATAAGTCGAAAAAAATACTGTATGGTTTCACTTATATGTGGAATCTTAAAAAAAAAACTCATAAATACAGAGAACAGATTGGTGGTTACCAGAGGTAGGGGTATGCGGGTGGGTGAAATAGGTAAAGGAGATCAAAAGCTACAAAATTCTAGTTACAAAAATAGTCAAGGGATATAATGCACAGCATGGTGACTATAGTTACCACTGTATCATATTTGAAAGTTGCTAAGAAACTAGATCTTAAAAGTTTTCAGCAAAAGAAAAAACATTTGTAACTATGTGTAATGATGGATGTTAACTAAACTTACTGTGTGATCATTTTGGAATTTACACACATATCAAATCATGTTGTACACCTGAAACTTATATAATGTTACATTTCAATTACATCTCAATAAAATATATATGATATTTTTAAACTGAGTACAAATAGAAACTAGTTTAATACATTGCATTGTTATGCATTATATTTTCTGAGCAGAAGTTCACAAACCAACTATTACATACTCCATCAAGAAATTATTTTTTTTCTTGGAACACACTCCTCTTCTTTGCAAGGCAGAGAAAATGGAGGTAAGAACAGAGGACTTACACCAGGACTGACTTTTCTAATTAGTCATGAAATTGGCAGAGGAATGAAGTTTTGGAGGCCAACGATATCACTGCCAGCCTCAGGTAGCCTGGCGGGGGCCAGACGCTGCTTACTAACTGCACTGGCTGCCTTCCTGTTTGCGTTGCCCTGCTCTTTTTCCTGCGTGGTGATTACCTGCAGCCAGCACCTTTCTGCCTCAGCATCAGGGCTTTCCCAAGGCCTCCCAGCTCTACTCTCAGATGCCCGAGTCAGTGTGCCAAGCAGTAAGCCCAGTGGGACAGGTCACCCACTCCTGACATCAGCTGTTGTCACCCCAATGTAGGCAACAGGAGCTGTAGGTCCCCTTGTCTGGAAGGGCTCTTACTGTCTTTCTTCTGGAGCCTGGTGTTCCAGGGGGGCCTGGCCAGCCTCTTCTACCCTGTCAAATGAACAGACAAATGTCAGTAATTATGCAGCACTGACACATTTCCTCTTTACATGTGCTTGTTCTCTAGGGGGGAGGGGGGGTTGGATGGATACACTCTGAATGGAGAGCTATGCTGCCTTTGGAATGTGGTATTAATTCCATTGGCCATAAATCGCATCTCTAAGGTAAACGGGACAGAGTGCTAATGACGTGGCTCCGCCTGATCATCGCCATGTCTAACTCGTGTGTGAGGTACAGGTCGGAGGGTTTAAACTCTCTCCTCACTGCACTGCCACAGAGTGAAATCAACAGCCCACATAATTACCTGTCCTCCACGGTCTCCTGTTAAGCCCTTTGGTCCTTGTATGCTATTGTCAAATCCAGGAACTCCCTAAAAAATAGAAAATAAATAGAAATATTAAAAGGTTTTGGATATACCTCCTTAAATATGTTGCTTGTGTAAAACACATTTAGTTGCCCCCCAAAACGTTAATGAGGAGTCCAACCCACTTGATAACAGAGATAGTTTAAAATCATAAACGGGGCTTACAAGCATTTTGTCTTTCCTTCTGTACTTTGCATTATCAGAAGAGAGTGGAGTCCGAAGGTGCATGTGTGGAGGAGGCAAGAGCTCCCCACTGAGGGCAGAGCTGGGAAGCAACAGCGACATGATGTGTGTTCATGGCGACACCTACCCGGGGTCTGCAGGTGTCCCTTCTTGTTACTGCCATGCTTTCCTTTAACTTTTGCTCTTCTTCCTTGGGGCCTAGGCAAATTGATTGAGAGCTGGGAGATTTCACTCTCCCCTACCCCTGGGTGAAGGCAGAGGTCTGAATGGGCGCCACCACAGGAACCTACGCACACTGAGCCACGCAGGGAACTCTGTCTGCCACTCTCTCCCTCTTCCTACTCCCAGATGCCTGGCTGCTTTCTACCACCATATGCTCAGCCCCACTTTCTTCAGAAAGTCCTAGAATCTTGATTTTTCCTCCAATATTCACATAAACATTCTAGCAGGAAATCACTGAAAGCAGGCATTCTTGTGGGATATTATCCATAGCAGGCTAAACTGAACACTTTCTATCTTGGGAAGTTAGGACCACCACAGAGCAGTGGCAGCATGATGCTGGGACAATCGACTGAGGCAGTCAGTTCAGTGAACATGCTAATAAACTGTCAGGGGACCAGAATTGTCCTGTCCTGCTAAGTGCTGGCTGCTGGGCCGTCTGGCTGACAGCAGCCCAGAGTGCCTTCATCAGTCAACAGGTGATATGAATTCGCCCACAGAGGCATGTCATTGCTTCAGATACTTAGTAAGCTTTTTAAACAAGTAGTTTCTACACTTACAGAAGAAGTTATAGGCTAACATGGTGAAAAAGATGGGCTTAGAATTTACTTTCTAACTGATATTACTAAAATTTACGTGAAAAGATATTTCTCTCTTCCACATACTAAAACCAAAGATTATTTTCTGCATTTTCTGTTTTACTCTCAAGTTTAAATATTTGTCTAAGTTCCCCAAGCAGGGTATATCTAAATGACAATATCAGAGAATTGCGTTTTTGGGAGAAAAGTAAGGAAAATGAAGGTAATGTAAAATCCAAAATTTCATTCCACTAGATGTATGAACAATTTACTGTAGTCCAACTCCAAACTATATGATTGTAGAGATGATGTTGGAAAAAATCATATAGTAGCACCTTCTGCAGACTAGAATATCCAGATTTGCATGCAGACCAGTTGTTTGGCCTCCCAATTTCTCTAGGCAGCTGGACAAAGGAGCACCATCTGACACAAATTTATGATTAAACACGGGCTTCTGCTAATGATATGTTTTAGAATGATGAACCTTAATAAACTCTGTAGCTCAGCCAAATAATCCGGCTCAGTTCCCCTCAAAACTACATGAGACTTAAAAACATATTTAAGTCAAAATGAGAAATTCCAAACAACTGTATTAGTTTTCAGGTGATCAGAAATTCTATCTGAATACACATAGGACTTTGAGCCACTTGCATGCATTCCCATGACTAACTAATCTGATCATGTGTGGGTTCTATTCATTCTATCAATCTTGCTTTCTCAAGTTTTTACTGAAATAGTAACCAACAAAGACCAATGTAAAAAAAGCACAGAGTTGTCATTGATTTAAGATGTACATTCCCAAGAGTCTGGGAAGGATTATCACGCATTGAAAAACCATCTAAAGTTTAATATAGTAACAAATAGCATGTCACAGAGAAGCTCTAGCGGTTTGGTTTTCAACCATTTCAAAATCATAGAACATTTAAAAAAATAAAAATTATTTTATATTATTCAGATTTGTTTAAAGATATTACATAGACAAAAAGTCAATTTAGCAGGCAGTTAGGGGGATTCTGATCAAAGTGAATGGCAATTTTATAGTAATACTCCAAGTGAATTTTTGCCACCATATATATAGATGACTGAAATTGTATTCAAGCTAGTATTGCTTAATCACCCTTATTTATGGACAATTTCTTGTTTCCAAATAGATATCCTGCAATTTTTTGAAAACTCTCAGGTCACCAGACTATTATCGGATGTCCCTAGTAAACAATGCTTGTCTTCAAGTGCAAATTCCTCTGCTTTTTAAATGGAGTTATCTTCAGTGCATACCTAACATTTACATTTGTTGATATATATTGCACTAAATTCCTCCTCTAATCAACCCATTGTGTACTGGGGGAGGAGTTACTAAAGACAAAGTCCTGAAAGATTCCCAGTTGCCCCACATCCTTATCAGCACTTAATATTGTCAGTTTTTATAAATTTTAGCCATTTGGATGGGTGTGTAATACTCTGCTCTGGTACACTGCTGTTGAAAGTGTGTATTAGTACAAACTTTTTGAAAACTGGCTATAAAGACTGAAGTTTAATGTATGTATACAAGTTATCATCCAGACATTTTACTCTTAAAGTACAAACCCAATAGGAATGTGTACAAATATGCACCAAAAAGCATGTACAGGAATGTTCATAGCAGCACTATTTGTAATATCAAGAACTGGAAACAACTCAAATATCTACCAACAGTAAAATGGATAAAGAAATCATGGTACATTCACACAATGGAATACTCTACAGGAATGAGATAAATGAACTGTTATTCACAGCAGTGTAGATGAATCTCAGAAGCATGAACTTGAGCAAAAGCAGCCAGAAACAGATGAATGGATCCTATATGATTCCACTTATTATATCCATAAGAACAGGTAAAAAACTTATGGTCCTAGAATAGTGATTACCTTAGGGAGAGCTGATGGTTATCAAACTGAATATGAGGAGGGTTTTTGGGATGCTCTGGTGTCATCCAATGTTCTATTTCTTTACCTGAGTGGTGAGTACACAGGTGTATTTACATTCATCAAGTGCATTTATATTTGTGTACTTTTTTGATATATGTTATAGTTCAAAAATAAGTTCTGGAGATCTAATGCACAGAATAGTGATATCGACAATACTGTATTGTGCACTTGAAAGTTGCCAAGAGACTAGATCTTAAATGTTCTCACCACAAAAAAAATGATAAATGTGTGACTTCATAGAGGAGTTACTAACCCTATGGTGGCAATCATGTTGCAATTTAAAAATGTATCAAGTCGTATAGCACTAGGGTTCCATGGGGCTTGGCATTTCCCCATATTGGTGTGGGTTGTGCCTTTTAGTGTAGGTCATGCCTACTCAACTAGGTTGTGTCCCTACGAAAGTAGGCACCTTTGTATCATAAGTTTCGCTTAATATCATTTTAGGTGGCTTAGATTCGAGGGAATGAAGCTAATATTCAATTGAGAAAGACTCAGAGAATAGGAAGAAGAGATGGCTTTGTTTCTTCCATTCTATCCATATTTTGGGGGACTCAGAGGAAGATGATGAAGTGGACTGGAACCACAGTTCAAAGATGAAGGACAGTTCTGAAAATGTATTCTCATAAAAATGGTGGAATACTACCCAGCCATAAAATGGAATGAAATCTTGCCATTTCCAAAACATGGATGGACCTACAGGGCATTATGCTAAGTGAAATAAGACAGAGAAGCACAAATACCATATGATTTCACTTATATGTGGAATCTAAAAAGCAAACAAAACAGAAATAGACTCATAAACACAGAACAGACTGGTTGCCATAGGGAAGGGGGTGTGGGATGGATGAAATAGGGGAAGGAGGTCAATAGGTACAAACTTCTGGTTATAAAATAAATAAGTCACAGGAACAAAAATACAGCATAGGGAATATAGCCAATAATATTGTAATCATTGTGTATGGTGACAGATGATAAATATACTTATCATGGTGAGCATTTCACAATGTATATAATTGTCAAATCACTATGCCATACACCTTAAACCAATAAAATATTGCATATTAACTATATTACAATTAAAAAATAAATTTAAAAACTGCATGTGTAAACGATGTGCAAGGCTTCTCACTGTCCATACTCATCCTGTGTATGAAGAGGATCTAGCGCAGGGACCTACTTCTAAAATTCCACAGCAATTGTGCAGGTGATGATTAAACTCAGGATTGCTGTGTAGTCCTTTAACGTGGGGCTCTTCCCCACCGGAAGTGCTGATGGGAACAGAGCCCCGACAGTAGCACCCAGCCCACGCCACCCCAGCACTTACAGGGTCTCCTCGCAGGCCCTTTGCTCCATGGTCACCAGACATTCCTTTCTTTCCTGGGCTTCCCTAAAGTGTATACAAATCAGAAGAAGTACAAAATAAGGATTTTTAATGACATGAATTAAAACAAATAAAAATCTTATCTTGTCCCTAATTTGAAAAATTAAATGTTTTTCTTCAAATGGAAAAAGGAACAACAGAAAAATAGTTTCAGACATCGTATGAACAATTTAAGAGTGACTCCAATATTTACCACAGTGATGGACTCCATGTTCCAGATACATTTGTCATCTTGTTTAATTTTTATAACTACTGTATGAACCAGGTATTGTTTATTATCTTCCATTTAATGAGGCAGCTGAGATTCAGAGACATCATCCATTTTTCCCAAGGTGGTTGCATCACCCAGAAAATTGGACTCAACTTCTCACTCTAAATATAGGTAAAGCAGATGATGGAATGTGGCTGCTGCTGGCATTTGCTCTAGATGGAATGAATAGCGCATGCAATGTGCTCCACTGAGCTGCAGGCCCTTGTTGACAAGCCTGCTACTGATCTTAGTGCGGTGGCCACTTTTATTCACTCCTCTCTGTATCTGTGCCCTCTGCCATGTAACCCTGCAGTGTCTTCCAGTTGTTCTGGAGCAAGATTTCCTGCCCCTGGGTTCAGTCATGACCTGACTCGGCCAACAGGAAGAGACAGAAGTGTTGCCATGAGGGGTCCAAGCACAGGCTTCACAAGGCCTTGAGAGGCCTATGAGTTTCTACCTGCTTCCTTGTGCTTCCACCATGGCCGTGAAAAGGTCATGGCCAACCTGGCCAGCAGCTGTCTGGTAGCCGCAGGAGAGTAAGAGACACCTGGACCGATAATTGCAGCCGACACAAGGGTATGAGCCAAGGTCAGCCGTGCTCAGCCTACATCACCTGAGCCACTCACAAGAAATAAATGTTCATTGTTGCATGCGAATGAGCTTGTGATTGTTAGACACAAAGCAGTTTTGGGGGCACTAGCTGACTGATATACCCAGGGCATCTGTTCCACTTGGTTGAGCACACCTTCAGTTCCCAGCACAGTGTCCATGTTGTCTCCCTGTTGAATCCCTACCTGGGATCCTTCATCACCCTTTGATCCTTTTCCTCCAGGAAGACCACTGTCACCCTAAAAAACAGAGAAGAATAAACTCTAATTCCCATTTTCTTAATGAGAAATAGCTTAGAAGAGTCTTCATGGTACACAGAGAAGGTTCTACCTGTTCTCCATTTAATCCATCAATTCCACTTTCCCCAACTTCTCCCTGAAAAGACAGATGTGATTGGAATGTGAAAAGAAGTCAGATACCAAATTTTAAAAAGTCTAATTTTATGTTCCATATATAGCTTCTTTGTTAATCTAGCCTTGGGTAATAGCAAAGCTTCTGAGTAATAGCTGTCAATAAATAATATACATTACCTACAATAAAAGACAGGAATAAACAAAATAGAATAGTTGGCAATAAAAAAAGAAGGTCAATAGAAACTTCATTTATACAATCTACTTGGTCAATAATCTCAAAAATATAAATATTTCTAGATAACAGATAGGCAGATAAATGGATATGTTTGGACATACCTCCTGTCCATTTAGTCCCCTGTTTCCCTGAAAATACAAAGGACATTAGTGATTAATGTAGGCAAATGGAATTAACATTGGGAAGACTTCATGATGTCTTCTGTGACGCTTACCTTAGGACCTTTGGCACCAGAGCATCCTTTAGTACCTTGCTCTCCCGCTGGTCCAGTGGCTCCTCTTTCTCCCTGAGAAAAAGCACATACCCAGGTGATGTTTTTCTATTGGAATATGTCCAAGTTTTGTGTTGGAAAGCAATGTGTGACTGCTTATAGTTTACAATACAGAATTCATGCTTATAAAAACTAAGAATGGAAGTAAATCGGAGCAACTCATTGACAGCCCTTTGCTTTAGATCCCACCTGGATATGCTGCCATGGTCCAGGTGGTATGTAAAAAAAAACAGACATACAAATAACTGGCAGCTAAAATGTATTCTCAAGATTTCAGGAGAATTCCAAGAGCAGATAATAAAGAACAGTTGACACATCAGAGAAAGATGCTCTGGGTATGATCTAAGGAAGAGGCATGACTTCTAGACCAAAATCCATCTTCCTTTTCTTTCTTTCTTAAACCAAATATTGCCCCTGCAGTCTTTGTCTTGGTAACCCTACAAGTCTGTGCAGTATGTAAACCGGAAACAAAATGCCATTCTCAGCCTCTCTCTCCCCAATGGTCACCAAGTTGTATCCATTCAACCTCCTTAACATATACACTCATACTGCCCCAAACTAAAATCAGGACCACTTTGTCTTGCATCTACTATGCAAGACTTCTTCCTGTGACTCCTGCCTTAGCATTCTCCATGGTATGGCCTTAGCATGGTTTCTAAACCTGTCTTCCATTATTTTACTCTCGTGCTTAATACCATTCAGTGACTTCCCATCAACTGGAAGACACCATCCAAATCTGCAGGAAAATCAAGACTCCTAGTAATCTGGTCTTGCTTGTCTTATAACCTCCTCTGTCTGTATCTTAGGTTCCAGCCATGTTGACCAGGTACCATTGTACAAAAATACAATCCTCTGACTCAGTTACATGCCCTTAAGCACACAGCTGTCTGTAATAGAATGTTCTTTCCTACAAAATTTGCTGGGAGAAGTTTCTATCTGTCCTGCAGATGTCTGCCCAAAAATTACCTTTGTTTGCAGCCTCCCTCTCCCATGCCCCACATGCCACCAAGGCTGCTAGGTATTTGTTCTGCCACTCTCTGTCACATGGTGCTTCATGATGCCTGTAGTATAGTCCTTGCGTGTAAGAGCTGGAAACACGGTTGTCTCCTTTGCAATTCCATTAGTCTGGAATTTACCTGATATAGGAACCACATTTTTTTTTATTTATTTGTTTTATTTCTAGGGCCTGGCCCTGTACCTGACACATGGTAAGATGCCCTCATATATATCTGTAAGGTCTTTGATAAGTAATATGGTAAATGGTAAGATGCTTAATATATAATTGTTAAATGAATGGATGTATGGATGGAAGGAAAGAAGAATGGATGGAAAGGTGGGTGGGTGGATGGATTGATGCGAGAGAGAGTGAAGTCCTTGGTAAGCAATATGGTACACTGTTTTACGAGTGCAAAATGGATGAGGAAGGGAGAAATGGCAGTGATTCGACTCCCTGAGGAAGAAGATAACTTTTGCAATGAGTTCACTGTGCGATGTTGGTGAGTAGCAAAGGGGAGGCAGTAGGCTAATAAACCACTAATGACCTTCAGAAGGAAAGCCCAAAGAGGATGAGGAAAGACCTCTAGTTTCACTCATGAGTCCTTGGAATCTGGCTTTTCTTGCCTTCCTCTAAATTGACACAAATGACTTCATATTGTAGATATGTTCTTAGGAATAAACAGCTGAAGAAACCTTGACTTACAGCAATGCCTTCCTCTCCCAGGTAGCCTTCACTGCCTTTAAAACCAGGGGGTCCCTGGAAACAAGGAAAGGAAGAATACATTAGCATTCCACAGACCCAAAACCAGAGGTAATCAAACAAAATTCCTCAACTATTTACAGTTTTTTATGCAGAATAGTAAGATTTTGAAAAAAATACTAGTCCTTCTACAACTGAGGCTGTGTTTCTACACATAAAAATTAATGGAATTTTGAGACAAGTACCCAGATAATTCCAGGGTATGTACATGTGTGAGTCATAATATTGTCTGTAGCACTTTCTGGGGTTAAACATAGCACTGGAGATTTTTTCCAGACAAGTGTTCAAAGAAACAAAACTATATTTGTCCAAGCAGACTAAAATTATCCTCTTTTCATTAAAAAATATTTTTTATGATTCGTGCTACACATAAAAAAACAGACCACACACATTTCTTTTCATTCTTTCTGAGCCCTGTTTAAAATCAAATTCTACCATTCTCTTTGCAAGAAGTTGAAGCATTCAGGAAATAAGAATATGAAAACTTTATTCAGAGACAAAGCTATGCTGATTAGAAGTGATAGTGCTATTTATAAATTATTCAAAAATCAAACACAGGTAAATAAAACAGTGTTGAAGTTAGTATTAAACATATCCATAATATGTTTTTATACATTTGAACATGTCCTAAAGCCTCATATCATATTTTTACATAAGGGCACATGAGGTTCTTTTGGTTAGGAATATGGGTGTGTCTCGTCTTGCCGGGCTTCCCTTGATGGCACCTCGCAGATACTCTGCTTTTTACAAACTGAAGGCCGCAGCAAGCCAGCATCACACAAGTCTATCAAAGCCATTTTCCCAGCAACACTTGCTCACAGGTGTCCTTGTGTCACATTTTGGTAATTCTTGCAATATTTCAAACATTTTCATTGTTATATTTGTTTTGGTGTCTGTGATCGGTGATCTTTTACATTACTATTGTACTTGTTTGGGGGTGTCACAGACTACACTTACATGAGACAGTGAATAATCAATGTGTGTGTTTTGACTTCTTTCCCAACTGGCCATTCCTCTGTCTCTGTCCCTCTCCTCAGACCCCCTATTCCCTGAGATAACAGCAATATTGAAATTGGGTCAGTTAATAACCCTGGTGGCCTCTAAGTGCTCAAGTGAGAGGAAGAGCTGCACATGTCTCATTTTAAATCAAAAGCTAGACACAATCAAGCTTAGTGAGGAAGGCATGTTGAAAGCCAGAATAAGCGAACAGATA
Source organism: Smutsia gigantea (assembly GCA_032199065.1). Lineage (NCBI taxonomy): Eukaryota > Metazoa > Chordata > Mammalia > Pholidota > Manidae > Smutsia > Smutsia gigantea. The sequence continues at coordinate 46,890 of JAVSCE010011856.1, forward strand.
GGTCTTTTGCATCAAACAGCCAAGCTGTGAATGCACAGGAAAAGCTCCTGAAGGAAATTAAACAATCAAATGAATGCCCCATGAAAAAATGAACACATGAAATAATAAAGCAAAACAGCCTATTGCTGATATGAAGAGAGTTTAGTGGTATAGACAGGTGATCAAACAAGCCATAACACTTATGTAAGCCAAAGCCTAATCCAGAGCAAGGCCCTAACTCTCTTTAGTTCTATGAAGGCTGAGGGAGGAGAGGAAGCTGCAGAAGAGAAGTTTGAAGTTGGTGGTTGGTTCATGAGGTTTAAGGAAAGAGGCTGTATCCACAACAGAAAGGTGCAGGCGAAGCAGGTGCTGATGTAGAAGCTGAGTAAGTTACCCAGAAGATTGAGCCCAGGTAATACATGAAGGCGGCTACAGTAAACATCAGGTTTTCACTGCAGATGAAATTGACTTCCATTGGAAGAAGATGCCATCCAGGACTTTCATAGCTAAAGAGGAGAAGTCAATACCTGGCTTCAAAGCTTCCAAGAACAGGCTTCCAAGAACAGGGAGCAATGCAGGTGGGGGCTTTAAGGTGAAGACAATGTTCATTTACAATTCCAAAAATCCTAGGATCCTTAAGAATTATGCTACATCTACTCTGCCTGTGCTCTATAAATGAAACAACAGTCTAGATGACAGCACATCTGTTTACAACATGGTTTACTGAATATTTTAAGCCCCACTGTTGAGACTTACTGTTGAGGAAAAAAGATTCCTTTCAAAATATTACTGCTCACTGGCCATACACCTGGTCACCCAAGAGCTCTGATGGAGATGCACAATGAGATGAGTGTTGTTTTCATGCCTGCTAACACAACATCCAGCCTGCAGCCCATGGATCAAGGAATCATTTTGACTTTCAAGTCTTATTATTGAAGAAATACATTTTGTAAGGCTACAGCTACCATAGATAGTGATTCCACTGATGGATCTGGGCAAAGTAAACTGAAAACCTTCTGGAAAAAGATTTACAATTCTAGATGCCATTAAGAACATTTCTGATTCATGGAAAGAGGTCAAAATATCAACATTAACAGGAGTTTGGAAGAAGTTGATTCCAACCCCCAGGGATGACTTTGAAGGGTTCAAGTGGAGGGAGGAACTGCAGATGTGGTGGAAGCAGCAAGGAAATTGGACTTCGAAGTACAGCCTGAAGATGGCACTGAATGGTTGCATCTTCTGATAAAACCTGAATGGATGAGGAGTTGCTTCTTAGGGATGAGCAAAGAAAGTGGTTTCTTAAGATGGAATCTACTCCTGGTGAAGATGCTGTGAAGATCGTTGAAATGGTAACAAGGATTTAGAATATTATGTATATTTCATTGATGAAGCAGCAACAGGGTTTGTGAGGACTGACTCCAATTTTGAAAGAAGTTCAGCTGTGGTTAAAATGATATTAAATAGAAATGTATGCTACAGAGAAATTGTTCAGGACAGGAAGAGTCAACTGAGGTGGCAAACGGCATTGTTGTCTTATTTTAAGAAATTGCCACGGCTACTGCAGCCTTTAGTGACCACCAGCTGATCAGTCAGCTGCATCCACACTGAGGCAAAAACCTCCACCAGCAAAAGATCACAGCCCGCTGAGAGCTCAGGTGATGGCTAGCAGTTCTAGCATAAGGTCATCGTTAATTAAGGTATATATATATTTTAAACATAATGCTATTGCACACTTAATAGACTATAGTATAGTGTAAACATAACTTTTACATGCACCAAGAAACCAAAAATTCATTTGACTTACTTTATTGCAATATTCACTTAATTGTGGTGGTCTGGAACCGAATCCACAAAATCTCTGAGGTTTGTGTGTATACGAATCTTTTCTCAGTTCGTGTTTTTATTGGCCTGTTTTTGCATATACATCTGTGACAACATTTTGGTCTGGCTAAAGCTGAATGAGACATCTTAACATCTTGCTTTTCAGCAGACTTCACAGAATACTCCCTACTTAACTGAAAGGACTATATGGTCATTTAAAATGGAAATAGAAATGGCTGACTAGTATTCAGGAGGTTTCCCATTATCCAACATAAGGATAATGTTGATCTTTGCATATCATCGTCACTTCTCGAACACCGCATAATGAAGGATCTTGGCAGTCATTTCTCCTGAGACGTGTATACGAGGTTTTTTTAAAGACTCCAATTTAGAATGCCAAGGAAAAGTCATGACTATCTAATTTGACCTATATAAGAGGACTATAATAAGTGGCTGCCTCAGAGATTCTACCTAGAAGTTAAAATCACCCCTATGCTCATGGCTGAAAGACATACAACATTCAAGTGAAGTAAGCCAGAAGTCTGAACTAAGTCACCTTCTTCCCTGGTGTTCCAGGCTCTCCAAGTGTGCCATCTCCTCCAATGCACTTGCAGAATAAACAGCAGCATGTCCTTTCGGCAACATTGACCTTGGGGGAGGGTAGTAGGAAGCATGTTACATGTGGTGGGCCTACTTCCCAAATCACACATACAAGCTCAGTGGTGTGGTTCTAGACTCCTACCAGTTTCAGAAGTCTGTTCACTAAGAAAGTGAATGTGCTCTGGAGAGAATGCACATGGAATGTTCTTTAGCTTCCATGGTTCCTTCTGTGACCTGCATTCTCCACTGTATTGTTGAGGAATTCAAAATCAACTCAAGACACTTTTGTGTTTTCAAAATAGTATCCATTTAGCCGTGGCCAACTCATTGCATACTAATTTATTAGTGTGATTTCCTATTCCCACCTCGTCTCAGCATTGACCATGGTGGTGTTGACTGCTCTGCAGAATTCTGTCCCTATAGTGTGTTTAGTAAAGTGAATGCATGCTGTGCTCTCCTTGTCCTGTCTTGTGAAATCTCTGTAGGCTGAAGGACTCAGTGCCCAATGCCGCAGTGCTTGGGGCCAATGGTAAATACTTTCAGAAAAGTTTATATGTAACAGGATTTCAAAAACACCAACTGCATGGTCAACATTTTGGAAGCACTCGCCATCCTGGGAGGAGGCATGGGGAGAATATTTCTCTTTATACTCCTGTCCAGAAAAACATCAGATGTTAAAAAAATGTAGCAACTTTCATTCTGGACCTAGTTAGTCATCCCTTGAATAACTGACTTATTTCATTGTATTTTTATAGTTAACCCACAAGATTTATTTTTGGGAAAATTCTGTTTGCAATAAATGCTATGCTTTGGGGAATCTAGTAACCGGAATGTTGCTCATGTGATTGTATATTAATGATACCATAATAAAAAAAAATTTTTTTAATGCTATACTTTGCCTTAGTGGGTTATAATGTTCCTTTCCTAACATTAGAATGCTATCCTGTTTTTTTTCTGAAAATCTCAGAAAAACTAATAAAACTTGAAACATGTGAAAGCAAATAATAACAATGAAATGGATCCTATGATTTCATATTAGATTATATAAATTTTCTTTGGCTCACCAAAATCCTACGGCATCAAATTTTTTACTATTAACATCAAAACTGATCTATTTCTAAAATTAAGTTTTTCTTCTATAGTGTTACATTTAGGTGATATCTAAAAAACTGACAGGCTTTTATTTTGAAGAATAACTTCTTCCATCTATGAATCACAAATACAGATTTCAAGGAGTAGTAGATGGGAAAAAATACATTTTGTAAAATAGACACTGTCTTTCCTTTCCATATGCTATAAATAATTACTTTTGCATAACTAGCACACCAAACAAACTGTGTTTAAACATCTATTTATGTACCAATTCTACAGGTGGTAAGTAGCAGTAGCTAGCACTTTATTGGAAAGTGTCCTGACATGCTGATTATACATTTCATAAATTGTAAGAACAAATGACAAATTATTAGCCATTTATCAATATGAAAGTAGTGCTACATAACTTGATACACGTCACCACTCTACCTTGAAGTGAAGTGTTTCTGAGAACAATAAGATTGAGATGCATCATATTACAGGTGCTAGGTTCTACAACTAGATCATAAAGCAAAACTCTCAGTTAGTCAAGACAACCTTTAAAAATGCTTTGATCACACAAGATGCAGCACAGGAAGTCCCCTCATCACTCCACCCATTCCCCCCCCTCCCCCACTGGAGTAGATTGCTCTTTCTCTGGTTAAACTCTAAATGTAACTGGCTTTCATTAACAGGCCATGTTGCAGGGAAAATACAGATCTTAAACACTCAAATTATACTCAGTGTGATGAGCTGGGACACTTAGGATCTGCAACGGATGTAAAAATTGGTTAGCTGAGTGAGCAGACAGTTCACCCTCATCTCTCGCTCTCTGTGGCACTTAACATTTATTGACTATAATTTGGACAGGACTGTAGGTGCTATCTAGTTTCTTCTCCCTTCTTTTTTATTTTTTGCCAAGCATATAAATTAAACATGCTTCGACATCTCACTACTATATTACATTTCTTTCAAAATGCTCTCTTCTTTAGGCTGTTTACCAATTCAGAAAAGACCTTCACTCCCAGATGAACAAAATTAGTTCAAATTCATAAGCATAAAATTAAACCTGTATATAAACAAGCAGAAAATTTATGTTCACCAGCCCTTTCTGAATAACTTACTAGTTGCCTTGACAGTCGGCTCCCAAGATCCCTCATCCCAATAGTGAGCTGGGTTGTGTACTCGAATCCTTTCCCAAATTCAATGTAGAGAAGATCAGCCAGGTCGCCCGAGGCGCTGGCTCCATCCAGAGCAACAGTTATGAGGGCATTCAGGCCTGTCCAACACAGTTTACAGTTCTACAGGTTAGATGGGTTTGGTTAATATTTGTGTATATGTATCTAAATTGTTATTCTAGGAAAACAGTTGGAAGAGGATCGGTCATTTTATTGTCCACTTCTCCCAACCCTACAATGTGAACTGAAAAGTGACAAGACCCTAACCAGAGACCAAAAGGAATTAACATTTTCAAAACGAACTAAATCGGAGACAGGGAAAATTACAACAGAACTTCCAGTTCTCTAATGATCTGAAGTGAGATAGTTAAAAAGGGTCTGCAGAGCATGTACAGAGGTATTCACATATCAAGAAAGTAAGCATTTGATGTTCTAAATTTTTGCCATGCAAAGAAGGGATCCTTGGAGAAGCATCATCTAGGAGCTTATCAGAAATGCAGAATTTCAGGCCCTATCCAGACCTGTGGAATCAGAATCTGTATTTTAATAAAACCCCCATGTGATCTGTATGCCTATTAAATCTGAGAAGCACAGTGCTAAATGACCTCATAAGGAAATGATATTCCACTGAAGTGGAATAAAGGAAGAACACCAAAGATCAGGGTGGTCGACTTGCCATGGTTTGCCTCAACTTCCTTGGTCTTGGTGCTCACAGTCTTCAGCTTGTCTCCAGTGAAGAAGGTATTACAGGTAGCAAAAGATAGAGACCGCTTGTCAATAATTAGAGACAAATGACGTAATTATCCAGAGCTGTGGCTCATCGGCATTGAGATGTTGTAAACCAGAATATTTCAAAGAAAACTTTTAGGAACTAACAGAGGGTTGATTTATTTTGCAAAGTAAGAACATTAAATGATGATAGTAATAAACCTGGTAATTGTTATGGTGGAGATAACCATGATCTCAGTTATTAATAATTACTATCTGCCTAGAAATTGGCTAAGTGCTTTGCATTCACTGTCCAATTTGTAAGATACAAATACAACTGTAGAGGTTGTATGATTACGGCTCTATTTTACAGACAAGCAAACTGAGGCTTACAGAGGTTAAATGACTGGCTCAAGTGGTATTTTTAGGTTTTTACCCAGGCAGCCTGATTCCAAAGCCTACACTCAAAGGAAATTTAATAACAAAATGTATGAAGGACATAATCAGAGTAAGGAGCAGTCCTAAAATTGAATAAACTCATCTTTATGAAAACCTGACTCTGCAGGCATAAGTTTTCTCACTTTCTTGGGGATGAGTGAACAATTCTTGGAAAGGACTTGGAAACCAATGGACTAGAATAAAGAAATGTTCAAGGACTTGACTGAGAGTTAAGAATGTCTTCTTATATAAATTTATATGTGATTTTGAATGACAGTAGAAAGAGAATAAAGAATAAAGTCCCAGGGACATAACGGGGAAAGGGAGAATTCTAGGAGATGAAGACTGAGTGGCCGGATGAAGTGGAATAAAGGAAGAAACAGCAAAGAATAGGGTGACTTGTCATGGTCTGCAAGGACTTTCTTAGTTTTAGTGCTGGCTTGTCTGAAGCCAACAGGGACAGTCAGCCACTCTTCCAAGAATGAGAATAATGGAGGGAAAGTGAGTGGTGGTGTGGGCTGGGATATGTAATGAAGAATGCGGACTTCATCAACTGGTGTTTAATGATCAAGAGAAGGCATGCTAATGGGTCTATCTGTAAGAAGGGAAAATCTCACATCTGATTTTTCTTATAAGTTCCAGGAAATGTAAAAATTCAAGAGTTATGAGAACCATGGGATTGTTGATTTGCAAGAAATATGCATATGATTGTTATTTGTAACTTTTTCTCAGGATGGAGGATTCCAAACCTGCTCCTTTCAGATTCATCCAATAAATGAGTCATATGATCTTATTACAGCATCTCCAGTTCCTAAGAATGAATTAAGGAAGAAAAGATTTCAAAAACTGGGAGAATAAAGAATCACTGAGTGGATTCTAGAGAATTGGAGTTTTAAAAATTAAGAAACAAATTCAAACCCCAATCCACATGGATCAGCTATAAAGTGGCGCTTGCTGCTAAGGATCCTTTTCTCTTGGCCTGTTTTTGTCCTGTGGAGACTGAACAGTTCACATGTATAAATACCTGGCCTCAGACTAGGGAAGTTCTCCTTCATCAACAGATCATAGGGATCAACTGAATAGGTCCAGTATTGACTGAAATAACATGTTGAAATACCGAAAGCCAGAGCTGGAGGAACTCCTCGTCCATATTGAGAGCCATCTGACACTTTTCAGAAACATAATGGCCATCACCCCTTTATCTCTCCCATTCAAAGATTCTAAATTTCTGAGGATATTCAAAATCTAGCTTCTGAAGTTGAAACTCATTTACTATTTTTTTTTCCGTGGGAGTTGGAAAAAAGTAGATGGGTCTTAAAAATCTGGTCTTCCAAGAGAAATGTCCTGGAGAAACTCAGGTGCTTTCTGCAAAAGACATTTTTCCTCACAAAAGAAAAGCTGAACTTAAAAAAAACCCTACCAACCCAACCTAAGCACTCTAGGATCTTTTCTCAGTCTTCATTAATATCTCTACTAGACATCATGAAAAGAGACCAAGACTTGATAGGATAGAGATTAGCTTTAGTAAATAAGGGCAAAATAAATATCCTTACTCTCTAGCTGCAAATTCAGTGAACCTTGCAATTTGTTTAAGATTGAGGAGACAGAACTAAAGAGAGAAGACAAAATTCACTCAACCTCTAATAGCTAACTTGAGAGGCAGATATCTTGGGTCAGATTCCCTAGAAGCAGAGCCCAGATTGGGATTCGGATGCACACAATTTATTGAGGGATCACTCTCAGAAGAATGAGGGTGAGGGAAGCAGTTTGGGCAAGGGAAGGAGTTGAGCCCAGACAGTGCTTCAACTGGAGCCTAGCTTCAGCCTGATCCCACAGGGAACTCTAGAGCATAAATTACACCGCAGAACTGGTCCAACTCTTTGTATCCTACCTGCTGCCCAGGGGTTGGGTAGGGAGTAGCACCCCAGGTAAGGTGGCTCCCACTGGCCAAGGGCAATTACTTAGAGAAAGAGGAACCTGTAAGTTAGCAGCCAATATTCACAGCAGCCGGAGGATGGGGGAGCCTGTCTAGAAAAGGGGTCTGGGTGGGACACCAATTGTCTTCACTGAATTTGCAGCTAGAGAGTAAGGATATTTATTTTGCCCTTATTTACTAAAGCTAATCTCTGTCCTACCAAGTCTTGGTCTTTTTTCATGATGTCTAGTAGAGATATTAATGAAGACTGAGAAAAAGATCCTAGAGTGCTTATAAATAGACTCATTAGCATATAGGAAAGTATTTCTATTCTTAGTCAAACCAGAACATGTGGATGCATTTTCCTTCCACTAATGCATATTTTAGTAAGAACTGACAAAAGTCAGACCAGACATTGGTGTCTAAAGCCAAAAGCCTAGTGCCAGAGCTTTAAAAACTCAAACACTGTGGTTGATCCATCTGCAGTCTGAAAGAAGGAACTGATCATAAAGCCCCAAAGCATGAGTAAACTTGTCCAACAATGCTTGCAACTCTGGAAACGTTTGAGTGTTAGAAGAAAATAATTCAATTCTCCCATTTCTTGGTCAAGGAGAAATACCTGGTTCACTTCTTCTGACACTAAATAAATACCAATATTAGGTAACGTGGGCCAAGGGAGACAGGAACATTCTCGAGGAAAGCTCTGGAAGAAGAAATACAGTAATGCAAGAGAAAGGACAGGCCACTGTATTCAGTGCTGTTCTGTCTACACAGGGCATAAGGGAAAAAGCAGATGCCAGAATGTTCTGAGAGCACATTTGCTCTTCTGCCAAGTGCATACAGAATGGGGAGGCTGGCGGACCCAGCGCTGTGTGAGTGCTTGGAAACTCAGGAGCTATATTGAGTTCTGAGATTATAAAGCTAATAAACATTTCTTCCCCACCCCCACCCCTCCCCATGCTCAGCACCTTCTTTCCTAAGTTCACCAGATTTTTGTTCAAGGTTTTCAATATCATCATCCAATCCATCGGAAAATAAGAGAACCACCTAGGGAAATATTCAAAAAGAGAAATGAGTGAAAAGGAGGTCACTGTAACCATAGACCAGCAAACACAATGAAACAAAGTTACCTTTCCTCGAGCAGCTGATTTATTCTGAAATGCATCCCACAAAGAGCTCAAGAGGTTTGCGTTGAGAAGAGATGGTCCTTTAACCGTCACATCCTTCAAGCTATACAGTATGTTTTCACTGTAGATCTCAAACTTGGGGGAATATTTTTCTATGGCATTAGTCACTTGAAAGGCCACACTAACGTGAGTCTCTGTGCCCACCTCACAGCTTACCCCATTGAGGGAGCTGATGGCATGTAAGATGTCTTGAAGGTAGGTTTCTATCCAAGACTGACCTTCGAGCAAAGTCTGCCCATTCTCATGAGTTGAGATGTCAAATCCCACTACAACATCCACAAAACAATCTAGGGTTCAAGGGAAAAGCATATATTATTACATCAACAAATACCTTTATTTGGCTTGGATGTTATATTTAAAGCAAGGGACTTAGTTCTTATTTCTATTCCAGTTATAAAGTTGGAAAATAAAGAAAAGCATGAGTGAATAATGGAAGAAGCTCAGAATCTCTTTCATAACCTATAAAAGTAGAAGTATATAGTATTATTTTTTGACTGGTATAAAATCTAGGTGATTCCTTAACAATCAAAGTTCTGAATGATTTTATTATAGCCACCAAAAAACCCATGCAGAGTCATTTAAATACCTGAAATATTGTGGAAATGTTAATAACCTAAAATAGGAAATTCATATTATGCTGCTTATCAATTGAGGTTATTCAACAATATTATATCAATCAAATTATAAGGAACATATAAGAGCATTTGAATAGAGAAAGTCATTTGGAAAAAATAAATCACAAAGCACTTGTCTAAAGGAATGATTTTGTTGATTCATCCTTCTAAAAACAACCTCTGACTCCTCTTTTTATCTTATAACATCACAGAAAAAAAAAAAGACTCCAAGAGATCCTTGAGCTCTCCTCACAAGGGAAGGACCTGGGCGCCAGTCACCCACACTGCACATGTCCAAGACGGCACTGCCTTCAGAGCTCAGCCGTTCAGGAAGCCAAACCCACAGTCATTTGGGGGTTCAAGAAATACTGAGAGAGGTATTGCATTTAAAGTGCTTTGTTCTTATTTTTATTAACTCCAGGGTCATGTAAGGACTGGAGAAAACTAGAAAGGGTTTGTATTTTAAGTTGAGCAACCTGAGGAGAAGATAATTGGAGAAGGATAAAGTATGACATATGCACTCTTCTTTTAAGATCTTCTAGGTTAGCTAAAGACTTCCACATTTCCAGCAAATTCAATACATGCAGCTTGCTTGGTAAAATAAAGGGAGTGAAATATTCGTTTTTAGTTTGCCTTGTTTAGATAGCAGATTTTCAGATATTTGTTGTGTGGACAAATGCCACCTATAGTACCTCTAGACATACTGGTCAGTTGGGACATTTTAGGTCTTTGAAACCAAAATGTCAGTTTCAATTCTTAAAACAAGAGCTGATAACTTGATTCCTTTTTATGAGAAAAGAGTTGGGTGAGGGAAAATAAAAGCCTTATCAGACAGTCATTTTTCACCATAATATTCAAGGTAAATCAATATGTTATCAAAAAATTTGAAAGTGGGTTTCTTATTTTACTGTATGTACTTTACTGGAAAATATCTTCTCCAATATTCAGAATTACTTTCTTTCTTTTTTTTTAATTTCATCTTACTGTTGAAGAGAAAGAAAGTAGTCAGAAGGAATCATCAGAAAATATCCTTTCCCAAATTCCTCTTGAATCTATATCCTTTTATTTCTATCTTGAGATTGAAAGTTTCACTCTTGGATGAACCTTGCTTTAACTTTGAACAGAAAACCATTCGGTAACTAAAATATATTACTGCCTTCAAGGGAAAGAGTCTTTGGTGAAAACACAAACATTGGCTGAAATGCCAAAATGTCACTGAGTGATCCTGGGAGCTATCCCCTTTTACCGGAGGTTTTTGAGTATTTTAATTTATCTACATTAAAGTACAAACTCAAGTAAACAGGTTCTTTGTGTTTATTTAATAAAAATGAGCAAAAGATTCCATAATAATTTAATCAAAGGAATGGGCTTTAGGGGACAAACGTAGAGTTAGCAGCATGGATTAGCCATACTAATCCAGTGGGCTCTTATGTAACGGCCTTGCAAACTCAACAGAGAATTTGCTTTCAAATCAGGAGCCCTTCAAAGTTAACAAGGGGCAGGGGTCATTTTAGAAGTGAGCTTAGGAGAAGGTTCAAAATGGACTTCTGGTAAAATAATGAAGGGCTAAATCAGGATAGAAGGAGTGGGAATTGAAAAGGGGAGAGAAATGCAAGGGAGGGTAGGAAGGTGGCCTGGCTAAAGAAGGAGATAAAGAGAAGACACAGAAGTATGTGAGTGTTTGGCTAGTGCTCACCAATGGCAGGGAGCAAGCCTGGAGTGGGAGGCACAAAGTTTAGTCTTAGTAATGTACAAATCACAGCTGTTACTACTAAATAACTTTTGGCAAATCTCTGAACCTCTCTGGGCATTAATTCTCTTGTCTATAAAAATAAGGAAGTTATATATTTCAACATAAAAGTAAAGAAGAACAGAAGAGTAGATTGGACCAGACAGTTACAGTCTCATTCATCCGTGCCAGACCCAAAAGCTGGTTTTAATCATCTGACTTATAAAGAATGTCCTTAATTGGAGTTGATGATGGCAGATTCTTAGTATAAGAAGTGCTGTGAAGAGGGCAGGATATATTAGTACAATTAGATCACAGATTTTTGAGAAACTACTTTAAAGGGGAAAGTTGGGCTATTGGCAGTTATTAGCTGGGATAGGAAATAAATTTGTTTGGGGCTTTTGAAAGAAGGGAACACATGTGAAAAAAGAGAAAGAATGATCTAAAAAGTTAGGTACTGTAAGAGACATAGTTTCTATACCTCCAGAGTCGCTTGCCCCACCTCCCACCCGCACACCCAGGACTTGGACATCCGCCCAGCGGAAGGCCTCAGCTGCGGCCGCTGTCTGGTGCCCCGATGCTCTGGCACGGCCTTGGCCCTCCTCAGGGCAGGGCGGCTGCAAGGACTCTGGGGCTGATCTGGGGCTGACGGCTGCCCCACAGGAGCTCACGGAGCTCTGCTGCCCCCACCACTTGCAGCCCCACAGGCACGCACTGTGGGTCCTGCTTCTGGTTTCCCCAAGGGACCGAGGACAACAGCACAGTAGGGTGGACGGGTTGACTCTTCAGGGGGATAAACTCCTTCCAGTGAGAGGCGGGAGATGGAAAGGAATCGGCGTATGATTCTCTCCTTTAATCCCTGTGACAGACTGGCCCGTGCAGTGATATTATATGGCTTCTTTGCCAATATTCTGCATGATCAATATCCCAGTTACGCTTCTCAAGAAGCTGTAGCTAGTTTGGTAACACGCCGTCTTGTATGTACTTTCTCTCCTTTCCTAAATCACTTCCCTTCCACTCAACTCTTGCTTTCCTGGGACTGTTCTCCCACTGAAGTATCAATACATGAAGTACTAGCACACAAACTTTGTTTTGAGCTGTTTTTTAGAGAAGCCAGTTTAGACAGGAATGTAAATATATCCCTGTCTAGAAAAGTTGGAAATGAGCAACTATTTTTTTCCTTATATTTCACACATTCCTTGAATCAAATGCTGAGGGTGTCTCTTACTTCATTGTAATCAGACCCGCCTTTTGCTTAATCCCCTTTTGAACTATCCATCCATGATGACGCAAAACATGGGAGGGACTCTTGATTCTTTTGCTACCTAATCATGGCTTCATGCCAAAAAGGGCAGGACTTCCATGTCCCAAAACCTGCCTGAAGTCTCCTCCAGGTGCTCAGAATAGCCAGGCTCAAAGAATAAAAATCAAGAAAATAAGCATGAGTGAAGGTAAGAAAACAGATTTTGGAGCTGAGTTGCTTAGGGGAATTTGGTCCATGTTGAGACATTAAATTTAAATATAGATCTGAAATGTTGCTAAAATATTAAAGTTCCTAAACCAAGAAACTCTTGGTAAATTGTCCTTACGTGAACTAGCCCCATAAAACCCTGATCCGCATTTCTAAAATGCCCTCTGCAGCTCCCATCCTGCTTTCTGACCCTGACTGAGCTTTATATGCACGCCCCGTGCAGGATCTCACTTGTGAAACAGAGTAATAGCAACTCTTCTAATACTCATTTTGCAGAGGAGGAAGCTGTGGCTTACAGCAGCTTGCCTGAATCCTCACAGTTACTACTGAGGACCTCATGCTTTGGATTGAAATCTAGGCTTGTCTGGGGTCCACATGCTGGACTGCCTTGTTTTGCCTCTTTCTATGTGGCCAGTGGCGAAGGGCTATGCAAGTCACTAGACTACTAGACGGCGGTGTTGGAAGTGGCGGTTTCCCAGCCAGGGGGCAGCAAGTAGTTTCTTTAGTAGGCAGCAGTTTGTAGGAACAATCTCAAGACACAAACCCATGATGTCTTAGTAAGGTCCGGCTATTGATCAGTGGAGTATAGCACTTAGGCACTTGTTCCTTACGTCAGCATCAGATGACCGAGATAGCAATGATATCAAGAAAACAAGCAGCTTAATTTAACAACAAAAAAATGGGCTGGAGACAGACCCAGGTTTCAAAGCTCCCTTAGTCTGTTACTTCTGTATGATCTGGGCCAGACTGTCAATATGCCTTTAAGCCCCAGGTTTCTCATGTGTAAAGAGAATACAAATACAAATCACATAAGGTTTGGGGAGAATTTATTGAGATAATGCACTAAGAAAGACTAGAGCACTACGCTTGGCCCTTCATAGATGCCCAAGAAACACTGGTTCTTCGTCACTTCCCTCCTGTCTCCACATGTCCAACCTTCCTTTCACATATATTGAATCACAGAATAGTCAGAGAAACAGAGGTGGGCAAGCCAGGGAAGGATAGTAGTCACTCCAAAACTGTATATATTTTAATACAAAGCTAGATGTTCAGGTGGTAAGTCTGGTTTGCCTTGAACCACACCAAGCCGCTGTCTGATTTCCTTGATTGGGTTTATGGTTTAAGGAGAACTGGTATATGCTAATACACTGCACATGCCTTTGAAGTTTTATCAGTGTTCATTCCAGCCTCTTCAGTCCTCAGCCCCTGGCTTGGCTACAAAGGCCACTGACATTCTTGCTTGCTGCAGTAATGACTTCAAAATTATCTTAACACAAAATACAATTTCTTATTTATTTATGTTTACATTCATAATGCTTTCCTTTAAAGATAACACACTGACTATTCTGAGTGTATACTCTCGGTTTTGACTTTCAACTTGAGTTTCTTTCACTCTTTCAAGCAGAGATTTACATGGTTCTGAGATAATTTTCAGCCTAATAATTGGAAGTGGGTGTTCATGTGAAACAGGAAATTAATGTGGAAGTTTGGCCAAGGTCACTAGACACATTCCAGAGTGTGAGGATATCATGAAGCAGGATTTACAAAGACAGTCCCTAGTCAATTGCAGGATTCAGTCTTTACCTACACATTGTGTCTTATAAAAGGTTTAAAGGAGCACTTTGGGGAAGAACTGTTGATGTGAGGTCTCTCACCACGTGTGCACACGCAGACACACACACACTCACACAAGGAGAAGAGGCAATTCCCTTTAAGTCAAGAGAAGGGAGCTTTCCAAGATAACTTGGAGATGACACAAACCTAGAATCCTGAAGAATGATACACTGGATGGCACACTGCTCTTTGCAAAAGAGAGGCGGCCATACTGGGGGGCCGTGACTTCCAGGGTTTACTGGGGCAATTAACATGTTGTTACCCATGAAGCCTAATGGCTGCGTGTAAGAAAGGGCTGCTGTGGGCTTCTCTGATGTCTGGTTCAAAAAGGCTACTTGGAGGGGCAGAGAGATGGTAGCAGAGAAAGGTGGAAGCATCACCAAAGGCCCAAAGGTGGAGGAAGGCGTAAAGGAACACCTAGAGTTGAGACATGCTTACCTCCCCACAAAGTTGAGAGGTCCCCTGACAGATGCTTTTGTGTGGATGGGGACAGTGGGGGTGTGGGGGGCGGGCAGAAGGGAAGTCTTTGACGGACCTGTGAATGGACCCAGCTTCAGACATGGGCCACCATCAGAGCCGATTTCTGCAACTGCCATTAAGTAGGAGCCTTTTTGTGCCTCTTCAGCTTCCTCCCTTTCCCAGCCCATTTTGAGAGGTCAGAAACCATGGTTAGCAAGAAAAGGGCAGGGCCTGGGAGAAGGGGGTAGAAGTGACAGGTGGTGGAGAGCAACGGGGGAATGCCAGCCACATGTGGCCGCTATGTCATGGCAGCTGAGCAGCCTGTTAGAAACTGAATGAAGCTTTAAGTGTTAATAGTTATTCTGGGGTGGACATACTAATCACTGAGAGGAGGTTCACTTGTTTCCTGAAAGTGACTGGGGGCAAGAGAAGAGCTGGGCACATGAATAAATTGAATGGGTCAGTGGTAGACAGAAACGAAGTTGCTTTATAATTACCTCCCAAGGGTCATTCTTATTTGAAGTAAAGTTTAAATATGCATTTTCTCATTTAATCTTCACAATGATCTTTGGAACTAGATGTGGTTATTGTTCACATTTTACAGATAAGGAAATTAAACTTAGAAAAGTTGAGCAACTTGTCCAAGAAAAAATGGCCATTGAGCAGGGATTTGTAGCCAGGTCGTCCGTCTCCAGAGCTGCCTCTGAGCAACTGTGTAGCTCTCCTCTTGCTGGTTAACATTTACCGTGGATGGTTACACAGAATCACAGCCAACTCTCTGGGCACTTTTATAAGATAGAAAAGGTTATCCCTCCTTCAAGACCGTTCTTCCATCTTTTGGAAAAATGTCAAAATGTGCTCATTTTTAAGAATGTATTTAACTTACTTTTGCAGTAAGGTTTCATAATAAAGGTATAAGCCTCTAAGGATGTTCCCTACATGCCTATACACTGCCCTTGGCAGCTCTAGAGGCCCTACTGCCAGGCAACCCAAATCCAGCAAATAGTTTATTTCTTTGAAACATGGTTTCCAATCTCTGAAACCAACTGGACTGTAAACAACGGCCTTTTCCTCACACCTTTTGAAGCCAAGGAATACCTATTCACAGGGGGAAAGCGCTCCCCAGAGGGAAGGGACATCCGCTCTCAGAGGTCCTGTTTCTCAACCCACAAGCCACAAAAATACTCGATGACCGTGAAAGGTTCAGTCTGAAATCCAGAGGCACAAACCTAGGGTCTCCCACCAGGCCCGGGGGATATAAAGCCAGAGGAAAATGTCAGTGGAGACGGGGCAGGAGCGAGCGGGAGCGTGCGCCGCATACTTACTACTTTCGCCCCCCGACGTGCAGATGCTGCGAACAATCCTCTTCCTGACCTTCCTCAGTTCATCGAAGTTATGAACTGTCAGTTTTTTGTCTGCAGTGCCGGTGATCTGAACGAGCTGCTGGTCGTCCACGTCCCCGATTCCCACGGAGTAAATGTCGACTCCTTGGCGTCTCAGGTCTTCGGCGGCCTGAGCCACCTCGTCCTGGGACCGGCCGTCCGTGAGGACCAGCAGCACCTGCGGGGTGCCTGCGTGTATCCGGCTGCCCATGTCCGGCCGGAAGTAGTGCGCCACCTGCCGGAGGGCAGCACCGATGTGTGTGTACCCAAAGATCTGCTGGATGCTTTCTATCTGAAATGATATCTCCGTTTTGCCTATGAAATTGCCCAGAGGAAACTCCGGCTGATAGGTGTGGCTAAACTGGGCCACTCCTATACGCACTCTGTTGATGCTGACGTCGAAGTCTTGAACAACAGATGCCAAGAATTCCTTCATCTTCTTGAAGTCATCTGGATGAATGCTATTCGATCCATCCACGAGGAAAACAAGATCTACTTTTTCAATTTCACAATCTATAAAGATGAGGAAAGGTAACAAAAAAAAAAGTCAGATTGTTATTTTGCCTTTAACCTAATAAGAGCACATAAACTGTTTTCAGCTATATAGAAATGGTATTTCTGAAGGTGGTGTCTTGTCTTGCCACCCTATGGTCACAGTAACTGGAGAGGAAATGAAAACAACGGTTCAAACAGTAGGCACTAGGCGTGAACATCTTGCACAGCCTTTCATGGTTCTCCTGGCTTTTCTACTTGGTTTTACACCACTTCCTTCTCCAAGATCCCGAGCACTAGGGTGGCACCCCAGAAAGCTTGTTCTCACCTACAGTCCAGCCCCAACCCTTCCAGAAAGCCCAGCGACACAGCAAGAAAAGCAAACAACACACATGCACCTAGGGACTCAGACGGATGGGCCAGTAAGTGCTTTTCTGGTTTCTTAGGTCAAATCAAAGTGTTGAAATCATGCCTTCTTATCCATATCTAGTCAGTTATCCTCCTTATCAGCCCCGTCTGGAACATATAGGCAAAAATATCTACCTGAGAAAAATATTTTTGAACAAACAATACGGTGTACTTCAGCTGCTCCCCTAGTACTGACGCAGCAAACACAAAACGGGAACAGGAAAAGCCGTTGCCAGTGAGTGAGCTGAGCTTGGCCCAGGCCCACGTGGGCTCCTCAGCCTCTGGTAAGCATCTTCATTTCCTTGAATTCCCAGAGACCTCACCACTGACCTACATTAATTAATTTCCATCTTAGCCTCAGAAAAGATTAAAGATGTTTGAGATTCCTTTGTGTCTCAGCATAAGCAAGGAAGAGATTAAAAAGAAATACAGTAAACAGATCTTTCAGGAACTGGTTAACTCATTACATTTCTATTTCCATCCAAGGGAGAACTTTCAATATAAAAATTCGATGTTAACTTCAATAGTGGACTTGGAAATGACAGATCAAATTTTAGACATTGGCCAACAGAAGGTGGGGGATTTGTCCCACTTTTCAGTAAGACTCAGATGGATTTTGTTAGTTTCATGAAAAAAAAAGATAGTAGTTGCATTCTAAGGAGGCAAGGCATATGAAAACTAGAGAATTTTTAACAGGAACTGCACCAAGATGTTGAAATCCTGAATGAATAGCAACTTATCTAATAAAATTATTTTTTATTTTTAGTACAACACATGTTAATAAGAATACTAAGGAATTTTAATAGATCACAACCTGCCTTTGAAACAGAAGTATAAAGTGGCAGCTGAATGAATGAATGAATGAATGAATACATGCATACCTAAATGTGGCAATGCCATGTCCAGCTGCTAGACTATAAACTCGGAGTCCAGGGCAAAGGCACACCTACTCGGCTCTGGAATTATCTGAGGCTGGGACAGAGTGTTTACTATTGGGGTCCACGTTTTAGACGAGTTTGGCAATAATAGAAATAGGTGAAGGGATGGGGGCCTGTAGCCTGGGGGAGAGAAGACTTCAGACAATGATCACTGGTTCTTAGGAAGAATTGGGTCTCTTGTGAAAGAGCAGGAAGAAGAACTAGTGGGTGAAATGACATGTAAACACATTTGTGCTTCAATAAATAAAGCCTGTTCAAAAATGGCAAATCCCCACCCTTAGAGAGCCGAGGCAGAAGGGGATAGGAATGCTGTGGAACTCGTCCTGTTAGGGAGGAGGCGGATGAACGTCCTTGAGGTCTCTCCAACCCTGAGGTGCCAGAATGTGGGAAGTTCTATGACACAGCTGGTACTCCTCCTTCCTAGAAAAGGCTCCTGAGGGTTATTGTTTGATTTCTACGTCACTTGGATCTCTGCTGATAATTCGGAAAAACTTAACTGACAAATCTTACCTACTTTTGAAGAGTTGCACACACTGGCTGACACATCTGAAAATATCCCCTTCAGGCCTCCGAAAGTCTCCACGAAGAAGTACTTGTCCGCGGACCCTGCCATGGCCAGCAGCTCCACGGGATTGGCACCGGCGATCCCCACAGCCAGGACAAGAATGCCTTTGTCCCTCAAGGCCTTGGCCGTGGCATTGAGCTTGTCTGCATCATGGGATTCCCCATCAGTGATCACCACGAGGACCTGGGGGACCCCCTTGTGCAGGCGACTGCCCCGGGCTTCCGTGAACAGGTGCTCTGAGAAGCCCAGGGCCTCGGCCGTGTAAGTGTTACCCCCCATGGGCTGGTCATTCTGGAGCACTGACATCACCTCCTGTTTTGTGCCAAGGTCATCCAGATAAAACAGCACCTCGGGGTCATCAGCATACTTCAGAGCCCCAAACCGGACCTGATTCTTGCCAACATTGGCTTTTTTCACCAAGTCAATCATAAATTCCTTCATAATATTATATTCATCAGAGTCAATGCTTCCGGAGCTGTCGATTACAAACACAACATCCAAGACTTCAATCCGCTTGCATTCTAAAAGAGGGGGGAGAGGAAGACCAAAGGGGATTAGCTTTGGACCTCAGGGAAGACTGCACACCTGTCTTTCACTGCCCGTGTCCCTCTGCCTGGGGTCAAGCCGTGCTTTGGAGCATCCACTCCCTGAATAACAGATGCTGCACATCTACATTGGTGCTGTCAGTACTCCGTTGACCCAGGCGAACTGAGGACAAGGCCGCAGAGGGTGTGATGGGGGCAGATTGACAATCACAAGACCATCAGGAGCAAACGTCAAATGCTTTGGACTAAAAAAGGAAAATCACAATTCTGTGGAAATTGTTCTGTATGCATGATTCCCTCAACATGTGCTTCCATTTATACAAATGTGTCTTTTTTTTTTTAAGCCACAGGGATCATGAGATTTTATTCTTAAGATAAAACCTTGGAGAAATTATAAAATGAAAGTGATTTTGACAGTATTACAGTTTTTCATGGTTCTATGATGACTGAGTTTTCAAGGTTGCATTTTTCTCCCTTTTTGACTTTCTTGAAATATAATATATTTCCATTATTGGGCCTCATGATAGAAATAAGCCCATTTCACACTTGGCCCAGCTTACTGCTCCTATCATGATGCTCCTATTACATTTCAAACTTTGGGTCAATGCCATGGAAAAGTAAAGCAGGACAGACTAAATTAGTAGTTAACCCATGTGTGTGTAGCATATTCTATCTAAAGGTACAGAGTTCCAAACTCCAACTCATTCATTCTGAAGAAGAGGAATTGTAAAATGGTTAAGGATTTAGTCCTCGGGTAGCACAATCTCTCTACAGGCCGTAGAAAGGCATGTTCCAGCCAACAGACACATGAAAATATGCTTCCCATCATTAGGCATCAGGGAAATGCAAGCCAAAACCACAATGAGATATCCCCTCACACCAGTCAGAATGGCTAGTATCAGAAACACAAGAAATAACAAGTGTTGGCAAGGATGTGGAGAAAAGGGAACCCTCCTATATTGGTGGGAATATAAACTTGTGCACCCATTATGGAAAACAATATGGAAGTTTTTCAAAAATTAAAAATAGAACTATTATACCATACAGTAATCCCACTTTTGGGTATTTATCCTAAGAAAACAGAAACACTAATTTTAAAAGGTATATTCACCCCTATGTTCATTGCAGCATTATTTACAACAGCCAAGATATCAAAGCAAACAAAGTGTCCATTGATAGGTGAATGGATAAAGAATATGTGGTATATATGCAATGGAAAATTACTCTGTCATAAAAAAGAATGAAATCTTGCCATTTTCAACAATATGGATGGCCCTACATGGTATTATGCTCAGTAAAATTAGCCAGAGAAAGACAAATATCATATGATTTCACTTACCTGTGGAATCTAAAAAACAAAACAAATGAACAAACAAACAAAAAACAGAAATAGACTAAAAAATACAGAGAACTGGTTGTTACCATAAAGGAGGGGGCATGGGCATGGGTGAGGGGGATAAGGAGGTATATAAGTATATAAACTTCCACTTATAAACTAAGTCACAGGGGTGAAAAGCAGAAAATAGGGAATATAGCAAATAATACTGTAATAACTTTGTATGGTGGCAGATGGTAACTAGACTTATCATGGTGAACATTTTGTTATGTGTATAAAGGTCAAATCACTCTGTTGTACATCTGAAACTAATATTATGTCAACTATACTTTAAAAAAAAAGCTATGTTCCAAATGCTGAAGAATGGTATGTTCCATTCTGAAGAAATGGAATTGTAAGAAAGTACCCCCACCCCACCTCCACCCTCAGAGGCTCCCCACATTTCCTTCTTTGGACTGCCACCTGCTGCTATATGGAAACCTTAGAGCCAATGTACTCAACCTACTTACTAAAGGCTCTGAGCGTGAGGCGTAAACCAAATTCTCAAGAAAGGCTGGTTCCACAAAAGAAGATACTACATTCCCTGGCCTTTGGCTGTCCGGGGAAGCCAGCCTGTGTGACCTGGGGGTTTGGGGATAGATTGCTCAGTGTTGGCACCCATGAAAGAGTTCAGATTTGTTCTGAGTGCAGTTACCAGGAAATAAAATCCTGGCATGCCCTTCTTTCCACAAAACTCAGATTGCAATCACCAAACATTCTAATGGGAGGTGAACAGAACTGTTGTTTGAATCACAGAACAATGTTTATCTCTTCCCTCACAATTCCATTAAAATCCATCTCCTTCATGGAGATTTTCCAGAATTTTTCTGCCATCATGCCCACTGGGTCACAATACACATCAGTCCTTATATTTGCTGAGGTTGTGTTTTATAACTTCTGTTACTCTGTAGTTTCATAGGAGGTAAATGGACACTGTATTATTTACTTCCTTTGAAGCCCCCATGGCTTGAGTTCCCATACTGCATTCCTCCTTTATAGGATTTAATAAACTCAAAGTGTTTTTAAAAACATTATCTAAGTTTACGCAAGTATTAATTTTTTAGAATTGTAAAATAAACAGACATACGTAGACGTATGTCAAAGGGAGCCTCCGTGCCCAGGAGGTCATGCCCGTCCCCTGCTGGCCTCAGCCACTCACACGTGGCCTAAGCACAGGTTCCATGAGGCTGGGCTCTCACCTCAGGGTGGAAGTGACTCTGTGTTGTCATTCATGCTCTGGAGTCCCCCTTGGGTCAAGCTGTAGCTCAACTCCGTCCTCTTGCTCAGCTCCTACCCATGCCCTGCTCTGCTCTCCTTACCCCTCTCTGAAGACATCTCCTCAGTGAGTCACTTCCACAGGAAGCCCAAACTGAGCTTCTCTTCTAGAGCTAAGCCTAAGCACCTGGGATAACGCCACTATTCTTCATCACCTTAGGGCTCTTTCTCCTCAAATGGAAAGAATCTAAGTGTAACAAAATTGTTCCTTCCTATCTAACTCAACAGTTCCATTGAGGAAAGTTGCATTTCACATGCAGTCAAAAGCCACTAGGATAACCATTTTAACAAAACGGGTACAATGTTCCAACTGCACAGGCTTAATTGAAACACATGCTAACATGGCCATGTGGACATGTTCATTAGTGGATTTTCCTGTGCCTACCTTCACGGGGGCTGCATATCCCAAAAACGAGGTCATCTTCGATGTGCTGCAGAATGTCAAAATTCTCAACATAAAAAACCATCTCTGGCCTCCCACTGATCTCTTCCAGCTGGGTGACATTGGAGCCAAACACCCCTACAGAGTAGATAATTATGCCTTCTTGCCGCAGCATTACTGCCGGGTCCTTGACTATGTCCTGAGCCTCACCATCCGTGATGAGGATGAGAAACTTCCTGACGTTGGGCCGGGCCCCCTTGGCGGGGCTGAAGTACTGAGAAACAAAGGTCAGAGCACTACCCGTCAAGGTGGTTTCCCCAATGTGACCCATTCGGTCTATTGCCTCTGAAATTTCACTTTGGGACACGTATCTGTTGAGCTGAAACTCCTCCTTGTTGATGTCGCTGAACTGGACTACGCCAATTTGTACCCGATCTGCCCCAATCTGGGATTTGCTCACCAGGTTTTTCATAAATGTTTTCATTTTGACGAAGTTTTCAAGTCCTATACTGCCAGAACTGTCCACCAGAAACATGATGTCAGCTTTCATGTTTTTGCAGGCTGTGTGGGAGAAAGCAAGATGGTTATTCAAGTTAGCATCATGTGAAAAGATTAAGCGAGAATAAGAAGATTCAAACACAAGATAATCCTATATTGAAGTTAAGTGTGTGCTTGGTGAAGATTGTTAACACGTAGTTAAAGCACTGAAGGCAATAGAAATGAGACTGTTGCATGTGCTGTTTAGTAATTTGCCTTAATATTTAACTTGGTATCTCAAACTCAACATAATTGATATTTTGGGCCAGATAATTTTTACTGTGGAGGGCAGTCCATGCACGTAGTATACTTTATGATGTTTAGTAACATCCCTGACTTCGACTGGTTAGAAGCTAGTAGCACTCCCCAAGTTACAACAACCAAAATGTCTTTAGACATTGTCAAGTGTCCCCTGAGGGGGAAAAATCAGCCCTGGGCTGGAGACTACTGATACAGCTCTAAAAGATTACATGGAAGCTTTTTAAAAAAGCAATTTAAATAAACAGGATGTGCTTCTTAAAATCAGAAATCATTTGATCATATTATACATGCAGTGTCTAATCACACACCTATTCTAGCAGGGATTTGTGGGAAGAAGCTAATGAATACTTGTTAGGGAAAACTCCAAATATCTTTCTTATGCTTCAGATATTGATTAGAGCAACACTGTAGCGAGCTCTTAGTTTTGGTCTGGAGAACAAGCACAGCTACACAAGTCAACAGATCTCAAATTGGAAACTTATGTCGTTTCTCTAAGCCTGCAATGTCCAGTATTGCAGGAAGGCAGTTTGTGAGCTGAAGTCAAAAATTAAAGCCACCGTATCTCCTACCTTCTTCAGCACAGATTTCTTGAACAACTTGGTTTCTGATGTCTTTCAGAGAATCAAAGTCATGCACATAGTACACCCTCTTTTCCATGCCAGCAATCTCTTGCAGCTGTGTCTGGTTGGCCTCCTTAACCCCAATGGCATAGACGTGGATGAGCTCCTCTCTCAGTCTTCTCGCGGGCTCCACGACACTATCCTTGGACATGCCATTCGTCAGGACAACAAGATGACATGGCACTCTGTTTCCTCGCTGCTTCTTTGCTTTTTGCAACAGCCTCAGTGTGTAATTCAGGGCTGCACCTGTGTTTGTGTTCCCACCCATCTGCCTGATGTTCTCAATGGCCTTTCCCAAATCGTGCTTGTTAGAGTACTTATTGATCTCAAATTCCAAGTCCCAGTTGTCAGCATACTGAACGGCCCCAACCCGCACCTTTTGGGGAGCAATGTTGAACATCCCTACGACCTCTGACAGGAAGGTCTTCATTTCTTGGAAGTCTGTGGCCTGGGTGCTCCCAGAGCCATCAATGAGCAGGTAGATGTCTGCTTCTTCTGTGTCCACACAACCTAAAACAGAACCAAAAAAGTTGAGTGTGGCCTGGAGGCAAGTGGGAGAAGATGGCAAGAACATATAGGAGCATCTTCAGACAGAAACATGGGAAACACATTCTAGGTGTAAGAGACATGCTCTGCTAGCTTAATGGAGAGGAATATTAGCTGTTGGGCAGATGAATTGCTGTGGACAGTTCAAGACTATTTGGATAATTCTCTGTCATAAGTCAGGGTAAATGTGGATGTAGTAATAGATTAGAAAGAAAACTCAAAGATGCTCTTTACAAGTCTCTGCTCTCATTAGTGAATGACCACTTAGCAAATGGCAAGTGGTGTGTTGTGAAATAGAGAAGGTGTTTAACTGGAGCTTGTGGATGCGTGAGTTCCCTCTCTTGAAATCTTAAATTGTTTACTTCTCACTTCCCCCTAGTCAATTAACAAAACTAGGGATATTGTCAGTGGCCTTATTTGTGTAGGACAATGACACTTTTACAGTAAGATTGCTACAAATTTGTTGGCAAATGTATACGTATATGCATATGTATACATAATTTATACAACATAAATGTGTATATATATGAAATACATGAAATATATTGCTGTCTCTAAACTCACAGGTGCTAGAATAAGACTTAACACATCAGTCACTCTGTCCTCGATGCAAATCATGTTTTCTTTTTGTCCTCTAACTTGAAATTTGAGGATGATGAAAGAAAAGAGAGATAAGTACAAAAAGAAAAAGAAAGGAAACAATAGGGGAATGTAAGAGGCAAAGGAGGGAAGGGAAAAAGTGAAGAGAGAAAAACAGCAGAGGAAGGTATTGCAGGAATGGGAAAGCTGTGCAAAAGAGGAAGTAAGAGGGAAATCCCTTCTTCCCTTTCACACTTCAGTAGCTTTCATCCGCTCCCAATTTACACTCCATATAATCCAGTTAAAGTGAAAAATTTGGAACTTAATTCTCCCTACCCACATCATAGCCTGCCAATACTTTTTGAATGTATAATACCTGAAAGGTAAGAAAACAGAAGGTTCAGAATAATTCTGGTCCTAGCAGAAGACCATACCGGATTTGAGTGTTTCAGTCCATTCCGAAGCGACGGAGACTGTGTGTGTTATTTGGTTCCGCAGCTTCTTCAGAAATGTCTGGTTGTGTGCAGCCAGGTCGGAGAAGGTTTTTAGTCTGGAGACATACTGCTCGGCAGGATAAGATGCTATCTTTTCCAGCTGGGTGTCGCTGGCTCCCTCTATGCCCATGGTGAAGACTGTCACGCCCTCGCGCCGGAGGTTAACGGCTGCCTTGGTCACGTTGTCCTCTGAGGGTCTGTGGGTCACCAGCACGGCGATCTGGGGCACCCCCTGATTCTTCCGACTGCCGTGTCGTGCACTGAAGACCTCCTTCCTCGTCCTTCTGATAGCAGCTCCCGTGTAGGCCTTCCCAGTCTGGGGAGAGAGGTTCTGTATATACTGGAGAACCTCTGACTTATTGATGCCCCTGCTCAGTGAATTTATCACCTTCGTCTCATTGCTATAAGCCACAAGGCTGACCCTCATGCAATTTTCCTTTATGTCAAGGGCAGATACACTTTCTTCCAGGAATTCTTTAAGAGAATCGAAGTTCTCCCGGCTGCCATTAATTGACACATCCAACAGGAACACCACGTCAGCCACTGAAGGGCCTTGGCACACTGTGCGGGCAAGGAATGAACAGGCACAATTTTAGTGGGAGGTTCAGCATCTCTGCTCAGCATTAGAAGGCAGGGAGAACCTCTTCCAGAACTTGGTCATGTATTTAATGGAAGAAGCACATAAACAAAATGATAATGAAGCTGAGATCAGAGGGTCCTGGGCTCAAATACCAGATCTTAGCTAAACTCCCTTCTTCAGTTTCCTCATCTGTAAGTTGGAGATAATATTTACCTCATGGGACTGTTATGGGGATTAAATGAGATATGGTGCTTAGCATGTGGCCTGATACATAAAAGGTACTGAATGAATAGCCATTAATGCTGTCATATTAAAATTATTTAAGCATCATCATTGTTAAAATCAATAGAGTTCAAATATTACTAAAAAATGGTACTGGAATAGCAATTTCACTTTCCATTCTTTTATTTGGAAAAGATGCCAATAATAGGATTCATATTCTCATAGATTACCACAAGAAAAACATTTTCCATTATCAACAGAAAATTTAATTCATCATCTCATTCAAGTAAATTAAACCAGAAATAATGTGAGTTTCCTGTGCTACTTATTTGGACTTGTACATTTTGAGCACAGTTTTTCTGACTTTCCCCTGCCTCTCGCCTGAATGATGTTCATATATCCCTGACCATTCTGATTAGTAGAAGGCACACTCTTCTACTAACAGTGCAGGACAGTGGGTTGGAGTGGAGCAGAACAGGGAAGCTGATTCAGAGCAAGACAGCAGGATGGGGGCAGTGTGGGGCTGAACCCCGTGGGCCTGGAGACCCAACCAAGTCCACAGCCTGGACCTGGGCCAGCCCACACCGACTCCCAGGACACCTGCAAGTTCCTCTGCAAAAAAAGGGTTGTTTCTAGTGCTAACATTCTGTGATCATATTATGTAACTTGAGGAGTCCAGTCATTTTTAAGGAACAACCAAAACTTTTAAATGAACCAGTAATAAAACTGCAGAGCAACTAAAGCCCTGGGAGATAGCTCAGGCATGAGCTGGGTGGCAGGGAGGAGGCGTCACTGAATTTTAAGAAGCCTATAAATGGCCTGCAACATGGATATGCAAAAGTCGTAGCACTAAGGCTTGGGGGTTCACTGGGTTAGAAATGGCCACAGCGAACAAACCGATATTTAACATCTGAAAATACAGCCCAGCTGTTGGAGAATTGCATGTTCATAGAGTTTTAATCCTTCCCCAGCGTTGGTGTTTCAAAGCATTTTATCATCATTTCCGTACATGTGCCCTAAACCCACCTTCTACAAGAGTGTCATTGGCTGCTCCTTCCTTGTGCTGGGCTGCATCTCTGATGATCTGCGTCATGTTTTGGGAAAACATGCTGAGGTCTCTGGCCGTCCGGAGGTTGAAATGGAACTGAGCAGTGGCCATGGCCCTCAGGTTCTCCTCCGATGCCCTCTGCATCCCCACGGAGATGATTCTCACCCCGTCTCTCTGCAGGGCCTTGGAAGCCTCTTCCACGTCATCCTCAGACTCGGCTGAAGCCAGGACCACCAAAATTGGGGGAAACTGTTTCTTGTCTCTCGTGCTTGCGGGCCCAGAGAAATAGGTCCTGTGAGCCTCCCGGAGAGCGTTTCCTATCTGCAGGGGGCCGCCTAGGAACCCGAAGTTCTTCCTGATATGGCTCAACATGGGGTTCCTGCTCCTAAAGGTGTCCAGCTGGAACTCGGCGTGGAGCGTGTCACTGTACTGGGCCAGGGCCACGCGGTATTTGTTGGTGTCTATGGGAAGACTGCTGATCATTTTGTTGATGAACATTTTTACAAAAGGGAAGGACTTACTACCCAGGTGATCAGAGCTGTCCACCAGAAACACCACATCTGCATACTCAGGACCTACAAACCAAAATCCAGAAACAAAGCAAAAATCTATTACCATGTTTATGTCAACCATATGTAAAAAACTTACTTTCTTCTTTTACTTGTACTTTTAATACCTTCCCTGAAATTGCACATTCTCTTAAGAAAAGAGATACAGTTGACCCATGAACAATGCTGGGTCAGGTGCGCCAACCCTCTTCTTCTCTGTGCCACTCAAAAATCTGCATATAACTTCTGACTCGCCCAGAACTTAACTACTGATAGCCTGCTACTGACCAGAAGCTTTACGGACAACATCAACAGGTGATTAACCCATATTTTGTATATGTATGATATACTATACCGCATTCCTCCAATAATGTAAGCTAGAAAAAAGAAAATGTTTTTTATTGTCACAAATATCCAAAAAATTTTCCAGTATATTTATCAAAAAACATCCACATATAAGTGGACCTGCTCAGTTCAAACTAGTGTTGTTCAAGGGTCAACTGTATTTGTTTCTTGGGCCGATACTTTTATACACCCTCCCTTTTACCTGATCCCAAAATTAAACATAACTTTTGTAAGGAATTAGTTAATGAGAAATAGGTACATTTGGAGAAGTAAAAAATCTTGGGTTTTTATACCATTAGTAGATAATTTCCCCTTGCATATTTTTTCTTTCAGAATTTGACCTCAATTTATATAGAGAGAAAACAAATTTTAATTGAGAATCAAATTGTTACAAATCTATTTGAATGGAAAACTGAAAGATAATCTTTCATCATGATTAGATTTAAGGAATGCAACAGTGATCCAATTAACTTTAAACATATCAGTTTTGTATTCCAATGTCAAATTGATGAGGTTTAAAAAATACCTAAAAATAAAAATATATGGTATTGGATTTGCGGATTAAAGATGGTGGCGTGAGAGGTGAGACAGAGATCTCCTAAAATCACATATAATATGAAAATATAATTAATATAACCAATCCTGAAAGAGCAACAGGAAAGAAGGCTGTGCCAAACTGCATACACCTGGAGAAAAGAACAGACCTCACTGAACAGGGTAATGTACCAAAGCCATGATCCAGCAGGACACAAGCCCTTCCCCGACTCCAGCTTACCAGCAGGAGGAAGAGAAATGGAGCAGGGAGGGAGTGGAGGCCTGGGACTGCTAAACACCTAGCCCTGGAGATCTGTTCTAGGAGCTCGAACCTACATTGCATGATGCTCTGGTGATTTAGTGGGGTTGGAAAGCTAAGACAGATGGAATACCTGGAGAGACTGAGATTCCAGCAGCTTGTGGAAAACAGGGATCCATATCTGGCTACTCTTGGCAGGCAATCTGAGAGACTTCCTAACAGCAGGAGGGCTGCTAGAGGGGCAAGGATTGCACAGAGCTTACTGCTCAGGAGGAAGGACAGATAGACAAAATTGTCTGGCTGCACTCTGCCCAGCAGGTTGGGAACTTTCAGGATCTTCAGGTGCTCCATCCCCCTAGCTGGCTATGCAGTTCCAAGGCCCCCACTGTGATACACAGCCTGCTGTGCCTTCCTCCCGGCCAGCCCGCATCTGGCTCACAAGCCGGCAACCCGTGCAATGGCGTCAGGCCAGCCAGAGGGAAGCCCCACCTACAGCAAGTAAAAACGCAAAGCATATAGGCTTACACCTGTGTGATTGACCCACTGGTTCTGGCAGTGGAGACAGGCATAGCAGCCTGGAAGCAGGAAACAGCTCTTTCTTTGCCACAGCCACCAGCACCGCTCCCTTGAGAGCCCCGACATCGCTCCAGAGGCTGAGCAGCTCCGGAGAGTAGAGCTTCTGGGCACTAGAGGGCGCCTCATACAAATATGAAACATCAGAGGAACCTGATTCAAACAAAAATCCCACAAACACAAGAAAAAGGCTCAACTGAGACTGAGCTAATCAATCTTCCTGAAATAGATTTCAAAATAAAAATCATAAACATGCTCCTGAAGGTATGGAAAAATATTCAAGAACTCAGGAATGAATTTAGGATGGAGATCCAATAATTAAGGAACACAATGGAGGGTCTAAAAAGCAGATTAGATACATTGGAAGAGATGATAAATGAAATAGAAATTAGAGAAAAGGAACACAAAGAAGCTGAGGCACAGAGACAAAAAAGGATCTCTAGGAATGAAAGAATATTGAGAGAACTGTGTGACCAATCTAAATGAAACTATACGTATTATAGGGGTACCAGAAGAAGAACAGAGAGAAAAAGGGATAGAAAGTGTCTTTGAGGAGGTAAGTGCTGAAACCTTCCCCAATCAGGAGAAGGAGATACTCTCTCAGGCCATGGAGATGCACAGATCTCCCAAGGAAGACAACACTAAGACATATAGTAATTAAAATGGCAAAGATCAAGGATAAGGACAGAATATTAAAAGTAACCAGAGAGAGAAAAAAAGATCAAATACAAAGGAAAACCCATCAGGCTATCATCAGACTTCTCAAGAGAAACCTTACAGGCCAGAAGGGAGTGGCATGATATATTTAATTCAATGAAGCACAAGGGCCTCGATCCAAGAATACTCTACCAGGTAAGGTTATCATTTAAATTTGAAGGAGGGATTAAACAATTTCCAGATAAGCAAAAGCTGAGAGAATTTACCTCCCACAAACCATCTCTACAGTGTATTTTGGAGGGACTGCTATATATGGAAGTGTTCCTAAGGCTAAATAGCTGGCCCCAGAGGTAATAAAACCATAGTAATGAAAGTAGAACAGTTAATTACTAAGCAAATGCGAAATTAAATCAACCATCCCCAAAGTCAATCAAGGGATAGACAAAGAGTACAGAATATGATACCTAATATATAAAGAATGGAGGAGGAAGAAAAAGGAGAAAAAAAACTTTTAGATTGTGTTTGTAATAGCATACTAAGTGAGGTAAGTTAGGCTCATAGATAGTAAGGAAGTTACCCTTGATCCTTTGGTAACCACAAATCTAAAGCCTGCAATGGCAATAAGTACATACCTATCAATAATCACCATAAATGTAAATGGTCTGAATGCACCAATCAAAACACACAGAATCACAGAACGGATGAAAAAAGAAGACCGCACTATATGCTGCCAACAAAAGACTCACTTCAAACCCAAAGATATACACAGACTAAAAGTGAAGGGATGGAAAAAGATATTTCATCCAACTATGGGGAGAAAAAAGCAGAAGTTGCAGTACTTGTATCAGACCAAATAGACTTCAAAACAAAGAAAGGAACAAGAAAAAAAGAAGGACATTATATAATGATAAAGGAGCCAATCCAACAAGAGGATATAAGCACTATAAATATCTATGCAGCAATACAGGAGCACCTACATATGCGAAACAAATACTAACAGAATTAAAAGGAGAAATAGAATGCAATGCAGTCATTCTAGGAGACTTCAACACTCCACTCACTCCAAAGGACAGATCAGCAAGACAGAAAATAAGTAAGGAGACAGAGGCACTGAACAACACATCAGAACAATGGACCTAATAGACATCTACAGAACTCTACACCAAAGGCAGCAGAATACACATTCTTCTCAAATGCAAATGGAACATTTTCAAGAATAAATCATATACTAGGTCACAAAAAGAGCCTCAGTAAATTCAAAAAGATTGAAACTGTACCAACCAGCTTCTCAGACCACAAGGTATGAAACTAGAAATAAATAAAGAAAACAAAAATGCCCACAAACACGTGGAGGCTTAACAACATGCTCCTAAATAACCAATGGATCAATGACCAAATAAAAAGAGAGATCAAGCAATATACAGAGACAAATGACAACAATAATTCAACACCACAGCATCTGTGGGAAGCACCGAAGGCTGGGCTAAGAGGCAAGTATAGTGCAATACAGGCCTTCTTCAGGAAAGAAGAACAATCCCATATGAACAGTCTAAACTCACAAGTAATGAAACTAGAAAAAGAACAAATGAGGCCCAAAGTCAGTAGAAGGAGGGATATAATAAACATTAGAGCAGAAATAAATAAAATTGAGAAGAATAAACCAATAGAAAGAATCGATGAAAGCAGGAGATGGTTCTTCAAGAAAATAAACAAAGTAGATAAACCCCTAGCCAGACTTATCAAGAAAAAAAGAGAGTCTACACATATAAGCAGAATCAGAAATGAGAAAGGAAAAATCACAATGGACACCACAGGAATACAAAGAATTATTAGCAAGTACTATGAAAAATTATATGCTAAAATCTGGATAACCAGAAGAAATGGATAACTGTCTAGAAAAATACAACCTTCCAATGCTGACACAGAATGAAACAGAAAATCTGAGCAGACCAATAACCAGCAAATGAAACTGAATTGGTAATTAAAACACTAGCTAACAACAAAATTCCTGTACCAGATGGCTTCACCACTGAATTTTACCAAACGTTTAGTGAAGAACTAATATCAATTTTCCTTAAAATTTTCCAAAAGGTAGAAGAGGAGGGAATACTTCCAAGCTCATTATATGAAGCCAGCATCACCTTAGTAACAAAACCAGGCAACGACACCACAAACAAAGAAAATTACAGACTAATATCCCTGATAAACATAGATGCAAAAATACTCAACAAAATATTAGCAAATCGAATTCAAAAATACATCAAAAAGATCATCCATCATGATCAAGTAGGATTTATTCCAGGGACGCAAGGATGTACAATATTCAAAAATCCATCAACATCATCCACCACATCAACAAAAAGAAGGACAAAAACCATATGATCATCTCCGTAGATGCTGAAAAAGCGTTTGACAAAATTCAACATCCATTAATGATAAAAACTCTCAACAAAATGGGTATAGAGGGGAAGTACCTCAACATAATAAAGCCCATGTATGACAAACCCACAGGCTACATCATACTTAACAGCAAGAAGCTGAAAGCCTTTCCTTCAAGATCGGGAACAAGACAAGGATGCTCACTCTCTCCACTTCTATTCAACATAGTTCTGGAGGTCCTCGCCATGGCAATCAGACAAAACAAAGACATAAAAAGCATCCAGATTGGTAAATAAGAAGTTATACTGTCACTGTTTGCAGATGACATGATATTGTACATAAAAAACCCTAAAGATTCCACACCAAAACTACTAGATCTAATATCTGAATTCAGCAAAATTGCAGGTACAAAATTAATACACAGAAATCTGTTGCTTTCCTATACAATAATGATGAACTAGAAGAAAGAATAATCAGGAAAACAATTCCATTCACAACTGCATCAAAAAGAATAAAATACCTAGGAATAAACCTAATCAAGGAAGTGAATGACTTACACTCTGAAAACTACAAGACACTCATGAGAGAAATTAAAGAAGATACCAATAAATGGAAACACATCCCATGCTCATGGATAGGAAGAATTAATATTGTCAAAATGGCCATCCTGCCTAAAGCAATCTACAGATTCAATGCAATCCCTATCAAAATACCAACCGCTTTCTTCAATAAACTGGAACAAATAATTCTAAAATTCATATGGAACCACAAAAGACCCCAAATAACCAAAGCAATCCTGAGAGGAAGAATAAAGCTGGGGGTATTATGCTCCCCAACTTCAAGCTCTACTACAAAGCCACAGTAATCAAGACAATTTGGTACTGGCACAAGAACAGACCCATAGACCAATGGAACAGACTAGAGAGCCCTGATATAAACCCAAGTATATATGGTCAATTAATATATGAGAAAGGAGTCATGGACATACAATGGGAAACCGACAGCCTCTTCAACAGCTGGTGTTGGCAAGACTGGACGGCTACATGCAAGAGAATGAAACTGGATTATTGACTATCCCCATACACAAAAGTAAACTTGAAATGGATCAAAGACCTATATGTAAGATGAAACCATAAAACTCTTAGAAGACAGCATAGGCAAAAATCTCCTGAATATAAACATGAGCAACTTTTTTCTGAACACACCTCCTCGAGCAAGGGAAAGAAAAGCAAAAAGGAACAAATGGGACTACATCAAACTAAAAAAGCTTCTGTACAGCAAAGGACACCATGAATAGAACAAAAAGGCATCCTACAGTATGGGAGAATATATTTGTAAAGGACATATCCAACAAGAGGTTAATGTCCAAAATATATAAAGAACTCACAGGCCCCAACACTCAAAAATCAAAAAACCCGATGAAAAAATAAGCAGAGGATATGAACAGACAATTCTCCAAAGAAGAAATTCAGATGGCCAACAGGCACATGAAAAGATGCTCCACAGCTTTTTCAAGCTTTTTCAAGAACTCTGACCTCTGGAAGCAAGTTTTCTGAGGAGATAAACTAGACGTTACCCGCAAACATCTCTGTGCCACACCAGACCTAATTAAGCTTTTTAAAGAGAGGCAATACTTTGCCCCCAGTTGTTACATTATTCAGGCAGAGTGAATGGGCTTATCAGAACCTGAATCCACCTCATCTACCAGTTGGGCTGTATTTCCTTTCTCCACACAATATGGGGTTTAACCATGAATGGAGAGAGCATGTGTGGCCACAGGTCAAGCCATCCCGGGCATATGCAAATTAAAAACACAATGTGATATCACCTCAGACCAGTAAGGTTGCCCAACATCGAAAAAACTTAGAACAACAAATGCTGGCGAGCATGCGGAGAAAGGGGAACCCTCCTACACTGCTGGTGGGAATGTAAAATCGTTTCCAAATTGTGGAAAGCAATATGGAGGTTCCTCAAAAAACTAAAAATACAAATACCATTTTACCTTGGAATTCCACTCCTCGGAATTTACCCCCAAAATATAATTTCTCAGATTCAAAAAGATATATGCACCCCTATGTTTATTGCAACACTATTTACAATAGTCAAGATATGGAAGCAACCTAAGTGTCCATCAGTAGAGGAATGAATAAAGAAGGTGTGGTACATATACACAATGGAATACTATTCAGCCATAAGAAGAAAACAAATCCTACCATTTGATACAACATGGATAGAGTTGGAGGATATTATGCTCAGTGAAATAAGCCGGGTGGAGAAAGACAAGTACCAAATGATTTCCCTCATTTTTGGAGTACAAAAATAAAGCAAAACTGAGGAACAAAACAACAACAGACCTACAGACTCCAAGAAAGGACTAGCCGTTACCAAAGGGGAGGGGTGGGGGAGAGCGGGTGGGGAGGGAGAGAGAAGGGGATTCAGGGGTATTATGATTGGAACACATGGTGTGTGGGGGATTTTGGGGAAGACAGTGTAGCACTGAGAAGGCAAATAGTGACTCTGTGGCATCTTACTACACTGATGGGCAGTGACTGCAATGGGGTATGGGGGCACACGATAATATAGATGAATGTTGTAACCACATTGTTTTTTCATGTGAAACCTTCATAAGGGTGTATATCAATAATACCTTAATAAAGAATATATTAAATACACACACACAAAATATATATATATATGGTATTGACAACTATTTTAAAATTCTTTATGGTGTTTTTTTATGAAGTGTATGAGTGAGATTTACAATTGGAAGATTTATTCTCACATATGTAAACTGTGGTAGAAACCAGTATACCTTAAATTAAGAAAGAGATTAGTTTTAGTTTCTATTAAAAATATTACTTTCATATAAGAATACAATACTTTGCTGAACTTTCAAGTCTTTATTTGATGACAGATTCAATGCTACGTCTGTAGAATTTTATTTTTATGTCAAAGAAAATCACTGGGTTCAAGCACAAAATATCGTCTGCTGATGATTTGCTCTTTGAACTCAGAGCTCTCACCACTTCAGTCTAAGGTCCCTTTCTTCCCTGGGGAGGGGAGGGAAATGTCTCATGTATCTGGATAGTGTGTGTTTGGGAAAACACGGTGTGATTGAACAGGAAATGGAGTCCTGTTATCAGCTGGTTCCACCGGCTTGGTCAAGCCGTTCAGTACACATGGGCTTCAGTGTCTCACCTTTAAAATGAGTAGATTCAACTAGAAAATATCTAAGGTCCCTCATTCTGAGAATGATTACCTGAAATGGTCACTAGATCATTATAATCAAATCAAAAAAACTTCAATCTTTTCCTGTACAGGGAACCGGCTTTGGTACCCCTGCATGTTATTTCATTGTCTTTATAGCAATCAGAAGACTTAGAGGATAAAACCATTCTTTTTTTCTAAATAATATAATTTCAACCAGGTTGAGATTCCTTTGATGACCTGTAGCCAGCAACATTTCCAGGGAAGAATAAGTGAGGATGAATCAACATCTTCCTCCAAGAGAAAGCTGGGCCTTCAGGGGAGCCCTGCCCGGGGTAGCTTGACCTGTGGCCACACATGCTCTCTCCATTCATGGTTAAACCCCATATTGTGTGTAGAAAGGAAATACAGCCCAACTGGTAGATGAGGTGGATTCAGGTTCTGATAAGCCCATTCACTCTGCCTGAATAATGGAACAAACTGGGGGCAAAGTATTGCCTCTCTTTAAAAAGCTTAATTAGGTCCGGTGTGGCACAGAGAAGATGTTTGCAGGTAACGTCTAGTTTATCTCCTCAGAAAACTTGCTTCCAGAGGTCAGAGTTCTTGAAAAAGCTGTAAAAGCCAATACAGGTGGCCTGGAAAACAAAGTGACCAGTATCAGAGCTAATTATTTAAGCGGTGGTAGAGGCAGTGAAGGATGGGCCAGTATTTTGACTTAAGTCTCCTGGACAGAGATTGCTCACAGCAGACAGCTTATGAGTTTTCTCTTTAGGGTAAAAGCACTTTCTTTACAATAATCAGACTAACAGTTTAAATTGGAGCAACATCTGGATGCTTAACCAAGACAATATTTTGGCACAAATGAATTATGAAGAGACGTTCCAAATTTTCCAGTCCTGAACCTAATGTTGAGAGAGAATTTCATGCAACCTCTCTGAAGACCTAAAATGGGTTGAAACTGAGGACAAAACAGCAGCTCTCCTATCTTTCCATCAGTAACAGAGAATAAGCACCAGAAACAAATGCTTTGCAAAGGAACACAGGGTGACATCAAGAAGGAATTGAGCTATACTCACCCTTACCACCATTGAAACCAAAGCAAAATGAAACTCTTAATGTGCAACTACGTAAAACTCATGTATTATTTACTTTGCATAATGAAAATTTTTAAATTCAGTTTTTTTCCTTACCAGCATCTTGATTCACAGAAACATGGGAACAAATTATTATGAGGAACAAAATCAGCAGCATTTTCATATTATGACCTGAAAAATCTCCAACTTGAAATCTGAAAAGGCAAAAACATAAACATCTAAAATTGTTGTGGATATTATTTGGGAGTCAGGACTAACACACATAAAAGCACATAAAATTATGTAATAAATTGGGTGCAACAGGGGACAATGAGTTTCTAAGGTTCTCCGATCTTCTGATCTGTGAAGTGCCTTAAAAAAAAAGGGCCACCATCATTTACAGAATTGTAGAATTTCTCCTGGTCCCCATCCCTGTAGAAACACCAGATTTTGGATCATCAATGGAAGTAGCCAGATGCACTCCAGGTCAAAAATGATTCATATTAACAATTTTCTCTGTACCCCAGGATTACCTCTCTCTACTCATTGCCAAGACAATTCAGAGTTCATGGCTGGGACACAGTGTAAGACCTGATTTGTAATTTTTCCATCATGAACACATAGGTATGTTTCACATTTGAGAAATATTTCTAGATGTGATCAAAATTTCCTGTTTTTTTTCCTTTTCCCATGTAATTAGAAAGGCAACCATTTCTCTTTATCCTTAAATTTAAGAGATGACATAAAAAAATAAGTAACGACCCTCCATATTCCATATGATGTCTTATTCCTCAGAATGACTCATTGTGTACCATTTCGCTTCCTAGAACTGCATGAGGCAAGGGTTTTCCAATTCTAGTTTGGCCTAAAGCATTTTCAGCACTTGAATGATTCATTTCATGGCATGAAATAGGATTTTAATGTTTAATATTTCATCCCTTCAGAAAAGAGAACTTTGCTATGAGAAATTCCATCCCTATTTCCTCACCCACGCCATCATCCCTCTGACATTCTGGAGTTTGGGACACTAGATGACAGAAACTTTTCAGACTGCAAGTCAATTTATCAATCCTTTTCTCAAGGTAAGCAGCGAGCTGGAAGGGGCTCTTAAAAGGTTGTTTTTAGTCCAACCCTTTTATTTTAGAGGAAATTTAGTCCCGAAGTGGATTGCTTAAAGTGAAAACCAAGTCATATACCTGTACAAATTTTCTACTAATGTGCATAACAGCAATAATAAATCCAGCTGCTCACTGAGCCTCTGCTGTGTGCCGTGCCCCGTGCTAACAGCTTCACATCTTACGTCTATTCTGTTTGACACTGGAAACAAATCTAGTAGCTGGTGGTAATATTGTTCCTATTTTGCAGATAAGGAAATAGATTCGTAAAGGGGAAATAACTGATTCAAAATCACATTGACAAAATGGGCCACAGTTGGGACAGGAGCCCATATCTGTCTGACTCTAAAGTCTATACTTTCAAACTCAGTTATCCTGCATCCCAAACTCAACATTATGAATACAAAAAGAGTCTCAAATGTCTTTGTTCTATGCCTCTTTTCTAAGTATTAGCAGATATTGGTACTTGTTTTCATGTCTATTTATTTTTCCTTTTCAAAACCAGGGCTTTATGCTATTTACTTCTTTTCCCCTTATATTGTGAGCTTTACAAATAAATGCTATATCTTTAGGAGTCGTGAGACATAAAATAGAAGATGTTCCAGGATAAATCTCAAACGCAGAAAGAAAGTAGTCCTGAATGAAAGTTAAAACCTGGATAGAAAAGTGAGGATTAGGTGAGGCCACAGAAGCCCCAAAGCATCATGTTCGCATCTGGAAATGTCCCCACGCAGACGGTCAATACCAGCATACATTAAGAACTGAGTCCTTGGCCATCATGTGAAACAACTTTCTCACAGCCTTCAAATGGAATCCAGCGGGTGTGCTCCAAGGCTATACAGTGTGGAAGCCAGTGGAAAGGTTTCCAAATGCTTGTCCTGCTTTGTAGTGTCATAGGCCTAGAGGTGGGGCTACCCCAAGTTCATGTTTGGGAGGCTTGGAGTCACTTTCACCACATCAAAGCATGGATGAATTGCCCATAATCTGTATGTCATTCTACTATAAGACATGGCCAGAATTCATACACTTAAAATTTTTTAAATATCTAAATATTTAAAATGAATTTTTAAAATGCCCAAAGACATGAGGGAGAATAAGGAGATATTTGCTTAAAATAACAACATAAAATCTGAATTCACAGTACACCCCATTTTAATATAACCATAGTGAGATTGATTGCTTCTCATTATAGAAACACTGTCAAAGGTATACGCCCCTTTAATCTGAATTTTGTTGTAATCCATTCATTCTGAATCAAGCAAGCTGAGGTCAATACACCTCTTTTGAAGTTATATGCTATAAAAAGACATTTTTTTATTAAGGTATTATTGATATACACTCTTATGAAGGTTTCACATGAAAAAACAATGTGGTTACTACATTTACCCATATTATCAAGTCCCCACTCATACCCCAATGCAGTCACTGTCTATCAGTGTAGTAAGATGCCACAGATTCACTGTTTGCCTTCTCTGTGCTACACTGTTTTCCCCGTGATCCCCCACACCATGTGTACTAAACATAATACCCCACAATCCCCTTCTCCTGCCCTCCCAGCCGTCCTCCCACACCCCTCCCCTTTGGTAACCACTAGTTTCTTCTTGGAGTCTCTGAGTCTGCTGCTATTTTGTTCCTTCAGTTTTGCTTCATTGTTATACTCCACAAATAAGGGAAATCATTTGGCACTTGTCTTTCTCCACCTGCCTTATTTCACTGAGCATAATATCCTCCAGCTCCATCCATGTTGTTGCAAACGCCAGGATTTGTTTCCTTCTTATGGCTGAATAGTATTCCATTGTGTATATGTACCACACCTTCTTTATTCATTCCTCTACTGATGGACACTTAGGTTGCTTCCATATCTTGGCTATTGTAAAAAGTGCTGCGATAAACATAGGGATACACATGTCTTTTTTGGAAGTTGTATTCTTTGGGTAAATTCCAAGGAATGGGATTCCCGTGTCAAATGGTATTTGTATTTTTAGTTTTTTGAGGAACCTCCATATTGCTTTCCACAATGGTTGAACTAGCTTACATTCTCACCAGCAGTGAAGGAGGGTTCCCCTTTCTCCTCATCCTTGCCAGGATTTGTTGTTCTTAGTCTTTTCGATGTTGGCCATCCTTACTGGTGTGAGGTGATATCTCATTGTGGTTGTAATTTGCATTTCCCTGATGATTAGTGATGTGGAGCATCTTTTCATGTGTCTGTTGACCATCTGAATTTCTTCTTTGGAGAACTGTCTCTTCATATCCTCTGCCCATTTTTTAATTGGGTTATTTGGTTTTTGGGTGTGGAGGCGTCTAAGTTCTTTATTTATTTTGGATGTTAACCCGTTGTCAGGTATGTCATTTACAAATATATTCTCCCATACTGTAGGGTGTCTTTTTGTTCCATTGATGGTGTACTTTCCCTTACAGAAAGTTTTTAGTTTGATGTAGTCCCATGAGTTCATTTTTGTTTTGTTTCCCTTGCACGAGGAGATGCGTTCAGGAAGAAGTTATTCATGCTTATATTCAGGAGATTTTTGCCTATGTTGTCTTCTAAGAGTTTTATGGTTTCATGACTTACATATAGGTCTTTGATCCATTTCGAGTTTGCCTTTGTGTATGGGGATAGTCAATAATCCAGTTTCATTCTCTTGCATGTAGCCATCCAGTCTGGCCAACACCAGCTGTTGAAGAGGCTGTCGGTTTCCCATTGTATGTCCATGACACCTTTATCATATATTAATTGACCATATATGCTAGGGTTTATATCAGGGCTCTCTAGTCTTTTCCATTGATCTTTGGGTCTGTTCTTGTGCCAGTACCAAATTGTCTTGATTACTGTGGCTTTGTAGTAGAGCTTGAAGTTGGGGAGCATAATACCCCCAGCTTTGTTCTTCCTTCTTAGGATTGCTTTGGCTATTCGGGGTCTTTTGTGGTTCCATATGAATTTTAGAACGATTTTCTCTAGTTCGTTGAAGAATGCTGTTGGTATTTTGATAGGAATTGCATTGGATCTATAGATTGCTTTAGGCAGGATGGCCATTTTGACAATATTAATTCTTCCTATCCATGAACATGGGATGTGTTTCCATTTATTGGTATCTTCTTTAATTTCCCTCATGAGTGTTTTGTAGTTTTCAGAGTATAGGTCTTTCACTTCCTTGGTTAGGTTTATTCCTAGGTATTTTATTCTTTTTGATGCAATTGTGAATGGAATTGTTTTCCTGATTTCTCTCTCTGTTAGTTCATTGTTAGTGTATAGGCATGCCACAGATTTCTGCATATTAATTTTGTATCCCACAACTTTGCTGAATTCAGATATTAGATCAAGTAGTTTTGGAGTGGAGTCTTTAGGCTTTTTCATGTACAATATCATGTCATCTGTAAACAGGGATAGTTTAACTTCTTCCTTGCCAATCTGGATGCCTTTATTTCTTTGTGTTGTCTGATTGCCATGGCGAGGACCTCCAGTACTATGTTGAATAGAAGTGGAGAGAGTAGGCATCCTTGTCTTGTTCCCGATCTTAAAGGAAAAGCTTTCAGCTTCTCACTGTTAAGTATAATGTTGGCTGTGGGTTTGTCGTATATGGCCTTTATTATGTTGAGGTACTTGCCCTCTGTACCCATTTTGTTGAGAGTTTTTATTATGAATGGATGTTGAATTTTGTCAAATGCTTTTTTCAGCATCTATGGAGAAGATCATGTGGGTTTTGTCCTTCTTTTTTTGATGTGGTGGATGATGTTGATTGATTTTTGAATGTTGTACCATCCTTGCATCCCTGGAATACATCCTACTTGATCATGACGGATGATCTTTTTATGTGTTTTTTAATTCGGTTTGCTAATATTTTGTTGAGTATTTTTGCATCTATGTTTATCATGGATATTGGTCTGTAATTTTCTTTTTTATGGTGTCTTTGCCTGGTTTTGGTATTAGAGTGATGCTGGCCTCATAGAATGAGTTTGGGAGTATTCCCTCCTCTTCTACTTTTTGGAAAACTTTAAGGAGGATGGGTATTAGGTCTTCACTAAATGTTTGATAAAATTCAGCAGTGAAGCCATCTGGTCCAGGCATTTTTTTCTTAGGTAGGTTTTTGATTACCAGTTCAATTTCATTGCTGGTAATTGGTCTGTTCAGATATTCTGTTTCTTTCTGGGTCAGCCTTGGAAGGTTGTATTTTTCTAGAAAGTTGTCCATTTATTCTGTTATCCAGTTTCTTAGCATATAATTTTTCATAGTATTCTCTAATAATTCTTTGTATTTCTGTGGTGTCCATAGTGATTTTTCCTTTCTCATTTCTGATTCTGTTTATATGAATAGAATTTCTTTTTCTCTTGATAAGTCTGGTTAGGGGTTTATCTATTTTGTTAGTATTCTCAAAGAACCAGCTCCTGCTTTCATTGGTTCTTTCTATTGTTTTATTCTTCTCAATTTTATTTATTTCTGCTCTAGTCTTTATTATGTCCCTCCTTCTACTGACTTTGGGCCTCGTTTGTTCTTCTTTTTTTAGTTTAATTAAATGTGAGTTTAGACTGCTTATATTGGATTGTTGCTCTTTCCTGAGGTAGGCCTGTATTGCAATATACTTCCCTCTTAGCACAGCCTTTGCTGCGTTCTACAGATTTTGAAGTATTGAATTATTGTCATCATTTGTCTCCATATATTGCTTGATCTCTGGTTTTATTTGGTCATTGATCCATTGGTTATTTAGGAGCATGTTGTGAAGCCTCCATGTGATTGTGGGATTTTTCATTTTCTTTGCGTAATTTATTTCTAGTTTCATACCTTTGTGGTCTGAGAAACTGGTT
The DNA here is from genome assembly GCA_032199065.1 of Smutsia gigantea. Classification (NCBI taxonomy): domain Eukaryota; kingdom Metazoa; phylum Chordata; class Mammalia; order Pholidota; family Manidae; genus Smutsia; species Smutsia gigantea. The sequence continues at coordinate 89,410 of JAVSCE010011856.1, forward strand.
GATACAATTTCAATCTTTTTGAATTTACCGAGGCTCTTTTTGTGGCCTCGTATATGATCTATTCTTGAAAATGCTCCATGTGCACTTGAGAAGAATGTGTATTCTGCTGTTTTTGAATGTAGAGTTCTGTAGATGTCTGTTAAGTCCATCTGTTCTAGTGTGTTGTTCAGTGACTCTGTCTCCTTACTTATTTTCTGTCTGGTTGATCTGTCCCTTGGAGTGAGTGGAGTGTTGAAGTCTCCTAGAATGAATGCATTGCAATCTATTTCTCCTTTTAATTCTGTTAGTATACGTAGGTGCTCCTGTGTTGGGCGCATAGATATTTTTAATGTTTATACCTTCTTGTTGGATTGACCCTTTTATCACATAAAAAGTCTTTTATAAAATCTGGATCCCTGTAAACTTTCTGTGAGGAAGGTAGAATGTTTTTGATTTACACCACAGCTGCGCAAGCTGCTCAGCCACTCAGCCCTTGGTCTCAGACCCAGAACGTCTAGGACTTGTGCAACACCTCTTATGAGGCTGCTAAGAACCAGGGGTTTCGGAGAGACCTCTGCCCAATTCAAGCCAATTCATAATCTAGGACACACCTTCAAAAAAATATATTAAGAGCCCAGAAGGGATACAAAAGAGACTTTAGCAGAATTAAGATAAATTCCATTTCTTTTCTATAAGAACAGTATGCAGTGTACATCATTTCTAATTACTGGTTTTATTTTTCTTCAGAAGCAAGAATATTGGCAGCTGTCTCAGCATAAGAAACAACACTGGGTCTGTGCCTCAAACTTCCGGATAAATTACTTGCTTATTTAACCCCTAATCTCTCCACCTTTGCCCTTCCTCAAGCTATTCTACTTCTCAGAAGTTGAAAGGTGGAAGAAAAGTATTCAGAGTGAGATTTAAGTTCTGTTGAAATGCTGCAGGATAAATGCTTGGCACATACCAGGAATGAATAAACCCAGAATCAGTGATGGTAAGAAGACACCAACACTTGGAGGGCAAGCATATTGCATAATTTTATGGTTAATATCACACTTTCCTCCAGCTGCCTGTTCTGGAATCACAAAAAGAGGCCATATATGCTGTCATATTTGAAGGTCACAGAGGCAACCGCTGCTTTGTAGAGAGGTCACTCCTCACTTGGCTCAGTGGAAAGAGCACAGGTTATAAAATCTCATGACCCAGGTGTTACTCCATTCCTAAACTGTCGTGTGACTTCAGACACCACCCCCTCACTGCAGTAGGTTCCTAATCTGAAGCACTAGAAGTTACTTCTTTCCAAATTCTAGCAACTCCACAGTTCTTTGATCTCACAAACAGCACTAGAAGAAGAAGAAAAAAAGGCCAAGAGAACATTAAAGTATTGAGCTGAGGTTGTGGAACAGTCCCAGAGTGGAAACTGCCTTCAGACAACCTGTGCAGGTGCTCTTGTGAGGAGGCCCACAGCAGGAGAGCACATCTCATGTGGTGATTCTTTCTGGGTCAAAAACTACTGAAATCCTTCCAGACCCAACTACTTGACTAAAGGGGACTAAAATTTCAACAAGGCAAACCCACTAGGAATTAATGCCCAATTTAGAAGTTAGAAAGAGTACAAAAGAAATATAGAGACACTAAAATACTAAAAATTTGAGCAGAAATCACCAAACTAAAATACAGAAAGAAAATTAAGTTTTAGAAACACCAACTGATGAGAAAAGAGGAAGAGAGAGAGAAGACACAAATAGATAATTGAATGAAAAAAGGAGAAATAACTAGATAAGGCAAAGATTTTTTTAAAAATTGAAGCAGTAGTTAAAAATATTCACAGAAAAGACTCTAGGCCTAGATGATTTTATTGGCAAGTTCCACTAGACTTTCAAGAAACAGATCACCCACATTATTTCAGAGACTAGAAAAGATAAATACTAGCCATTTCATTTTTATGAAGCCAGGATAATACTAATCTATATGCAAACCAGACAAGACAATACAAGAAACAAAAATTAAAGGCCCATTTTATTTATAAATACAAAAAAGATTCCTAAATAAATCACTAGCAAATCCACTCCCTCAGTACACAAAAGAGATAATACACTATTATTAAGTTTGTTATCTCAGGAATGCAAGGATGTTTTAGAATTAGGAAACATAAATATAACTCACTACATTAACAAGAAAGGAAAGATATTAAAAAGAAAGGAAATAAACTATAAATACAAAAGAAAACCACTCTATCAATTCATAATATTACAAAAACCTAGCAAACCAGAACTAGAAGGAAGCTTAAACTGACAAAGAAATGTATTTTACAAATTTGTAATATCTATCATCCTAATGGGGAAATAATAGAAGTACTCTCTTTAAAATGAGGAACTAGAAAATGTTGCCCTCTTTAATTCCAGCAAAATTAAAGCCACAAGGATTGAAACAAGAAAATAATAGATTGTCATTGTTTGTAAGTGACACGATTGTTTACATCTATAGAAAAATCATTAAAAATAAGAAGGCAAGTATTCAAGGTATCTTAGTATAACATGAAGACAAAAAAGTCAATTGCATTTCTGTATATCTGCAATAAACAACTAGAAAATGGAAGTCTTTTTAAAGGAGCTGAGTTAAAATAGCACCAACTTACCAAATACGAAGAAAGAAATATTAAAACATGTAAAAGATTGACAACAAAATTCATAAACTATTATGGAAGGACAACATGAATAAAGTAATGGTGCAGACAGCAGGGGCACTGAGGCACAGTTGTCAGGGTACACCCAGTGGGGGGGCTATCTGCATGGAAATAGGCAACATGGATGTATCCACCACACTGCACACAAAATCAGCTACAAATGGATAAAGTTCTTAAAAGTTAAAGCAAAACTATAAAATACTACATAAAACTATAGGTGGGTACACTTCTGACCTTGGTTAGGGAAGCATTTTTAAAACAAGACACAAAAAGTACCCCCCGAAAGCAATAAATTTTACTGTGTTAGAATGAGAGCCTCTGTTCAAAGATATTTTACAGAAAGTGGAAAGACAGGTTACATATTGGAAAAAGATACTCATAATACTGACAAAAGAGTGGTATCAAATATATCAATGTTCTTAGAATTTCTAGGAGTAAATAACCCAAAAGAAAATGGGCAAAAAACATGAACAGGTGTTTCACAGAACTGAAAAACATATGGGCACTACATATGAAGAAATGTTCAAATTCACTTGTGATCAGGGAAATACAAATCACAGTCACACTGGGGTACTTTACATTCATTCAACTGGCAGAAATTTTAAGTTCTGACAAAATCAAGTATTGGAGACAATGTGGATAAACAGGGCTTCATAAACATGGGTGGTGAAAGTGTAAATTGTTACTGCTACTCTGGAAAAGAGTTTAACGCTATCTTATAAAACTGGCCATTTTCATGTCCTGTGACCTATGGCAATTCTATTCCTGGGGAAGCTCTTGCTCACAGATGCCTGGTGATATGTTCAAGATTTTTCACAGCAACGCTGACTGTGATAGCAACCAAGAAGCTGTTATTGATAAGAAAAACATGTAAGTAAATATGGCATAACAACACGAAGGAATATTTTACATCAGTCAGTTGAATTAACTACAGATAAGAACAAAATGTGAATCACTCAGCAATAGAATTAAGTGAAAAATAAGTCCCAGAAAACTACTTCTCAGAAACCATACAAGCAAGAAGAGTGGACTGAAATATTTAGTGTTGAGGGGGGAAAGCCACCAACCTACAGCTCTTAAGCCTACGAAATTATCCTTCAAAAGTGAAGGAGAAAAAAGGACTTTCTGAGACAAACAAAAAATTCAGGGTATTTATTACCAGTAGACTTGCATTGAAGAAGTGTTAAAAGAAGTTCTTCAGAGAAAGGGAAAATGATATAGGTCAGAAACTCAGGTATTCATAAAGAAAGCAAGAGCATTAGAGAAGGATTAAGTAAAGGTAAAATAAAAAGTTTTATTGTTCTTACTCTTAAAATATCTAGCATAAGTTTTTCAAAATAATAATAGCAAAAATGGAGACTTCCGGGAAGATGGCAGTGTGAGCACGGCGGCAGAAATCTCCTAACACTATATTTATCTACGAAAATACAGCAAATACAACTATTCCTAAAAGAGAGACCAGAATACACAGGAAAGCGCACAGCGAGCAGCTACACCTGAGCGAACTCGGCACCCCAAGAGGCGGGTAATACACGGAGCCGCTACCCGGTGGGACCCGAGCACTCCCCCACCCCAGCGCACCGGCGGGAGGAGAGGATTCAGAGCTGGGAGGGAGTGGAAGTATACCCCGCGAAGTAGCCAGCCCCGGTGATCTGCACCAGGAGCGCTGACCCACATCGCGCAGTGTATGGGAGATTGGAGAGACAGAGGGGCAGGATCTGAGCGGGAACGCGCCAGAGTGCTTGCAGCCGGCTCCTGGGAAGGAAAAAAAAAGCGCGCGCTTTCTTCAGCGGTCTTAAAGAGAAAGGAGCCCAGAGGAGAAGGCGGATCGCCCCTGCACACTCAGCCCAGCAGGCTGGGAGTTCTGGGGAGTTTCGGACGCATTAGCTGGCAACTGGGGAAGCGTGGCCGTACTTACACTTCTCACTGAGATCAACAGCCTCCCATTCGTTCCCTCCCCGGCTAGAGCTATAAAGGCCCTGCAGAGCGGTGCGGCCACAGCTGTGGAATAGTGGGGCAACAGTGCCACCTACAGCATCCCCACAGAATCTACTCCCGGTGGGCATTTTTTTTTGTTTTTTTTTTTCTTTCTTTTTTCTTTCTTTCTTTTTTTTTTCTCTTTTTAAAGTCTTAAAGAGCCCAGCTGACATACGTGGCAACTACCAGCGACCACTTCTACAGCCATGAAAAGACAGAGGAATATGGTTCAGACCAAAATCAACCAGACAGCCCCAGAGAGGGAGCCTGAAGGGATGGAAATGCACAGCCGTCCTGAAAAAGAATTCAGAATAAAAGTCACAACCATGCTGATGGACCTACAGAGAAATGTGCAAGAGTTGAGGGAGGAAGTGAGGGAAGTGAGGAAAGACAATGCAGAAATCAGACAAGCGATCGACGGGCTTAACAGCAGAATGGATGAGATGCAAGAGACTGTTAATGGAATAGAAATCAGAGAACAGGAATACAGAGAAGCTGAGGCAGAGAGAGATAAAAAGATCTCTAGGAATGAAAGAATATTAAGAGAACTGTGTGACCAATCCAAACGGAACAATATTCGCATTATAGGAGTACCAGAGGAAGAAGAGAGAGGAAAAGGGATAGAAAGCGTCTTTGAAGAAATAATTGCTGACAACTTTCCCTCGCTGGGGAAGGAAATAGTCTCGGAGTCCATGGAAGCCCACAGATCTCCCAACACAAGGGACCCAAGGAAGACAACACCAAGACACATAATAATTAAAATGGCAAAGATCAAAGATAAAGACAGAGTATTAAAGGCAGCCAGAGAGAGAAAAAAGATCACCTACAAAGGAAAACCCATCAGACTATCATCAACTTCTAAACAGAAACCTTACAGGCCAGAAGAGAATGGCATGATATATTTAACGTTATGAAAAAGAAGGGACTCGAACCAAGAATACTGTATCCAGCACGATTATAATTTAAATATGACGGAGGGATTAAACAATTTCCAGACAAACGAAAGTTGAGAGAGTTTGCCTCTCATAAACCACCACTACAGGATATCTTAAATGGACTGCTCTAGATGGAAGCACTCCTAAGGCTAAAAAGATGTCACCAGAGAAAATAAAATCATAGTAAAGAAAGCAGACCATCCAAATACTAACTAAAGGCAAAGAATAAAACACCTAGTATATAAAGAATGAGGAGGAAGAATAAGAAGGGAGACAAATAAAGAAACATCAGATAGTGTTTACAATTACTAAACAAGAAAGTTAAGTTAGATTGTTAGATAGTAAAGAAGCAACC
>JAVSCE010011857.1:0-36235 GCA_032199065.1 Smutsia gigantea
CATGGTGCCTGAAGCCAGAACAAAGAGCCACAAATTGAGAATGACAGAACAGCAAGAAAGAGTCTAGGTCACTGACACAGTGGAACAACCCCATCACCTTACACTGATTAGGCCTGGCCTCTTTCTTGATAAGAATATAAACTTGTCTTGTTTAAGCCACTGATATTTTGTTTTTTAGCAGGAAACCTACACCCTAATTAATCAACTAATGAAGCTTTTAGCTAGGGATATGTTTTTGGGGATCCTACTAATTCTGCCCCCAAATTCTACTTCCCTCTTTCCTTTAGCAGTGGCTCTGTGATGAGATGGAAAAAATGGGATCTGGAATCCATTGGTCCCATTAGTCACTATATTTTCTTTATCTGTAAAATGAGATTCACAAGAGTTAATACATATTAAATATGCTTCTGTGTCATGCTTGCTTGTGTGCATTACCTCATTTAATCCACCCAACAACCGTATTATGTAGGTACAACTACTATTCTAATCTTATAGATGCAGTTAAGCATCTTTCCTAAGATCTTCCAGCTAATGAGAGACAAAGATGGGATTTGGACTGAGAGGGTTTCTTGAGAGCCCTCAGCAATTAACCACTTCATTCTGCACCTAACTTTCTGCATTGGTGGGAGATTCAAGGCTGAATATAGCACCCAAAACATAGCCAACTTTTTGAAAACTTGGGATACTACTAGGTGATGTTGAATGTGTTCTGACAGTCTGTCTCTCTGAGCTAAGGCATTGCATTACCTGCTGACACCTCCTGTAGGCTGAAACATTCTTCCTTTAGGTGAAGGGAGCTATAAAAGCCTTTGATTAAACTATAGTAAATCACCACTCAGTTAACCAGGGAAATTTTTTTTCTCCTGTTATAAATTGACTTTTAGTCAAAACCTCAGAGTCCTGGGTCTCTCCAATGCCACAGTCCATAATAATAATTCTGAGTCACCAAGAAAAGCTTATATTCAATTCAAAATGCCTCAGAGAGCAGGAAAGTTTAACCCAGTGACAAACCCACACTCTGAGAGAGGCCTCCCCAGATGAGAGACAGACAAACTCCAGCCTTCTGGCCTTTCCTTTGTCACACAGGCAGGAAAAAGAAATAAACACTGCTGGGTGCCAAAAGAGCCTGGAACTTGAGGTCTGTCACTGCTCACTAAAGAGAAAAAATAAAATAGAATAGAAATGCAAATAGGGGAAGAAGAAGGAGAAAGAGGGAAGGAAAGAGGAGGAAGAAAAGTATGTACTCCATAAAGATTTTATCCTAAAATGGGTTAGAGGGAAAATTAGGTGTGCTTTAAAAGATAGCCTCTGTTTTAGGAGGAAATTACCCTCTAAGGATCATTCTGCTTCCACTTCACACTGTCTACATGTGGGGAGTGGGATAAAGGCAGGTGTGCTGCTGCACATGTGGAAGCCCCAGGACCCCAGGGCTTGGATCCTTCTCTACCTGGGCCCAACAGGAGCTACCTGCCTCATAGTGTGGAATACGCTTTATCCCCATTTCACAGATAAGGAACTTGAATCCAGAAGATGACAAACAACTTGTCCAAGATCACATAGGTAGTAAGGGTTGGGCTTGGGAGTTTAAACTCAAGACAGTCAGATGCTAAAACCAACTAAAAAAAATAGGATTCATTTGATATGTAGCTCCAGTGTCCTCCCTAGATGACTTCTTCAACCAGCTATCTATCGTTCCAGTGCCTTTCTTTTTTTCATTCAATATTTAGTAAGCGCCAGCTATGTCCAATTGCTAAAGCAAAAACATGTTTTCTCCTAACATTAGATTTGCAGACTGTGGAGTAAAATGGCAGAATTTCCAGAATCTCCTGCCTGGCATCAGTTCATTTACATATCAGTAGGTGTTTACCACTGCAGAGCCTCCCTTCAATCTGGGGAAAGGGGTGGAAAGAAAATGGACATTCTCTCCTCCCCTCCATTCCTGGTATGTAATTGGTCTGGTGTATGCCAGTCACCAAGGATACACCCATGGGGTTCCTCCAGGAAGGGGCGGGCAGGAAGTAGAGAGATGCGCTGTGGCCGCAGAGTGCCAGCCGGGGCAGGTGAAGGTGAACAGTGCTGAGTGTGACTGGTGACTATAAGAGATAAAAGCTCCCAACGTACCCTTTCCTTTGACTTACTTTGGTTTCACTGGTTTAAATAGGGGACTCACAACAGGCTGGGAATACCCTTCCCCCTGGAGCTACACTGAGGGATGGAGAAGGCAAAGCTGAACCACGGAAGCGTAATAAAGCGTTAAAGTGTTACCAGTACTATGCAAGAGTATGTGCATAACACAGTAATAACAAAAGTAACTAGCAGTTATTGAGTATAAACTATTTGCTAGACAATTGCTGAGAGCTTTGCCTGTAGAATTAAAGAAAGGACAAAGGAAGAAGCAATCATTTTGACTGAAGGTGGTGTTGACTTGACAGATTTAGCAAATAAAAATACAGGATCCCCAGTTAAATTTGAAGTTCGGATAAACTACAAATGCCTTTTTAGTATAAGGACATCTCAGGTGACATTTGAGACATACCAAAAATAAAACGCCATTTATAGTTTACCTGAAATTCAAATTTAACTAGGAGTCCTATTTTTATCTAGCAATTCTAGGTGAAGATGAGTAGTTTTTCTCCAGATTTAAGGGTAGTGGGGAGATAAGAAAGGGAGGGAGGCAAGGACTATTGAACCTCTAAGCTTAGATGAATCATGATCATAAGAAACCATAAGACCAATATAACTTCCTTCATCAGGAAGTATTAAGCCACCTCAAAATCATTTCCTTTTTGGAAATAAGTGGGGAGAAAGTTAAAACATACATTTGGTTACTTTGTAAACATAAGGTCCCCCACTGAGTTAGGTAGAGGCAGAAATAAGTATGTCACTGAAAAGCCCATGGTTGCCCAGCAGCCACTCAGGGTGTAGGCTCTTCCTCTTCATGCATAATGGGGTGCTCTGCTTTAAAACACCCCAATCCCCTCATAGAAAAGATCAGAATGCAAGAGAAGAGGTAGCAGAGTGGAAATAGCAGTCACTTTACTATTGGCATGGTGACTTGGGTTAAACTATTCACCCTTAGTGTCAGTTTCCTGATCTGTGAAGTTGCAGGTTCCCCCTGACTAATAACCGAGGCCCCCACAAGCCCAAGCCCTCACAGTGGTCCAGTTTTAAGCAGTGAGGCTAAATGTGTCATCTCTCAGGCCAGCCACATAAGGAGGCAGTTTGGTTCTCCAGCCTTCCTGACAGTTCTATAATCTTCTATATTCATCCAGAAAATCTGTTTTCTCTTAGCCAGACTTGGTTTCTGCTGCTTTCAACCAAAGAATTAAAGAACTCCAGACTATTGTGGGGTAGGGGAGTGGGTGGAACTATCAAGGTAGATTATATCTGTGACACTCTGATTAAACAAAGCTACATTGTATTCTTTACTGCAGGATTTCTCCCACCCTTTAACATGATCATGTCTTTGTGACTCTTCAAAAGAAAATGTAGTTCTTTGAGTTTCACAAACTATCTTTATCATAGATCGTTTTTGTTGTTTTTGAACACTTTGGAAGACCTGTAGCCTGGGGTTCCTAACCCCCAAAATTTTTCATTTGTATATTAAGGTGTTGTCCACATGTAGTCTGACCTACTAGCCAATTTTGAGATCTTATGTGAAGAAACTAAATGTTCCCACTTCTTCACCGCCACAAAGTACAGTACTAGGCATGAACTGATGACTGTAGTAGCGCAAAATTGTACTTCGAACTCATTGCAAACCAGCCACCCCAAAACCACAGAGCAGTTTGATGTCATTAAAGCCACAGCAAATCACTGAACACTCTTGCTGAGGCCAAGAGAGCTGACCCATGTCAACTTGCCAAAAAGCAATTTTCCTGATTACTTTCTGCCTGCCCAGGATTCCTGTGGTTTCCACTGGTAAGGTAATCCTTCACTTCCTGACATTGCTGCTCTCTGCTATTGCCTGTATTGTATCATGGGACCCCTGGAAGGGTTAGCTGCTGCAGAGACAGAAGATACATTCTCTAGGCATGGCCAAATGTTGATTACCCACAGGTGGTTCAGCTGTAGATCCATCAGCAAATTGTGGTTATCAATGACTTGATTGCTGGCACTGAGGACACTCTGCACAACCCAAAGTTTTTATCCAATATGTACCAAACCTTGTGCCAGATTTTTCACATTATCTCATACTTTCTGTATGTTTACTCCATATGATCACATCATTTCATACTTTCTGTTAATGCTCACTTTTAATCATAATGCTTATGATTGTGTTTTAACTCTTTATGAATTGCTAAACATATAAGTTCGTCTAGTATATTGTCTAGAAAGCAGGGAGACTGTCCTGAAAGAACTACAGATTCCTATTCACCATAGTGTCCTCTGGGTATTACTGGCAGGAACTCTGTGGCATTGTGTGTTTGGACTACAAAAATAGATGCACAAAAAGTGCAGGCCACAAAGGCTTAAGCATGTAAGAAAAACTGGAAAAAAAAAGTCTCTTTAGTTAAAAAAATAGTCTTAAGTTTGGACTTAGAAGTTATTAATTCCTGGAGACTTTCTTCAGTAAAGAAAATTCATTTAATGCAAAAGTACTGTTGACTAAAAAGAGGAAATGCATTCTACCTAGGGTTAATATAAGATAGGTACTTCTATTATTGAGCTCATTTTACAGAGGAGGAAATTAAGACAGAGAAGGTTAAAAAGTTTTCCCAAAGTCATTTAGTTAGCAAGAAGCAAAGCTAAAGTTTAAATAAGGGAGAGTCTGACTCCAATGCTTACTATGCCCGTATCTATTGTGTTGTGCTATATTTCTAATAGTTTTGCAGACCCACTGAGGCAGATGGAGAACCTAAGCCCAGTTGCCTCTGGATATAAGAGTTGCATCTGTTCAGTCCTCTTCTGCTCACCTCCCCCCACAACCCTAGTGGTACTACTATCATTTTCCAAATATGCCTTGTTATGGAAAAGGTTGTAAAGCATTAATTCAGCCACCTAGGAAATCATTTTCTGGAAGTGATTAGATGAATGGAAACCCAATAAATGACCCAGTGAGTGGTCCCCCTCTTTCCTTTAGACAAGGATAACCAGTCTAAAAGGTCCAGAGCTGGTGGTATGGGGAAGAAGGAAGACTGTCATTCTTGCACAAACTTGACAGCATAATTAGGCTAAGTGCCCCTAAACACTGAGTAAGAGTTGTTAAAGTCAAGGGGGTCTTCATAGTCATGGTCAAAAGGCTGTGTCAGTCTAGAACATGGTTCTGTAAACCACAGCCTGACTTGTGGACCAAATCCAACCCATGGCCTATTTTTGTGCAGTCCATAAATTAAGAATATTCCTTATATTTTTAAAGGGTTGTAAACAAAACAAAGAGGAGTATGTACAGAGACAATTTATGGCCCCCAAAGCCTAAAATATTTACTCTCTTGTCCTTAATAGAATAAGTTTGCCAATAACCCCTGGTCTAGAAGCCACTCTGTTATCACCATGAGAATACCATGGGACAATGAACATGAAGCCAGAATAAAAACATCATTAAGATAGCAATGAAGTCACTTACAATTTTATAGCCTTTATGTAACTCTTTAAGACAGATTTCCCTTAGCTTTTGGGAACAATATTCAGTATTTGATAGGAAAGAAAAGAAACAGGAAAATAACCTTCTGTTTCCCAGTTTCATACTTTCCAGTTTGATAGGTCTCCAGGTATTTTGTGAGCTTTTCCCATGCAAATTCTATGAGGATGAACAGCTGCAAAGAGATGTTTTCCAAGAGGGGACATAAGGGATCTTAACCATAAGGAAGAAAGTAAACAATTATTTAATACCTGCTACGTACCAGAAACTTTCATAGATGCTGACTCAAAATTCCCATGTGCTCTGCCTACATTTTACAGATACCCCACTGGGTCTCAAAAGGGCTAGGTGACTTGTCCAAGATCAAGCAGCTGGTAAGTGGCAAACCTGGGATGCAAATTGCAGTTTTCTGATTTTAAGTCCAGTGCTCCTTTTTCTACACTTGGTTCCAGGTAGGGAATTTGAACTTGAAAATGGAGAACCCAAAATCCAGAGTCCCAGCTAGGCCCTGCTTCCTCATCTGATTAATCAGCACATACTAGAAGATTGCAAGGCCCCTCCTAGTTCCATCCTTCTGTGATTGTTTCCAAGAAATGATACAAATGTACTGGAAGAGGAAACTCAGGTAGGCAACTTTATGTTCCTGGTTTGTCCAACTTATTTGGGATGTGATGTCACTGGAGGTTAGGGAACTTGCCCAATTATTTTAAGTGATAAACACATGACCAAAATATTAGTATGAAAGGCTTTTTTTTTTTTTTTTTTTTTTTTTTTTTTTTTTTAATATAATTTATTTTATTATCATTAATTTACAATTACATATGCAATATTACGATTATTAAACTACCCATTCATCAGGTCCCCCCCAACAACCCCATTACAGTCACTGTCCATCAGCGTAGTGAGATGCTATAGAATCACTACTTGTCTTCTCTGAGTTGTACTGCCCTCCCCGTGCCCCCCCAACATTACATCTGCTAGTCGTAATGCCCCTTTTTCCCTCTTATCCCTCCCTTCCCACCCATTTTTCCCCAGTCCCTTTCCCTTTGGTAACTATTAGTCCGTTCTTGGGTTCTGTGAGTCTGCTGCTGTTTTGTTCCTTCAGTTTTTTTCTTTGTTCTTATACTCCACATATGAGTGAAATCATTTTGATACTTGTCTTTTTCGGCTTGGCTTATTTCACTGAGCATAATACCCTCTAGCTCCATCCATGTTGTTGCAAATGGTAGGATTTGTTTTCTTCTTATATGGCTGAATAATATTCCATTGTGTATATGTACCACATCTTCTTTATCCATTCATCTACTGATGGACACTTAGATGGCTTCCATTTCTTGGCTGTTGTAAATAGTGCTGCGATAAACATAGGGGTGCATCTGTCTTTTTCAAACTGGGCTGCTGCATTCTTAGGGTAAATTCCTAGGAGTGGGATTCCTGGGTCAAATGGTATTTCTATTTAGACTTTTGTGAGGAACCTCCATACTGCTTTCCACAATGGTTGAACTAATTTGCATTCCCACCAGCAGTGTAGGAGGGTTCCCTTTTCTCCACATCCTCGCCAACATTTGTTGTTGTTTGTGTTTTGGATGTTGGCCATCCTCACTGGTGTGAGGTGATATCTCATTGTGTTTTTAATCTGCATTTCTCTGATGATTTAGCGATGTGGAGCATCTTTTCATGTGCCTTTTGGCCATCTGAATTTCTTCTTTAGAGAAGTGTCTATTCATGTCCTCTGCCCATTTCTTAATTGGATTATTGGCTTTTTGTTTGTTGAGGTGTGTGAGTTCTTTATATATTTTGGATGTCAACCGGTTATTGGATATGTCATTTATGAATATATTCTCCCATACTGTAGGATGTCTTTTTGTTCTACTGATGGTGTCCTTTGCTGTACAGAAGCTTTTCAGCTTGATATAGTCCCACTTGTTCATTTTTGCTTTTGTTTCCCTTGCCCTGGGAGATATGTTCATGAAGAAGTCGCTCATGTTTATGTCCAAGAGATTTTTGCCTATGTTTTTTTCTAAGAGTTTTATGGTTTCATGACTTACATTCAGGTCTTTGATCCACCTTGAGTTTACCATTGTGTATGGGGCTAGACAGTAGTCCAGTTTCATTCTCTTACATGTAGCTGTCCAGTTTTTCCAACACCAGCTGCTGAAGAGGATGTCATCTCCCCATTGTATATCAAAGGCTCCTTTATCAAATATTAATTGACTGTATATGTTTGGGTTAATGTTTGGATTTTCTATTCTGTTCCACTGGTCTGTGGGTCTGTTTTTGTGCCAATACCAAATTTTCTTGATTACTGTGGCTTTGTAGTAGAGCTTCAAGTCAGGGAGCGTAATTCCCCATTTGATTCCTCCTTCTCAGGATTGCTTTGGCTATTCGGGGTCTTTTGTCTTAGTGGCCATTTGTATCTCTTCTTTTGGTTTGCCCATTGTTGAATTGCTTTCTTTTGTTGAAGTTTTGGAGTTCTTCATGTATTCTGGATATTAGTTCCTTATCAGATACATGTTTTACAAATATATTCTTCTATTTTATGGGTTGCTTTTTTTCTCTGTGGTTAGTGTCTTTTGATGCACAAAATTCTAACATTTTCGTAAATCCAACTTGTTTATGTTTTCTTTTTGGCACTTAGTGTTTTAGATGTCCTATCCAAGAAATAATGGCTAAATATAATGTCAGGAATCTTTTTGTCCTGTTTTCTTTTAAAAGGGACCTTACATTTAGGTCCTTGATCCATTTTGATGTAATATTCTGTATATGGTGTTCATAAGAGTCTAGCTTCATTCTTTGCATGTGGATATCCAGTTTTCCTAGCACCATTTGTTGAAAGACTGCCTTTTCCCCATTGAATGTTCTTAGCAACCTTGTCAAAAATTATTTAACCATATGTGCAAGAGTTTATTTCCTGGCTGTCTGTGGTATTTCCATTTGTCTTTATGTCTGCCGTTATGGTATTAACCGCAGTATTTTGATTACTGTAACTTTGTAGTAAGTTTTGAAATCAGGAAGTGTGAGTCCTCCAATTTTGTTATTTTTCAAGATTGACTTGGCTATTTGGTGTCCTTTGAGATTGTGTATGAATTTAAAAAATTTTCCAGTTCCGTAGGAAAAAGGCATTGGGGTTTTGATAGGCATTGCACTGAATATGTAGATTACTTCAGGTGGTATTGACATTTTAATAATAGTAAGTCTTCCAGTTCATAAGCATGGGATGTGTTTCTATTTATTTATGTTATCTTTAATTTCTTTCAGAAATGTTTTATAGTTTTAATTGTACCAGTCTTTCACTTTGGTTGATTCTTAATATGTTATTCTTTTTGATGATACTGTGAGAGCTGTTTTTGTAATTTTCTTTTCAGATTATTTATTGTTCATGTATGGAAATGCAACTGATTTTTGTGTGTTGACTTTGTATCCTGCTACTTTGCTGAATTCATTTATTCTCAGTTTTGTGTGTGGGTATGGACTCTTAAGGGTTTTCAACATATAAATTCTTAACCATCTTCAAGTGGATAATTTTACTTCTTCCTTTCCAGTTCAGATGTCTTTCATTTCTTTTTCTTGCCAGAGTCTCTGGGTATAACTTCCAGTACAGTGTTGAATATAAGTTGTAAAAGTGGGCATCTTTGCATTCCTAATCTTAGAGCTTTCAGCCTTTCACCACTGAGTTTGATGTGTGCTGTGGTTTTTTTACATATGGCTTTGATTTTGTTGAGGTAGTTTCCTTCTATTCTTAGTTGAATGGTCTTATAGTGAAAGGGTATTGAATTTTGTCAAATGTTTTTATAAATTGAATAAGATAGTCATGTGTTTTTTTTTCCTGCATTCTGTTCATGTGGTATATTACACCAATTAAATTTTATATATTGAACCATCTTTGTATTCCAGGAATAAATGATTATGGTGTTTAATCTTTTTACTATGCTGCTGAATTCTGTTTGCTAGTGTTTTGTTGGGTTTTACATTGGTATTCATAAGGCCAGGGTCTGTAGTTTTTGTTTTCTGTCATGTATTTGGCTTTGGTATCAGTAATGCTAGCCTCAGAGAATGACTTGGAAAATGTACCCTTCTTTCTCTTTAGAGTTTTGGAAAAGTTGGAGAAGATTGATACCCTTCTTTAAATGTCTGGTAGAATTCACCAGTGAAGCCTTCAAGGCCAGGACTTTTCTTTGTTGCAAGGTTTTTGATTACTTAATTCCTTACTAGTTTTAGGTCTATTCAGATTGACTATTTCTTCAAGATTTAGTCTTGACAGGCCTTTTGTTTTTGTCCCTTTTATCTATGTTGTCCAATATGTTCGTGAACGGTTGTTTATGGTACTCTGTTAAAATCTTTTTTTTTTTTTTCTGTAGAATTGGTAGTAATGTCCACACTTTTCACTTCTGGATTTTAGTAATTTGAGTCTTCTCTGTTTTTTTCTTAGTTCATCTGCATGTCAATTTTGTTGATCTTTTCAAAGAAGCAACTTTTGTCTTCATGCTCTATTTTTTTTATTATTTTATATGTTTATCTCTGCTCTAATCTTTATTATTTGCTTCCTATCTAGTTTTGGGTTTAGTTCTTTTTCTAGTTCCTTAAGTTGTAAAGTTAAGTTACTGATTTGAGATCTTTCATGTTTTCTAATGTAAACATTTATAGCTATGTATTTCCCCTGTAGCACCACTTTCGCTGTGTCTGTAAGCTTGATGTATTAGGATTTTGTGTTCATTTGTCTTAAAGTATCTTCTAATTTACCTTGTGCTTTCTTCTTTGATCCATTGTTCAAAACTATGTTAATTGCCAGAATTTTGTGATTTTTCCAGTTTTTTTTCTCTTTTTTCTTTTGCTATTATTAATATACAATTACATGAGCAACGTTATGGTTACTAGACTCCCCCTATTATCAAGTCCCCACCATATATCCCATTGCAGTCACTGTCCATCAGTGTAGAAGAATGTTATAGAATCACTACTTGTCTTCTCTGTGTTATACTGCCTTCCCCGTATCCCCCCACCCCACCCCCACACCCACTACATTATGTGTGCTAATTGTAATAGCCCTTTTCCCCCTTATCCCTCCCTTCCCACCCATCTTCCCCAGTCCTTTCCCTTTGGTAACTGTTAGTCTATTCTTGGGTTCTGTGAGTCTGCTGCTGTTGTGTTCCTTCAGTTTTTTCTTTGTTCTTATACTCCACGTATGAGTGAAATCATTTGGTACTTGTCTTTCTCTGCCTGGCTTATTTCACTGAGCATAATACCCTCTCGCTTATTTCACTGAGCATAATACCCTCTAGCTCCATGTTGTTGCAAATGGTGGGATTTGTTTTCTTCTTAGGGCTGAATAATATTCCATTGTGTATATATACCACATCATCTTTATCCATTCATCTACTGATGGACACTTAGGTTGCTTCCATTTCTTGGCTGTTGTAAATAGTGCTGCGATAAGCATAGGGGTGCATATATCTTTTTCAAACAGGGCTGCTGCATTCTTAGGGTAAATTCCTAGGAGTGAAATTACTGGGTCAACTTCCAGTTTTTCTTTTATTGATTTCTAACTTCATTTTGTGGTGCAGAAAAGATAGTATATATGGTGTCTATCTTTTTAAATCTTTTGAGACTATTTGTGGCCTAATGTATGGTCTACCTTGGAAAATAACCTATGTTCCCTTGAGAAGAATAGAAGAATTCTATTATTGTTGGGTAGAGGGTTCTGTGTGTGTCTGTTAGATCTAGTTGTTTTATTGTTTCTTAAGTCCTCTATTTCTTTACTTATGCCTGGTTGTTCTGTCCATTATTGAGAGTAGGGTATTGAAGTCTCAAATTACTGTAGAACTGTATATTTCTCCCTTAAGTTTTGTGGATTTTACTTCATATATCTTGATGGTCTGTCATTAGGTGTGTAAATGCTTATAAGTTCTTCTGGATGTATTGAACCTTTGTTAATATATATCCTTCTTTGTCTCCTGCAGCCTTTTTTGATTTAATGTTTACTTTGTCTGGTATTAATATAGCCACTCCTGTTCTCTTTTGGTTATTGATTGCATGGAATATCTTTTACCATCCTTTCACTTATAACCTACTTGTGTCTTTAGATTTCAAGTGAGTTTCTTGTAAACATGTTGGATCTTTTTTTTGTTTCCTTAAAACAATTCTGCCAAACCTGTTTTTGGATGGGAGAATTTAATCCATTTACATTTAAAATAAGTACTGTTAGGAAGGAATTTACTTCTGTCAATTATGCTATTTGTTTTCTATATGCTTTATAGGCCCTCCCCCCATTTCCTCCTTTGGTGTTTAGTGTTCGTATTACTGTTTTTTTGTTAAGTTGATATTTTGTAGTGAACTGTTTAAATTCTTTGTCATTTCCTTTTATGTGTATTCTATATGTTTTCTTTGTGGTTACCAAATTTTCTTAAGTGTGGCAGAAGAAAATACGAATCCTTAGAGTGAAGATTCGTTAAAAAGTGAGAAATTCAGGTCTTTTAAGATACTGAGTGAAAATGTAATATCCTAAAGTTATAACACCCTAATTTGAATTTATAACAACTTAAGTTCAGTAACATAATAAAACTCTGCTCCTTCACACCTCTATCCCCGATCCTTTCCAGTTGTTGATGTCACAGTATTGATTTGTTGTACATAGTGGGCCCCAAATCGTAAACTAATAATTTAAAAAATGCATTTGTCCCTAAAATTATGTGGAAAACAATTTAGCTATCAAAGTTAAGAGTAATACTTGCTTCGCACTAACATTGTTATAATAATACTAGCCTTTACAGTATAGCACGGAGAAGACAAGTAGTGACTCTATAGCATCTTACTATGCTGATGGACAGTGACTACAGTGGGGTATGTGGGGGGGACTTGATAATATGGGTAAATGTAGTATAACCACAATGTTGCTCATGTGAAACCTTCGTAAGATTGTATATCAATGATACTTTAATAATAATAACAAGAATAATACTAGCCTTTATACTTGCTCATGTGTTTACATTTAATGCGATCTTTTTTTTTTCCTATATGGCTTTGAGTTATGTCTAGTGTCCTTTCATTTCACATTGCAGAACTCTTGAGCATTTCTTGTAGGTAGGTTTAGTAGTCATGAACTCCCTCAGCTTTCTTTTTTCTGGGAATTTATTAATTTCTACCACACTCTTGAAGGACAGTTTTACCAGATTCTTGGTTGATAGTTTTTGTTTTGTTTTGTTTTATTTTGACTATATAAGCCACTGTCTGCTGGTTTCCAAGCTTTCTGATGAGTAGTCTGTTCGCACTTTTATTGAGGATCCCTCATGTGTAATGATTCATTTCTCTTTTGCTGCTTTCAGGATTCTTTTTGTCTTTCTCTTGTGAAAGTTTGATATATTGTGCCACAGTGTGGTCTCTGCGTTAATTTCATGTCGTATTTGTTGAGCTTGGATGTTTATATTCCTGTCTTTTCTCAAATTTGGGATGTTTTCAGCCATTATTTCTTAAGATATTCTCCCTGTGTCTTTCTCTTTCTCTTTCTGTAACTCCTGTGGTGCCTATGTTGGTCTGCCTGAAGGTGTGCTGCAGGTTCCTTAGGCTCTGTTTGCTTTTCTTCTCTTACTTCTGTTCCTCAGACCCCATAATTTCTGTTGTCCTATCTTCAAGTTCACTGATTCTTTCCTCTCTTTATTCAAATCTGCCTTTGAATCTCTCTAGTGGACTTTTCATTTCAGTTACTGTACTTTTCAGCTCCAGGTTTTTTTGGTTTCTTTTCAGATTTTCTGTTTATTGATATTTCCATTTTGTTCATACATCATTTTTTTTTACTTTCTCCATGTCTTTATTTTTTTGAGCATCTTTAAGACAGGTTTAAAGTCTTTACCTAGTATATTTGCCATTAGGTCCTTTTAGAGAGTTTTTGTTGATTTATTTTTTTCCCTTTGAATGAGCTATAATTTATTGTTTTTTTATATGCCTTGAGATATTTTGTGGAACACTGAACATTTAATCTGATGTAGTAACTCTGGAAATCATTCCCTAGGATTTGTTTGCCTTTTGTTTTTTATTGTTTCAGGCTGTGTTTCTACCAAGGATTGACCTGAGGTGTAAGGTTTTCTTAGAGCCTTTTCTTGGGCATGTATAGTCACTTTTCTAATTTTTCTTGTATGTGGAGTTGTTTTTGAATGTTCTAGTCTTTAAATTCTAGCTCCTGAAAGGGGAACGGTGCTGACCCTCTAAGTCCTCTGGAAGCCACTTATGACAGAGTGTTAAGGGCTTATAGCAATGACAGGTGGTGCAACAAAAATGGCTAGCTCCCTCTTGTGCACCTCTGTGATTAGAAACAGCAATAAGAGCAGAGATTCCTGATATTTGGAAGATGGGCCTTTTTGCCCACCTGGCTCCTGTAGCCCTGTGGAGGCTGCTTCAGGAATACATGCACAGTTGCCTTCCAGATGGCTGGGAGGTGCTGAATAAGTAGCTGCTGGTGCACTAAGAACTGAAATTGACCATGATTTAGGACAGTTTACTGTTCAAGTCTTACCCTGGAAGTTGTAAGCTTTCAAGGACTCCAGAGTTGCAAAGTGGTTACATCAGACAGATTCTGCCAGTACAGTTGTTCATATGGAGACTGATTTCCTGGTGTTACCTACTCTGTCATCTTCCCAGGATCCTCTGAATATCTATTTTTATTTTTACAAAAACTGTTAGCAAGCAAAACTGAACATTGTAAAGGTGTCACATCTCATTTTCGTCTGTAATTTCATTGGAATCCTAATAAAAGTCTTCACAGTTTTTATATGAAACTTAGAAGGCTGATTCTAACATTTATATGGATATGTTAAGGACCTGTGCAAAGTAGAAATATCCAGGGTAATCTTGAACAATGACAGGGTGGGAGGACTTGTTCTATTGGATGTCAAAACTTAAACTACTGTCACGTTTAAGACAGTGTGATAGTGGCTTGAGTAAAAAGTGAATAGATCAGTAGAAGAGCCTAGAGAAGCTACAATAGATTGAAACATACATGGACACTTGATTTGACAAAAATGGCAAAGGAATAAAGAAAGGATCATCTTCGCAATAGATGGTGGTGGAATTATTTAATATCAATATGGGAAAAAGTGAAAATATTTATTCTTACACCATACATAGAAATAATTTCTATATAGATGATAGGCCTTACTGTGAAAAGCTAAACAACGCAACTTCTAGAGGTTATAGAAGACCATATATATATGATTTCTTATTAGAAAAAATTCTCTTAAGTGTGGCAGAAGAAAATACGAATCCTTAGAGTGAAGATTCGTTAAAAAGTGAGAAATTCAGGTCTTTTAAGATACTGAGTGAAAATGTAAGCTACAGTGAGAGAATATTTTTAATATTTAAGTAAGAACCTGTATCTAGAATATATAGAGATATCTACAGATTAATCAGAATTAAACAGTTCCTCAAAAACTGAACAAGACTTTTAGAGGCACTTCATAAAGTGGGTTGTTGAACATCTCATTCATCATCAGGGAAATGCAAATGAAATCCACAGCTAGATTCCACCACAAGCCTGCTAGAATGTTTATAATTAAAACCCTCTGATAATATCAACTTTTGATAAATAGGAACACTCATATACTCATGATGGGAATGTTAATTGGTATAACCACTTTGGAAAATAGTTTGGCATTATCTACTAAAGTTGATTATTCATATGCTTAATCTAGTAGTTGACTCCAAAGTAATCAGTAGAAAGGCACTGTACAGGAATGTTTTTGCCACCATGTTTTACAGTACCTAAAAACTGAAAATAACTCTAGTCATAACAGTAGAATGAACACACAATAGTATAAATAATCAGTGGAGTAATATACCACAGTAAAAATCAATGAATTATAGGTATGTGCAACAGCATAGATGCATTTTACAAATAAATGTTGAGTGAAAGAAAAAGCTAGGCAAAAGGATTACATTTATATACATTTCAAAAGCAGGAAAAATTAAGCTGTGATGTTTAGGGGTGTGTACTTTGGTGTTAAAAAAGGGAAACCAGGATAGGTGGCTATATTTAAGTGATTCTGGTGTGGGAAGGGATTATGACTGACAAAGAACATTGATGGCAGTACTCCATTTCTTGACCTACATTGTGTATACATGTGTATATACTTATTAAAATGTATTAAATTGTATATATAGTGTTTTTGCACTTTATGGGTATTATGTTTCACAATAAAAGGATTTAAAATGCCTACAAAAATGGGAGGGAGAAGAATATAGTATTATTAGCACAGCAGTTTTCTGAGATTTCTATGTCCATTTATGGAACTACTAATGTGGACACTGCTAGCAGTGAGAGGAGGTAAGATACAATTAAAATGAAGTCCATTTCTAAAAGGTTACTGTCAATATGATGAAACAGGTATGTGGTAAGCAATGTAGATATGTATTCATTGCAATTTTAAGTGCCACAGTAATGAAAGTGCCATAATGGTTAAAGTGCCATGAACAAAAAGCTTATTGAGAACCTAAAAGACAGATGACAATGGTAGGAGACCTTGGTGAGGTAATATATATTAAAAATATTATTAGGTAATATATTAGGAGGTATTTGAATAGAAATAAGGGGTACTATTACTTTCTTGAAACAGATTTCTGTTCTTGGTTTCTGTGAATATATGCTACTCTGTCCCTTTAATCCTGCCTTTGCTAGCTCCTTTTTTCTGGTTTTCAGGTTGAGGGCAGGAGGATCTGTGGTATTATAAAGGGGGACAAAGAAGTGCTCTATCTTGATCCCAGGCTGTTTAAAGGAATTACGTGGAAAGCAGACCAACGGGGTACAAGCAGTTTGTCTATCTTGCCTCTGTTGAGAGTCTTATTTTCATAGCTTCAGATGTGTTTGCCAATGGAAGTTCTGACTTTCATTGATTACCCTATTTCATAATGTTGCTGTCACTTCAGTCTTATGTGTCCTAAACAGAACTGAACTCTCTACCCCTTCTTAATCAGCTTCTTTTATGAATTCTTCTATTTACTGGAACCACCATTTTTCCATTTATCCACAGTTAGAATTGCCTTTGATTCCCTATGAGGGATTAAGGTGTCTTAAAACATTTTAAGAGGTTTTCTTCTGAAGTATTATACTGTGTATTTTGTAGCTATCACTTTCAGAAGAAAAAGATGAACAGAGACCTTTACATAGTATAATCCTTAGTTTATGGAGACTTAGAAAATCCTTGAAAGATGATTGAAAGAGGTCAGAGACAACAGTGCTTACCCTGGAAGCATTTTTATTTTATTTATTTATTTTTCCATTTATTTATTTATATATTATTTTTTATTTTGGTATCGTTAATGTACAGTCACTTGAACTTTATGTTTACTAGACCCCCTATTATCAAGTCCCCCCACATACCCCAGTACAGTCACTGTCCATCAGTGTAGTAAGATGCTATAGAATCATTACTTGTCTTCTCTATAAATACTGCCTTTCCCATGTCCTCTGCCGCTGCATTACGTGTGCCAATCGTAATCTTTTCCCCCCTTATCCCTTCCTTCCCACCCATCCTCCCCAGTCCCTTTCCCTTTGGTAACTGTTAGTCCATTCTTGGGTTCTGTGAGTCTGCTGCTGTTTTGTTCCTTCAATTTTTCGCATTTTTATTTTTGTAATAAAATTAATATGTGTACTACGCTGATGGACAGTGACTGTAATGGGGTTGGGGAGGGCTGATGAAGGGGGTAGTGTAATCACCATAATATTACTCACTTAATTGTAGATTAATGATATCAAAATAAACTTATTAAAAAAATTAATATGTGTATGAAATAATTTGCAACACTAGACAATAAAATTTTTACCAAATGGTAGAGCCTCTGTAAGTACCACCTTCATTATGAGGGCATCCCTGGTTACCCCTTTTAAAATTGCAACACTCCCCCATCAAAATGCATATTCAGACACTCACTGTACATACTACTTATTTCCATTCTCTGCGGTTTTTTTGGCCTAATAAGCACTTATTATAAACACATATTTTCTTTGTTTATTGCATGTCTCACCCTCCCAACTTAAATGGAAGCTCTATGAAGGAAAAGATTGTTACTTTTGTGCATTACTTTATCTGTAAAGCCTGATAAATAATAAACAGTCAGATACATGAGTGACTACTGGGGTCATAGGAGCCTTTGTGAGTTATGTGATTAATGAGGTAGATTATAAAAGTTGGATAAAAAATGGCTATCTAGCTTAGTATTGGCTCAATCAGTTTCTAGCTCTGAAGGTTTTTTCCGCCCTATTATAATCTTGAAGCCTTTTCAACATTTTGTGGTTATGTTCTGAATGATGTTAAGCCATAGGAGCCCTTTAGATAAACTTGTTCTTTGCTAGTGGGGTCTTAATGTTCAGAGCAAATATACTTATGCAGTCAGGTAGTAGTTTGGATTCTGCTTTGTTATGAGAGGTTAACTGAAGTAAATATTTGAAGTAAGTGTGAACCCTGCTCAATCTCATTTTATGTGACTTCAGGCAAAGATGTTGGACTTTTGGCTTAGAACCAACTACATCTCTCTGAGGACTGGTCATTAAAATGCAGGATAGAATGTTTGCTTCTCCGTAGCTTTCTTCTTTGTGATTATGGGCACTTCACTAAAAGAATGAAGCCAGCAGCCTCTTAACTTAGATCCTTCATTTAATTTGGCTAAGTAATCAATGCCTGTTTTCCTTTGTGTAGAACTTCTTGATAGTATGATAGTTGGGTTTCATTGCTTTTCTGTTGATATATTTTTGCTTCTGTGCTGAGATCAGGCTACCTTTTGAATACTGTCATCAGAAGGCCACAGTTATTGGGGTGGGTGGGTGAAAAAGATGAAGGAGATGAAGAACACAAAATCCCAATTATAAATTAGTTGAGATTAAAGTACAGCAGAGAATATAGTCAGTAATACTGTAATACCTTTCTACATTGATATGTACCACACTAGTTGGGGTGAGATTTAATAATGTAGATAACTGTTGAATCACTGTGTTGTATACTTGAAATCAATATAATATTGTATATCAACTATACTAAAATTAAAAAAGATTTATTTTTTAAAGAAGGCAACAGTTTTGATCCAGGTTCTGCCTCTTACTGTTAGACTCCCTTGAACGTCAGCTTCTGCAAAATAGAAAAACGAAATCTCAGGGACTATTGTGACAAGTTAAAACATATTAAGTGCTTAAATAAGTTTTAAAAGATATTTGTTAATTGTAAAGTTGAAGTGTAGTATAGAATGATTATCTTTCCAGGGTAACGGAGAAGGCCTTTTCTGACCATGTTAAATACAATTAGCATCTCCTGTTAATTCTTCATTCCTTACCCTGCTATATTTTTCTGCTTAGCACTTACTTGATATTATATATTTTGAACTTTGTTTTCCCCTGCTGGATTATAAAGTCTGTGAGAGCAAGAACTTTGTTTTATCCATAGTGCCTAAAACAGTACCTGATACATAATACTGAACGAATACTTGGTTAATAGATTAATAAATGAAGGGGCATGAAGGCAGCTGAAGATTTTTTAGGGAGCATCTGTTTGATGTTGTAATGAGTTACTGCTTTTTATGAGGGAGCATATTTTGTTTTGTTTTGGCATTGGTGTCAGTAAACTTATTTGTTGTACTAAAATCTTCTCCTTTTTGTTAAGCTATATGTGAAACAGAGCCTGAACAGCCTGTTCGACATTACCCATTGTGGGTGAAAGTAGAAGGTGAAGTAGATCCAGAGCCAGTTTATATCCCAACGCCTTCTGTCATTGAGCCTATGAAACCATTGTTGTTGCCTCAACCGGAAGTTTTATCTACTACTGTGAAGAGCAGACTGCTCACTGGAATTAAACCTGCGCGGGCATATACTCCGAAACCCAATCCTGTGGTAAGTCTGGACTTTTCATTTTTTATTGCAAGTTACAAAAATCATTTGTGAAGGTGATGGGTTTCAACCAGAGTTTTGGTTTACATTCTGGGAATCATTTTGCTTCAGATAATATGTCTGTAAGCCATCACCCTTTCTGATTTAATCAGTTTATAGCTGTGGGCACTTGAAAAAAGTGTCATAAAAGTAGAGGTGAGACAGGGACTGAGATGGAGAGGGAGATGACATTGTGACAAGGGAAGCAGACATTAGAGTGATTTCATCTACAAGCCAAGGAAGACTGAGGATTGCTTGTCACACCACCAGAAGCTAGAGAGGCAAGGAAGCCCCCCACCCCCTACAAATTTCAGAGGGGTGTGGCTCCTACTATACCTTGCTCTCAGACTTCTGGCCTCCAGAGCTGCAAGACAATAAAATTCTATTGCTTAAAAAAAAAAAAAGTAGAGGTGAGATAATGAGATTAAAGATGGCGGTATGAGAGGTGAGACAGAGGCTTCCTCCTAAAACCGCATATAATATGAAAATATAACGAATACAGAGAGAGAAATAAGATCACATACAAAAGAAAGCCCATCAGGCTTTCATCAGACTTCTCAACAGAAACCTTACTAGCCAGAAGGGAGTGGCATGGTGCATTTAATGCAATGAAGCAGAAGGCCTTGAAGCCAGGATTAAACAGTTCCCAGATAAACAAAAGCTGAGAGAATTTACCTCCCACAAACCATCTCTACAGTGTATTTTGGAGGGGCTGCTATACATGGAAGTGTTCCTACGGTTTAATAGCTGTCACCAGAGGTAATAAAACCACAGTAAAGAAAGTAGAACAGCTAATTACTAAGCAAATGCAAAATTAAATTAACTATCCCCAAAGTCAATCAAGGGATAGACAAAGAGTACAGAATATGATACCTAATATATAAAGAATGGAGGAAGAAGAAAAAAGAGGAGGAAAAACAAAAAAAGAACCTTTAGATTGTGTTTGTAATAGCATATTAAGTGAGTTAAGTTAGACTCTTAGATAATAAGGAAGTTAACCTTGAACCTTTGGTAACCACGAATCTGAAGCCTGCAATGCCAATAAGTACATACCTATACATAATCTCCCTAAATGTAAATGGACTGAATGCACCAATCAAAAGACGTAGAGTCACTGAATGGATAAAAAAACGAGACCCATCTATATGCTGCCTTCAAGAGACTCATTTTAAACCCAAAGACATACACAGACTAAAAATGATGGGATGGAAAAAGACATTACATGCAACTATTAGGGAGAAAAAAGCAGGAGTTGCGGTACTTATATCAGACGAAATAGACTTCAAAACAAAGAAAGTCACAAGAGACAAAGAAGGACATTACATAATGATAAAAGGGTCAGTCCAACAAGAAAATATAACCATTATAAATAGCTATGCACCCAACACAGGAGCATTTACATATGTGAAACAAATACTAACAGAATTAAAGGGGGAAATAGAATGCAATGCATTCATTGTAGGAGACTTCAGCACACCACTCACTCTGAAGGACACATCAACCAGACAGAAAATAAGTAAGGAGACAGAGGCACTGAACAACACATTAGAACAGATGTACCTAACAGACATCTACAGAACTCTGTACCCAAAGCAGCAGAATACACATTCTTCTCAAGTGCACATGGAACATTTTCAACAATAGATCATATACTAAGCCACAAAAAGAGCCTCAATAAATTTAAAAAGACTGAATCTGTACCAACCAGCTTCTCAGACCACAAAGGTATCAAACTAGAAATAAATTATGCAAAGAAAATGAAAAATCCCACAAACACCATGGAGGCTTAACAACACGCTCCTTAAATAACCAATGGAACAATGACCAAATAAAAACAGAGATCATACGATATATGGAGACAAATGACAACAATAATTCAACACTGCAAAATCTATGGGATGCAGCAAAGGCTGTGCTAAGAGGAAAGTATATTGCAATACAGGCCCACCTCAGGAAAGAACAATCCCATATGAGCAGTCAAACTCACAATTAACGAAACTAGAAAAAGAAGAACAAATGAGACCCACAGTCAGTAGAAGGAGGGACATAATAAAGATTAGAGCATAAATAAATAAAATCGAGAAGAATAAACAATAGAAAGGATCAACAAAAGCAAGAGCCGGTTCTTCGAGAAAATAAACAAAATAGATAAACCCCTAGCAGATTTATCAAGAAAAAAAGAGAGTCAACTCACATAAACAGAATGAGAAATGAGAAAGGAAAAATCACTATGGACAGTGCAGAAATACAAAGAACTGTAATCACCATAATACTGCTCATTTAATTGTAGATTAATGATATCAAAATAAACTTAAAAATATATATATATAAAAAGAAATACAAAGAACTATTAGAGAATACTATGAAAAATTATATGCTAACAAACTGGATAACCTAGAAGAAACGGATAACTTTCTAGAAAAATACAACCTTCCAAGGCTGACCCAGAAAGAAACAGAAAATCTGAACAGACCAATTACCAGCAACGAAATTGAACTAGTAATCAGAAACCTACCTAAGAACAAAATGCCTGGACCTGATGGCTTCACCGCTGAATTTTTATCAAACATTTAGTGAAGACCTAATACCCATCCTCCTTAAAGTTTTCCAAGGAGTAGAAGAAGAGGGAATACTTCCAAACTCATTCTGTGAGGCCAGCATCACTCTAATACCAAAACCGGGCAAAGACACCACAAAAAAAGAAAACTGTAGACCAATATCCCTGATGAACATAGATGCAAAAATACTCAACAAAATATTAGCAAACTGAGTTCAAAAATACATCAAAAGGGTCATCCATCATGATCAAGTGGGATTCATCCCAGGGTTGCAAGGATGGTACAACATTCGAAAATCCATCAGCATCATCCACCACATCAATGAAAGGAAGGACAAAAACCACATGATCATCTCCGTAGATGCTGAAAAAGCATTTGACAAAATTCAACATCCATTCATGATAAAAACTCTCAACAAAATGGGTATAGAGAGCAAGTACCTCAACATAATAAAGGCCATATATGACAAACCCACAGCCAACATTATACTTAACAGCGAGGAGCTGAAAGCTTTTCCTTTAAGATCGGGAACAAGACAAGGATGCCCATTCTCCCCACTTCTATTCAACATAGTACTGGAGGTCCTAGCCACAGCAATCAGACAGCACAAAGAAATAAAAGGCATCCAGATTGGCAAGGAAGAAGTTAAACTGTCCCTGTTTGCAGATAACATGATATTGTACATAAAAAACCCTAATGAATCCACTCCAAAACTACAAGATCTAATATCTGAATTCAGCAAAGTTGTGGGATACAAAATTAATATGCAGAAATCTGTGGCATTCCTATACACTAACAAAGACCTAGCAGAGAGAGAAATCAGGAAAAAAATTCCATTCACAGTTGCATCAAAAAGAATAAAATACCTAGGAATAAACCTAACCAAGGAAGTGAAAGACCTGTACTCTGAAAACTACAAGACACTCATGAGAGAAATTAAAGAAGATACCAATAAATGGAAACACATCCCATGCTCATGGATAGGAAGAATTAATATTGTCAAAATGGCCATCCTGCCTAAAGAAATCTACAGATTCAATGCAATTTCTATCAAAATACCAACAGTGTTTTTCAACGAACTAGAGAAAATCATTCTAAAATTCATATGGAACCACAAAAGACCCCGAATAGCCAAAGCAATCCTGAGAAGGAAGAATAAAGCTGGGGGGATTATGCTCCCCAACTTCAAGCTTTACTACAAAGCCGCAGTACTCAAGACAATTTGGTACTGGCACAAGAACAGACCCATAGACCAATGGAACAGACGAGAGAGCCCTGATATAAACCCAACCATATATGGTCGATTAATATATGATAAAAGAGCCATGGACATACAATGGGGAAGTGACAGCCTCTTCAACAGCTGGTGTTGGCAAAACTGGACAGCTACATGCAAGAGAATGAAACTGGATTATTGTTTAACCCCATACACAAAAGTAAACTCAAAATGGATCAAGGACCTGAATGTAAGTCATGAAACATTAAACTCTTTGAAGGCGACATAGGCAAAAATCTGAATATAAAAGCACGAGTGACTTCTTCCTGAACGCATCTCCTTGAGCAAGGGAAACAAGCAAAAATGAACTCATGGGACTACATCAAACTAAAAAGTTTCTGTACGGCAAAGGACACCATCAGCAGAACAAAAAGGCATCCTACAGTATGGGAGAATATATTTGTAAATGACATATCCTACAAGGGGTTGACATCCAAAATATATAAAGAACTTACACACCTCAATACCCAAAAAGCAAATAACTCGATTAAAAAATGGGCAGAGGATATGAAAAGACAGGTCTCCAAAGAAGAAATTCAGATGGCCAAGAGACATGAAAAGATGCTCCACATCACTATTCATTAGGGAAATGCAAATTAAAACCACAATGTGATACCACCTCACACTAGTAAGGATAGCCACCATCCAAAAGACTAAGAACAACAAATGCTGGCGAGGATGCGGAGAAAGGGGAACCCTCCTACACTGCTGGTGGGAATGTAAGCTAGTTCAACCATTGTGGAAAGCAATATGGAAGTTCCTCATAAAACTAAAAATACAAATACCATTTGACCCGGGAATCCCACTCCTTGGAATTTACTCAAAGAATACAACTTCTCAGATTCAAAAAGACATATGCACCTCAATGTTTATTGCCACACTTTTTACAGTAGCCAAGATATGGAAGCAATCTTAAGTGTCCATCAGTAGATGAATGGATAAAGAAGAGGTGGTACATATACACAATGGAATACTGTTCAGCCATTAGAAGGAAACAAATCCTGCCATTTGCAATAACATGGATGGAGCTGGAGGATATTATGCTCAGTGAAATAAGCCAGGCGGAGAAAGATAAGTGCCAAATGATTTCCCTCATTTGTGGAGTATAACAACGCAGCAAAACTGAAGGAACAAAATAGCAGCAGACTCAGAAACTCCAAGAAGGAACTAGTGGTGACCAAAGGGGAGGGTGGGTGGGGAGGGTGGGAGAAGGGGATTGTGGGGTATTATGTTTAGTACACATGGTGTGGGGGATCATGGGGAAAACTGTGTAGCACAGAGAAGGCAAACAGTGAATCTGTGGCATCTTACTATGCTGATGGACAGTGACTGCATTTTGGTATGAGTGGGGCCTTGATAATATGGGTAAATGTAATAACCATATTGTTTTTTCATGTGAAACCTTCATAAGAGTGTATATCAATAATACCTTAATAAAAAAATGTAGAGGTGAGCAGAAGTAATTCTCTTAAAGACAGCCAGATCTCTTCAGGAGGATCATATAAAGATGTTTTTTAAACGTGTAACTTGGAGAAGTCTTTCAAAGATACTTTTATTCCTGTAATGTAGAGTATTGAGTAATTGAGGTGTAGTACATGCTATTAGTATATAAAAGCACTAAGAAAAAGCTTTAAAAAGTAATTGTCATATTTTTAAATAAAAATTTCTTTATATACAATAATAACAGTAAATTTTAAGATTTAAAATAGCCATTGCTATTTAAAATAACCGATGACTTTGTGAAGACTGATAGGTAAAAGAGCTGATTGTTCTGTTGTGTTAAAAGGTTAAGCATTTCTTATTATTAAATCCATTTCAGTTTTCCCAGTCCATTAAATTGAAGAAGATTCTTTAGTACAGTGCTCTTCAGTGTGTTCCCTCTACCAGGGCTGATCCAAAACTATTTGTTACCAGGCTGTGGGGTAATAAGTAGAGAATATGAGAGTAAATATTTGGAAACTTTTACAGCAAGTTGATAGAATAATTTTGTATCTATTAAATCTAATGTGAAAACAACCTGGGCTTGTATTGTATATGTTTTGTTTTTCCGGAAATTTATTTTACTGTGTTTTACAAAAGTATTGGTTTATGTTGGACCGGCAATTAAGAAATATATCCTCCACCCACAGATAATTTGAGAAGCACCACTCTGGTGTGATCTGAAGCTTATTGATGTGGAACCAGATCCTTTCTGACTGCCCTGATGTACATATGAGCTGTACTTCTAACTTTAAAGTTTGTATTTAAAGGTTTCAAGTGTTGTAATAGAAACAAAGGTTAAACATACTTTTCCTTTTGAAGTGTAGGAGCCTCTTTTCCCCTGTGCATGGAATGTTTTATTGTATGAAATTTACAGATTCGGGAAGAAGATAAGGATCCAGTCTATTTATACTTTGAAAGTATGATGACTTGTGCCCGAGTTCGAGTATATGAACGAAAAAAGGAGGAACAGAGACACACGTCACCATTACCATCTCCATTATTTCAGCATCAGAGCTCATGTCATTCTAGTCCTGAGAACTGTAGTGCAAAGGTGAGTTACTTATTGCATAATTTGTTTTTAACTTCCAAGTCCCTGTTGGTGGTATTAGATTTTTATTACTGTCAGAATAATTCTTGGCGGACAGTCAAGGTTTACATGATGTGTACGTAAATGTATCTGTTACTGTCTGTACCTATTGTAGAAAACAGTCCCTTAGGGTTATTAAAAGTATTTTTCTTTCTGATGCCAGTGTAATTTTAAAAGGTTAAACATTTCTAGTTTTATTTAAATCATATATATGTAATTATTAGGATTTGCATCTTTCTACATTGGTGAATTTTCTAAATAACTGAAGCTTTTTCCATTAAACATCAGATGGTTTTCCTTCTTTACTAGAATACACTGTAAAGTGCAATGTAAATTCTTTTCTTGGTAACTCAGTCACTATCAAGGGCATTAGAGAGCAAGCCGACTTGTTTTTGTATAATACTGTAGTAATGGCAGCTGTGCATGTAGATGTGAAGCTGTTCCATTTTAATCTTTCTACTGTTCCAGGCTTCTTTGACAGATTTATTGCCTATGTCCTACTCTCTATTGGTATTAAATACATGTTGAAGTATTTCTGTGTATTCCCTTCAGGAGCTTGATTCTGAACAGCAGCCCTTGAAACCAATCACCTGTGACCTGGAGGATGATTCTGATAAATCACAAGGTCAGAATGAAAACTAGAGCTTATCATTTCATAGTAATTATGGAGGGAAACAAAAGCTACCAATCCAGGCTATGTCTACATACCCTGTTTTTAGCTTGTGCTAAAAAGAGATAAATGTCTTTTCCTATTATTTGTCTTATTTATTATTCCTGTTCTAAGAAATACAAATCATTCACATTGATATGGTACGTTGTTGCGAGAGGCATTTAGAGGAAGTGATTTTTCTTTTTTAAACCTCTTTCTAAACCTCAGCAATACTGGCATCATTAGCTATTGAAATTTTCCCTCAAGTTCTCAGTAGCTGCCTCTATTGGAGAAAAGCAGAGGGAGAAAGCAAGGAATATCACTGATTTTCTTGCAGAGGCTTCTGTCAGAATTACTGTGAGGAGAGATAGTATCTAGGAAGTTACCTATTTGGTTTTGTTTTTGCTTCTTAAGACTTCAGACACTTAAGCAACGTGCTTCCCGACTTTTTTTTTTAATGGCATAATACACACAAAAAGTGGTGTTTCTATAGCACACTGAGGTAAGTAGAGGAGGTTGCTGATGTGGAAGGGAAGCTCCTTGAGAGCAGGACCACCCTGAAGTCTGAGGGGATCTGCATTCTAACATACCTGTGATTGTAGCAGATTGGTTGGAGGCTGTGTGTAGAAATCTAGGTGTCCAGTGAGATATGCATATAATTAACATGTTGGCATGAATATAAATATATGGTAGGTTGAGTGATCTGTATATAATTTAGAAGGGGAGAAATTCTGTCCAGAGCTAGAGAAGTAATTCAGAAGTATTTGCAGTAGAAACTAGAGGTAGAGCGTACTTTTTTTTTAAACCAGAGTACTCACTCTCTTACTGTTCTTTAGGATTGACTCTACCCATCACATGTTACAAAGCATCTTGCAAGTATCTTGCTTTGCCTGTATGAATAGAAGAACACAAACTATACCAAATAATCAACCTTGTAATAGGTCATGCTTTGTTTGCAAGATAACACTTTCTTAAGTAGTAGTTGTGGCTTTTCAGGGCAGTGTTAAGGTGTGGGACTCCCTTTTTATTAGAGAATCCAGTCAACAGGATAGTGAAGACTGTTGTAGGCTGATCTGGAGTCTTTCTTTTTCCTGGAAAACACCCATATTGTGAATGTTAAATTACCACTGAAAGTACGTGGGAATGGGACATGGCAACTGATGAATTTCGCCTCTGGTACTTTTCTGATAACCCAGGGAAAATAAAGATCTTATAAAGTTCAGTACAAATGCTGTGATGCAGAAATATCTTTCAATTCCTTATCAGAAAAGAGCTGGAAGTCTTCCTGCAATGAAGGGGAATCCTCTTCTACCTCCTATGTGCATCAGAGGTCACCTGGTGGTCCCACCAAACTGATAGAAATCATCTCCGACTGTAACTGGGAGGAAGATCGGAACAAGATTTTGAGCATCTTGTCTCAACACATCAATAGCAACATGCCACAGTCTCTTAAGGTGGGCAGCTTCATCATTGAGTTGGCTTCTCAGCGAAAGAGCCGGGGTGAGAAGAACCCTCCTGTTTATTCTTCTCGTGTGAAAATCTCTATGCCATCATGTCAAGACCAAGATGATATGGCTGAGAAATCTGGATCAGAGACTCCCGATGGTCCATTATCCCCTGGGAAAATGGATGATATCTCTCCTGTGCAGACAGATGCCCTGGATTCAGTGAGGGAGAGATTACATGGAGGCAAAGGTCTGCCCTTTTATGCAGGGCTTTCTCCTGCAGGGAAGCTTGTGGCCTATAAACGTAAACCCAGTTCAAGCACATCTGGGCTTATCCAGGTGAGAATTATCTTTAATCTGGATGTAGCACCTTTTTATACTTAGGGAACATTTTGATTTTTCATAGCCCTTTGTGGGCCTTCTGTCATTATCTTGACATTTCCTGGGAACTGGGTGACAAAATCATTCTTGTTTTGTAATAGGCCTAGGTTAGATGCATACCTAGAGTGAATTTTTAGCACATTGACAAACAGCAATACAATTTTCTTTCTAGTCTTCCTAGAAAGTTGTTCCTCTGAAGCTTTATTGCCTGGTCTCTAGGATAACTTTGACAACCAAGCAAGGATAGTAAGGGACTGAGTCTAGTTCTAGGGATTATTGTTAGCAGACAGCTTTCAGAACAAAACAAGGTGAAACTGATTTTAATACAGGCATTAATGTGTGTTTAGAAACCTAGAAAAAAATTTAATTTTGTAAGGTTATTGAAATACATATAATTTTAAAAATTGAGCCACAATTTACTTAATTATGTTTTTCTTTATTTTTGTCATTAATATGGTGTGTGACAAATAGCTTTATCTTTGCTGTTTAGTAATTCAGGCAGGTTAGGTTAGTCACACGGGCATCTACAAAATCTTTGGAAAGAGAATTAAAATGTAATCATAGTCAAAAAAAGGATTTCTCTTCTTGCTCAGTGACATTAAATATACTCATATCAGAATAACAATATGTGTGGAAGTGCCTGCCATTATTGCTAAGGTTACTTGACTAGCTTGACTGCTTCTCTGGGCTAAGAACAATTCCACTGATAATGTGATGATCTGCTTAA
This sequence comes from Smutsia gigantea, assembly GCA_032199065.1. NCBI lineage: Eukaryota > Metazoa > Chordata > Mammalia > Pholidota > Manidae > Smutsia > Smutsia gigantea. Next base: position 29,081 of record JAVSCE010011857.1, read on the forward strand.
TTAAAACTTTTTATTGTAGTTTACTTTTGGTGGTGGTATGTAACTGCTTCCCCTGGTATTTCTTAAATTCTAAATGAGGAGAGAACAGTGTTTTCTTCTTTCATTTATTGATTAGTATGAGAACAGAGGCCTTCAACAAATCGCCCTGAGAAGAATCTGAAGAGGCCTGAAATAATTTCTAATGAGACTAGACTCCCTCCCTCTGGATATAGGCATAGACATTTTGTGGTCTCCTCTCCTGTCTGTGACTTAGCAAGTCATCATAAAATGGAACTTGCACTTAAGCAGTCAGGCCACTGTAATTTTAGGCTTTGGGGAAGCTGCGTAGTAGTCTTTAAGGGCAAGTCCCAAAGGAGCAGATAGGGGTATCCATACTTTAGAATGATGAGATCACATTCTTTGTACCTAATGTGAGGCAAAGATAATCGTGATCTGTTTGGGAATAATCGCAATTTTACTTAAGTAGCAAAGAGTAATTTGGTTTTGTCATTGAAGAGAATGGCTTGCTGTAGCTATTCTCCTCACCAGTTCCCTGTTAGGAGTTTCTCCACCTCACTCCATGCTCTCTCTCCCTTTTAAATAATGGAAAGGAGGGACAGAAAAGGATATCTTATTTAATCACCCAGCAGTAAGACTTAGAGAATGTGGGCAAGAAACTTGGGAAATTTTGTTTCCTTTCTTTTTTTAAAAAAATGTTCTGTTGTGAAGGATGGGCAGTCTTACAATTTAGGCAGTGGAGAAAAATCTTTACCTTATCACTTTCTTCTGACAGTTGACTCTTTGTAAAATTAAAATGAATTTCTGCTAGCATTTATCTTGAGCCCAAGTTTTGTCTAAGAGATGAAGACATGATCTTCAAAAGTGAGTTTTTAAAAAAAACTGAGGTGACCTTGTGGCTTAGGTTATTGTAACCATGGTTTCTTATAATTTAAAGTAGACCCACTATATATTTTTCAAATATGAAGGATGCTGGAAAGGATCCTTGTGAGAGGGCTTCATTATGTGTCTCTGGCCTTGTCAGAGAGATTCTGTGGAACACAGTTTTTGCTGATGATTGTTAATAGTTTAACTAGAATTGCTTATTGACAAGTGAAACAATTGGATGATTCCTTAGATTTGACTGTGTATCTTTCACATATCTAGGATACAGATTCTGAGATTCTCTCTTTCCAAACCACTAAAATGAAGGAGATGAGATTAGTTTAGAATATCAGATGACAGCATTTTTTTTCACCTGATTACTCAGATTATACTAAATGGGAAAAGGCCATTTCTTTTTCCCTTTAAATCTGAAAAATAGACTTTTAAACCTTGTAAAAATGAAACCCCTGTCAAGGGAGATGAGTTAGCAAGAGAATTTTATCTTTACAGAATTTCTCTTTGCCACTTGTTTCAGGTTAATGGTAAGAGTTACCCGCAGGCTAAGTTGCTATTGGGACAGATGGGGGCATTGCATCCAGCCAATAGGCTAGCTGCTTATATCACAGGCAGGTTGCGACCCTCAGTCCTGGACCTCTCAACCCTCAGTACTGTCATCTCCAAGGTAGCATCCAATGCCAAGGTGGCTGCATCCAGGAAACCACGTACCCTGTTGCCTTCAACATCCAATTCCAAAACGGCATCTTCTGGCACAACAACAAATCGCCCTGGGAAGAATCTGAAGGCATTTGTCCCTGCAAAAAGACCAATTGGTAAGTTGGGTTATATGTATGTTTTGGCTTCCCAAAGTCTGTGGCTTGGTGCTGGGCCTGTGGATACAGGTATGGAGGTTGTAAAACTTAGAGAAATACTGAATTTGGCATTATTCTTGCTGTCTTGCCTGAATTTGGGGGGGGGGGCGGGGGGTAGGGGGGAACTCGTCTAATGACCTATATTTTTAGATGAATTGAACTCTAGTTAGTTTTAGGTATTTTTCAAACTTTTAGACAGGTTTTATTAATGGAGAAAATATTTAGATTTTAAATTTTGTTTTCAAAAAGGGAAGACATATTCTTCAATTCTTTGCCTGATTGAATATTTCTCCTGTGAGGATTGGTATTTTTGGTACCAGTCTTATGTATATTCCTTGAACTTGTGAAACCAAGGTGGGTTGAGTTAGTGTAGGCTTAGCATAGAAGGCTATTATAAAACAAAACTTCTTTTTGAAGCATTGCTTTATTCTCTTCATCCCTCTTTTGTTTAACATTTCAAGGCTAAAGTCTGTCATAAGTTACCTGCCTGGAAGCCTTTATATTTTAGCATTGAGATCATACACAACTGGTTTAGTGAATTCCTCTTTTTGTTGTTTCAAATCTTTTTGGGAATGTTAAGTAAAAGTGTCAATTACTGTATTCTTATTTGTCTATTAGGAAATTGAAATCTCCAGCTGAATGCTGGAGTGGTGTGAAGATGAGAGATAGGCATTGTATGCTTTAAGAAGAACCCATTTTGCCTCTTTTTAAAAAAGTAGCTTTAACTGGTGATTTTAAGTCCATTGTGCCCTCTTGAAAAATACATACTTTAGGAATGTGCAAAACTTAACTGTCTTCTGAGAGGATAGCAATAAAGAAGTGGCAGTGCTGGGACAGGGGAAAGTGGTGGAAACAACTTTTAAAATTAGAATTAGGATAAGTATTACCTTCTTACTTTCTTCATCTCTTTTAGTTGATGAGATTGTGTGTTGCTTTATTGTCTTCTTGGTGACGTGGCAATTTGGCTATATTGTATAGCCAAAAGAATTTTAAGAGGAACACCCAGTTTTAATCCCTTTCTTGTTAGAATTATAAAGGTTTGGTTTTGGTTCAGGGAAGTGTTTGATTTCTGTGGGTGGAAATTGGCACGTTTAATGCAGGTAGGTAGTACCTATAAGAAACTGACCCAGTGGTGCACAAATAAATGTTGATAAACACAGTCACTAAGAGGATAAAATATGAGAACTGAAGGTTTTTGACCTGCAAATTTTTATTTGCAGCGGCTCGACCCTCTCCTGGTGGTGTGTTCACACAGTTTGTGATGAGTAAAGTTGGAGCCCTGCAGCAGAAGATACCTGGAGTTAGCACACCCCAACCCCTAACAGGGCCACAGAAGTTCAGTATAAGACCTTCTCCAGTAATGGTCGTCACACCTGTGGTTTCTTCTGAGCCAGTTCAGGTGTGCAGCCCTGTGACTGCTGCTGTCACTACTACTACCCCTCAAGTGTTTTTAGAGAATGTTACTGCGGTGACACCTAAGACTGCTATTTCTGACGTGGGAACTAAAGAAACTACTTATTCTTCTGGTACCCCCACTGCAGGGGTTGTTGAGGTCTCTGAAACTAATACCAGCACCCCTGTAACACCTACCCAGTCTACAGCCACTGTGAACCTTATCAAAACGACTGGGATAACTACTTCTGTGGCTTCAGTTGCTTTTCCTAAGTCTTTGGTAGCATCTCCAACCATAACTCTTCCTGTTGCTTCCACTGCCTCCACTTCCATAGTCGTGGTGACCACAGCTGCATCTTCCTCCGTGGTGACCACACCAACTTCATCTCTGGGCTCTGTTCCCATTATACTCTCGGGAATTGATGGGAACCCACCAGTGAGCCAGAGACCAGGTAAGCCTTGATGTTATTAGCTGATTTACTGTATAGCTGTGTATACAATTTTATGGTTATAATAGGATTATAGGTACATCAGAGTAACAATGTAGGTGTTTCTGCTATAACATGATACACGTATTCCTGAAAACCTTTTCATTCTGTAAAACTAAACACTAAAAATAATAGAGCTTATGGTTAATATGGTGTTAGGACAGATCACTGAAAATCTATGCAGTTTTGTAACAGAGCACTAATTAAAACCATAACTGGTAGCTTGGGGATAAATTCAACAGTCTTAATAGCTGTTTTAGAGAGTCTGAAGATTTCCTCAGAAGATTACAAATACTCAAAGACATTAGAATGGAAATGCTGGCTGAAGGACACTTAAAATAATGCACATGGGTGTGGAGCTCTGAGCTAGTAGAGCAGCCATTAAGTCGGGCACAGGAGGGAGTGCAGCCTGCTGTGTGCTGGCAGCGAGGGGTGTACTTCTCTGAGGAGGGAACCCTGAGCATAGGTTCTCCTTTTTTTTGGTGGTGGTTGGAGGGGTGCTTTTCAGTTAAGAAGAGAGATCAGTGAGCTTCTGCCTGTGTTGCAGCCAAGCTTCTTGCTGGAAATTAAAATACTAGGTCCTTTTGTCTAGTAAAAATAATTTGTGAATCAGCCCAACTCCCATATACAACTGACATTATTCTCGTACTTAATTATATATAATAAACTGATTATAGAGATAAGGAGGCTTAGTTCTTTGTTTAGGACTCTTAATATCTTACATGTTTATCAACTTAAAAAATTTTTTTCTCTTGGCTTTATTTATGTTGAGTGAATTTCAGATGGGAATATTCTACACTTTGGTAATTTTTGTACCCTAATTCAACTGGCTAAATTAAGTGTTTCTCTTAGTGTACTCAAAGAGGAATTATTGTGGAAAGAGTGAGAGACTGAAGGATTTAAGAGGAAATAAGTAGTCAACAGCAATTCTGTCTTGGTTATTCGTGTTTTTCCTACTAAATTTTTTTGCCTTTGGTGATATGGTCCAAAACTTTGTTGATATTTTAGGGAAGAAGTGACTTGGGAATTAGTTTGTAAGTTGAAGTTCTAAAGGAAAAGTGAATACAGTATTCAATTTGTTGTCTTCTTCTCCCCATAAATAAAAAAAAATGGTTAGTTTCACATGTCATTTCAGAAGTGAAGTCATTGTTGATGAAGCTGCTCTGATTTTCTGTTGAATCTGAAGATTCATATCTTGTCATTTTAACTGATTATGTTTTCTAAAACATATGGACTCCAATCTTTGTATTTTAATTCTGTCATGAAACTTTAATAAAGTAGTTTAGCTTTTTGTAGTTCATCTCAGGTTTCTCTTGGAGTATACATTCATGTATTTGTACTATGATTAACTTAATGTTTTTATTTAAATCAACTCATCTGTTTAAATGTATTTATTTAAATGAATTTTTTAAAAGGAGCATTGTTGCTGTAATTGGAAACCAGTATTACTTGTCAAAACAGAGTTTAACCCCATAAACTGAAAACAATAAAAAGATTAAATTCTAGCTAGCTACTATATGTTAACATGTGGCTTGCTTTCTCTGTTAATGAAGAAAGCTAGAAAATGTTGACATATATTAAAGACATAAAGACTAGTACTTCTCTGTATAACCAAAAAATCAAAATTGAAAATGGAATTACTTTCTGACAGTGTGGTGTGGTATTACTTCATATATGCCACCTAAGAGTATCTTCTGTAATACCACTTGAGGAAACGAATGTTAACAAGTTTTTTTATCTGCTTTTTATAAATGGAGCTGACTAGGTAACTGCTGCTTCTAGATGTAATTTTGTTCTAAGTTCATAAAGAGGATCCCAACTTGGGCACTTAGATATCTGTGACTTTTTTATTTAACTTCTCTTTCTTTTCATTTTCCCCTTCTTTTCCTTTCAAAAAGTCACATAGTCTGTGTGTGTATTAAAGACTGCTTTCATTCTCTAGATTGGAGTAATTTGGTTTTGAATCACTCTTCAGAGAAACTTAATTTGAATAGAAATGTTCATAATGTCTTAATTCACATAAGATGAATGCTTTTTGTTTTAATTGAACACTTTTTTTCACGAGAAGTTTGCTCTTTGTGTCTTATTTCGTTTTCAAGAGTAGTCCTGGATCTTGTACATATGATTCATTATGTATGTGTAAGGAACATGAGTTTGTTTCAGAAATTCAATGTTTTGTGGGCAGAGTACCTATCTGATAGGACATGTTAAGCCTAATTTGGTTTGGTTTATTAATTTTTCTGTTTAGTGACAAACTTAACAAGTTTTATTTATCAACAATGTTAAATGAGTTCACTAATCCAAATGGTAATGTTCGACCAGGTTCACTTTAGCTTTTTATTATCATTATTCCTACCTCTTTATCCCCATGGCCAAAAAATATGTTGATTACCCTTACTATTTTTTCTCATGTCTCAAGTATTTTTAAATATCTCCTCCAAACATTGAAGTGCATCTTTAGGTACTATTGATGGTTTGAAATCTCTTTTAATTCATATTGTCTGCATTAAGTTTCTGCTTTTTTTGTTTGTTTTAAAACTTTGTTTTGCCTCTTCCTAACCAGGCTTTATTTCCTTGCTTCTTTGATGTCTCTTAATTTCATTCCATTTTTTGGGGTATGTATTTTTTTTTCTGAAAAATAATTTCTATAAATCCTTATGTTTGCTTATTTGTCAGTGATTTTTAAAATCCAGGAAGTTTTTTATGCCTTGAGATTTTTTTATCCTTGATTTTTATCTTATTTGAGTAAGCCCTGTGAAACTAAGTAGTAAATTGTAGGTGTTAATAGCCTGAATTTTAAAGCTGAAGAGGAGAATTTTATCATGAATAATCACTTTAATGAGAATCCAGAGAGTCTTGCCTGTGTTTTTTATTAGGCAGAACTTTATCTCTTTAAATGTACCTCTTGACAATTGATTCCTTTTTACCATTGTAAATGTAAGATCCTGCAAATGTCTGGTTAATACTTAGTTTTAAGACAAATTGTTTTCAGCCATAGGATTATTAAGTAGTCTATCATAGATGTATTAGGATCACCAACTTTACAATTTATATTAGAAGTTATTTTTAGCATGGTCAGATCATATGTCATAAGAATTTTTCCCTATATGTGTTAAGGGGAAATTCTGATACTATGTTTCCATTTCCTGTTTTTCAGAAAATGCCCCTCAGATTCCAGTGGCTACTCCACAGGTCTCTCCTAACACAGTGAAACGTCCTGGACCTCGATTATTGTTGATTCCAGTGCAGCAAGGTTCTCCTCCTCTTAGACCTGTCACAAACACACAACTTCAGGGACATCGTATGGTCTTGCAGCCTGTGAGGAGCCCAAGTGGAATGAACCTATTCAGGCACCCTAATGGGCAGATTGTCCAGCTCCTCCCTTTGCATCAGCTTCGAGGCTCTAATACACAGCCCAACTTGCAGCCTGTCATGTTTCGGAACCCAGGTATAAAATTAGAGATCTTTCTCATGAGTTTTATGTTGTCGTCGTTGAGTCATTTGGCCATATAGAGCGAATACACCAGGATTGGTCTTCTTAGTCT
>JAVSCE010011858.1:0-19937 GCA_032199065.1 Smutsia gigantea
TTAACGCTTGAGACTTACAGTTAAAGGCACTTTCTCCTATAAAAAAATTGCGTGTTTATTATTACTGACCAAATAGAACATTTTGAAATTATCTCTTGGCACCCTTACCATCTGAAACATGCATAGAAAAAAATGAACAATTGTATCTGAAAAGAGTTGCATCATGATATATGAAATGTTTCTTAATAACCTGAAGGAAGGAACATTGCAATTTTTCCATTTCAGATCGCCTTTGTTTTGCCATTCTCTACAGCAGACCAAAGAGTTCATCAAATGTACATTATTTCAGCATAGATAATGAACTTGAATATGAGAAGTAAGTATTGCTTTTGAAAAGATTGCTAGTAACTTTTTTTTTTTGAAGAATCTGGAGGTATGTTTTAAAATATGGTAGCCTTGGAATATTACAAATCTGTTGATTGATAATTGCAGGATGCTTTTTAAATCCTTGGTATAAAATATATCCTTAGGGGAAAAATTCAAAATGAAAGCACTTTCTAAATTTAACAATTTACATTTGAAACAGATAATTTACAATACAATGAGATATGAACTATTGTACTAAAAGTAAGATGTCTTTTGCTAGTGTGAAAATATGTGGAATGCCTTTTAATTCAGAAGGTATTTTCATATGTTTGAGGTTAGACTTGGGCATTGTAGCACTTGTCCTGTTTTTTTCATAGGGATTGTTTACTGGAATATTTCTTCCAGTACTAAGGCAATACCTCTCTAAGGTGTACGACCGGTAACAATTTGTGTATGCTTTCTTGTACTAATTTGATCTTTTAATTCCAAAAAGGCATTTGTATTTGGAGCATGTAGAATATACATACATGTTCTCATTTTTCATTTTTCAAGCTTCTACGCAGATTTTGGACCACTCAATCTGGCAATGGTCTACAGATATTGTTGCAAGATAAATAAGAAATTGAAGGTAAAGTCTTTTTAAAGATTTGACTTAAGTAATCATTGTTAGTCTAATCTTGGGGAGGGTAAAGTAAGGAAAAGTAAGGAAAACATCTTGTTTTTCAAAGGGGATTGTCATGTTTTTCACTGCAGTGTTGTTTGTGAGGTACACATGATTTTTTTGTTTCATAAAGTCTTAGTGTTTGTATATTCATTTTCCAGAGTTTTGACTACGTTGTTTACATTAGGATCACTTGGTTCGGTTTGAATTGGTGATGTTCAGATACTTGCAAAGCCAAAGTGGAAACTGGTTGATAAAGTGAACCTCTTAATTAATTGTGTGACCTAATGAGAACCTTCCCATGTTTTAGTCATGGTTCTTTCTGCCTTCACTCTGATAGGAGGGCCAGCTAAGGACTCCAGAGAGGGCGCCTCCTCCTCCTCTCTCCCATTCCATCTTGTATCTCCCGTCAATGTGGTACCACTTGTGGCTCTTCTCTTTGACCCTTTACACAGGCAATGGAGGAGTAGGGGAAGCAAAGGCAAACAGCATATCTTCAAGGCTGTATCACTGAAAAATGCAAAAGTATACTCTTATTAGTTTGAACTTAAACCCCATTCCTTTATTTAAAAATATATGTTATTTTTAAAAAGCTTTGAATTACTGGTTATGCATAGTAAGAAGTGTTTATGTAACTGTTAGCAATTTGAGTTAGTCACTGTAAATTCTTAAGTAGAAAATACTTGATTTGGGTACAGGTGCTTGTTAAAAAGAACTTAATTAATTTGATTACTTACCATACTTCTTCATGGAAGAAATAGTCCATTTTCAATTAAAAATTATATTAAAAATTTATGGGTAAGGCAAATATTTTTTCCTTGAGCATCAGACCTAAAATTCCATATTGTACATATTAGAAGCACCTGCCACATGAGTTACTAATCTTTAAAATGGCAGTTGTAGCATAGCTTTTTCTTTCTGTATTATATATGTGCTCACTACAGATTTATATAGAGATGGAGATTCTTCTTTCTGGACTTAAATAGGAATATAAGCATTTATGGCCATGTGTATTTATGCTATCCTCCCAACTGGCTTTTTTTTCGCCAGTTGCCAGTGACAGGTCTTCTGTTCATACAGGGCTAGGAAGCTAAAAGTAATTTTCTCTTCCCTTGTTTCCTTTGCTTTAATTCTGGAAGTTTTCCTCCTACTCTGCCATCTATGGACTTTTATCCTTTGAGTCAACCAAGAATGTATTGGTCCTTTTTTGTTTTTATTTTAAACTTTATCGTTTCCTAGAACAACTTGCAAAGCACTGACCATCTAACCTGATTGATACATTGCTGCTTATTCAAGTAATAGTGAGGAATTGTGTGGGGACTGAGTCTTGTACCTGTATAGCTTGGTGGCTGGTTAGGTTTTGTTTTTCCTTTTAAAAATCAACTGGGATCTCTCACTCCATGGACACGGTAAAGGAAAATACAGGCACATTCATCACTGACTCACAGAAGCCAAGGAATATGTGCTTAATGACTGAATATATCCTGTTCTTATTTAAGTTACCTGAATTCAATTCTACTCTCCTTAATGAAGTCCGGGTGAGGAAGTGCTAACTAATTATGTATTCCTTTGAGTTTTAAATTCCATATCTTTTTATTTTTAACTTTTTTGGGAAATGTAATGTTTGTACAGAAACATGTACAGGTCATGAGTATAGAGCCCAGTGGATTTTCACAAACAGAGTATACATGGGTAATCATCAAATCGAGACCAGAACATGGTCTCTGAGCTATTTCTGTTCCACTCTAACCCTATTCCCCTACCCCATTCACTATCCCGATTTCTAGCAAAGAGTTATTTTTGCCTGTTTTTTTATATCCTTTTATTTCAATGTAAAGATTTGGGGAATAGTTTTTTTTTAATTAGACAGTAGGAAAAGGAAAGCAAAGGTTCCCCCTCCCTTTTCCAGCCACTTACGTTTTCTTTCAGGGATAGTATTTTAAAGGTATATCTATTCTTTTTAACTGTACTCATTCTAATCTAAGAATATATTTTTAGGGGAAGATACATGATATTTTTGGGGATCAAAGTTAATCTCAAAGGTCTTGCTAATATAAATGCATATAAATTATGAGACTTGGAATTGATCTTCACAAAATAAAGTTTTAGAAAACTTGAAATTAAAAAGAAAATGCTAACAACTCTTTGTGTTTATGCAGTCCATTACTATGATAAGGAAGAAGATTATTCACTTTACTGGTTCTGATCAGAGAAAACAAGCAAATGCGGCTTTCCTCGTTGGATGTTATATGGTAAGTGTTTAAGTATTTAACTAACGTATTAGTGAAAATGTGCACATGTGGTTGGAATTGTGAAATTTTTTTTCTAAGATAATGTCTTAATTTCTTTCCAGAAAGAGTATTTTTCTTTTTAAGAATTGACTAGCTGGGGAAGGTTGTGCACAACTGGGGAAAAAGGGGTATATGGGAAATCTCTACCTTCTAATCAGTTTTGCATTTCTGAACCAAAAAGTGCACCAGAAAATGTCTGTTTAAAAGAAAATTGACCAACCATTGTGATATGTGTTATGGCACTTAAGGCTAGAAAATAATGCCCCCAAAGTTGTGTTTTTATTAACTCATGATCCATTTACTGAGGTTATAAAAGTGGAGGCAGGAACGATAATTGGTTTTTTTTAGACAAATAATCAAAGTGCATCACATGAAGTAAGAGTGCTTTGTAATTTAAATACAGCAATTTTTCCTAACTAAGGTGGGCTCCTAAGGTCACCTCCATCCTCATTAGATCATCTTGCAGGAGGACGTGGCTTGTAATGGCCAGTATGTACACAAATTATGAATTTCATTTATTCATAAAAATCATGGAAGACCTTTGTTTTTTTTAGAGTCAAGCTTTATCCAGTACTTAGTGCTTTCTTCTGCAGGAGCACCTCTGCAGGAGTTTCTCCTGAGGGAGCTAAGAGCAGGTCCTCCAAAGCAAGGTCCCTAACCTTTGTGGTGGTGTGGATGCTAGCTCCTCTGGTCGGTGGGCCGGGCGCCCCCTCCTGTAGTCAAGGGGAGTGAGTGGATGGTTCTTCTGCCCCTACCCACCGCAGTGGATTGTTTTGGGAGTTCTTTAAGTTCTTTCTTCCCCCAGTTTGCTCTGGTTGCTTATGGCATACTCTCCACCCTTTTAAAATTATTTTCTGGTATATAGTATGATAATCTGGAACTTAGAGTGATTAGGCCAAAAGTTGGTGATTCTAAATGAAATTGCATTCCCAAATTTAAAAATTTCCTCTTCTATGTTTAAGATATATCATTAACAATAATGATTAAGGCCTTTTTTGGTTTTGTTTTCCTATTTGTACTCACAAAAGCAGTTGAGAGAAATGTTTCTGAGATAACTTTATTATCATCTCTGAATGGATGAATCACAGCTTATAGATTATGTCTGTAATAAAATATGATCCCTTAAGCTTACCCGGATTCACTATTTTTCTTTGTTGTCTGTTTTTTCTTCCCATCTCCCTTGGTGTTTATTGTGCATAGCAGCAAAATTCCTTGGGGAGAAAAAGAGCCTCTGCAGGGTCCCGAGAAAGAGTACGTAGAGGTGGCTGTTTATCTGGCCCATTATGTGACTAGTCACAAGGGAGAGGAACCCCACAGATTAGAGTAAATCATGACAGCTTTACGGAAAAGGGGTGCAGCCAGAATTCTTGGGGTTCATAAAATAGTAAAGGGAACCCTGAAGAAGTCGCCTTTGGTGTGACATTGAAAGTCTTTGCACTGCGTGGGTCTGGGTGACTCTGGCAGTCCGCCTGAGAGGATGTGCTCCTCAGTAGAACACACAGAGTTCTGTCCGGCCTGCTTTCCATCAGATGAGATGTCCCTCGATGGGGGGAGAGTGGTTTGAGGAGCAAGACACAGTGACTCAGTGTGAGAAGTGACTTCACCTCAGAGCGTGGCTGTGGGCGTGGTGGGAAATGGGTTACCTTAAAAACAAAAACAACACACTTGATAACTTCATAAAGAAGGAATCTGTCTTTTTAAATCTTGTTGCTGTTTTTTACTGCTACTTGAAAAGCAATAACCCCTTGACATGTTGATTGAGAATTTGTTGTAATATTTGTTCTAAGTTTGGTGTTGGCCTTTTGACTTTGTTTATAGTTGTGTTCTATCATGCAAAAGTTTGTTTTTCTATATTTAATATAGTTTTAGAAACCCTTCCAGGATTTTATGCTCTCGTGTTAGCCCTGATTTGATTGGTTAGGGAAATGCCAGGTAAGCAGTTTGGACATTGACTTGAATTTGTGCCTCTCTGCTCTGCTGGAAGACAGCTTGGCAGGAGGCTGACAGTTCTTGGCCGAGGCAAAAGTCTTTGCAGCCATAACTGGCAGACTGGTGTAGGAGTTGTGACGAGCTAGGTGGCGAAACAGGAGAAACACTTCTAAGAGCAGGAAATTTATTAATAGTAGCAAAGGAATATCAAGATAAAATATGGATTCCTCAAAAGATTAAAATTAAAGTTCGTAAGCAAAGGTTTGATCTAGTTGAAGTCTGTTGAATCCTCTGATTAAAAATTTGTGGAGATGAGTATGAATTCCCTAAGAACTGGTTTTCAGCCTTGATACTTTTCTGGAGTTGTTGAAGGATTTTGGAAAAAGTGTGATTTTTAGTGATTGACGTGGAGGGCAGTGTGGTAATGTCAAAACAGAAACAACAAATCTGGGGAGAAGCTGTCAGGAAGGAAGGATTCCAACTGGATTGACCCCATGTATCTCTCTGTGCTTTTAAACTTGGGGCCTGTGACAGCAGTCAGCTCCCGTCCTTGGGAGCTCACATGGGGTAGGGAGGGGGTGTGAGAGTAAAGGGTTAGTACTTTGGTTTATTTTTTATCTTAAAAACAGAAGAGGTTATGCCTTGCAAATACTGACAAGCACTCAGGTCCTTAGGGCAGGTTGACATGCACAGGCCAGCATAGTCCCATTTGCCAGGTGGCCAGGTGCTGCGTGTGGTCTAAGAAGTGAGAAGACCTGACGACTGTCCATGGGTCCTTAGCCTGTTTCCGATTATTGCACATTAGGTGGGCTGGGGAGTGGATTTAGCAGCTCTCAGCAGTGGGAGAACGTTTAGTAACAAATTAGGGTGAAGCTGTAAATCTTTTGTACCACTCACTGTAGAAGAGATGCAGAACATACCAGGTGACTGAGTTTCTCTTTTACAAAAGTATTAGTGAATCCTGTCATTTTGTGAAACGATAAGCTTGCCACCCTGCTGTGGTAAGTCGGTGGGTGTTACATTGGCCAGATTTGGGGTGGTGGTACTTAACCTGTCATTGCAATAAAGGTGAAATATTAAGTGGAAAAGCAGATGCTTTTCAAAATAAATTCAAGACTAAGAGAGTTTTTTTAAATTAAGGTATCATTGATAAACATTCTTATGAAGGTTTCACAAGAAAAACAATGTGGTTATTACATTCACCCTTATTATCGAGTCCCCCCCATACTCCACTGCAGTCATTGTCCATCAGTGTAGTAAGATGCCACCGAGTCCCTATTTGTCTTCTCTGAGCTACACTGTTTCCCCATGACCCCACACACACCATATGCACCAATCATGATACCCCACAATCCCCTTCTCCCTCCCTCCACACCGACCCCACCCTTCCCCTTTGGTAACCACTAGTCCCTTCTTGCAGTCTGTGAGTCTGCTGCTATTTTGTTCCTTCAGTTTTGCTTCGTTGTTATACTCCACAAATGAGGGAAATCATTTGGCACTTGTCTTTCTCCACCTGGCTTAATTCACTGAGCATAATATCCTTCAGTTCCATCCATATTGTTGCAAATGGCAGGATTTGTTTCCTTCTTATGGCTGAATAGAATTCCATTGTGTGTATGTACCACCTCTTCTTTATCCATTCATCCACTGATGGACACTTAGGTTCCTTCCATATATTGGCTATTGTAAATAGTGCTGTGATAAACATAGGGGTGCATATGTCTTTTTGAATCTGAGTTGTTTTCTTTGGGTAAATTCCTAGGAGTGGAATTCCCGGGTTAAATGGTATTTCTATTTTTAGTTTTTGAGGAGCCTCCATATTGCTTTCCACAATGGTTGAACTAACTTACATTCCCATAAGCAGTGTAGGAGGGTTCCCATTTCTCTGCATCCTCGCCAGCATTTGTTGTTCCTAGTCTTTTCTATGTTGGCCATCCTAACTGGTGTGAGGTGATATCTCATTGTGGTTTTAATTTGCATTTCCCTGATAATTAGCTATGTGAAGCATCTTTTCATGTGCCTGTTGGCTATCTGAATTTCTTCTTTGGAGAAGTGTCTTTTCCTATCCTCCACCCATTTTTTAATCTGGTTATTTGCTTTTTGGGTGTTGAGGCGTGTGAGTTCTTTATATATTTTGGATGTTAACCCCTTGTCAGATATGTCATTTACAAATATATTCTCCCATACTATAGGATGCCTTTTTGTTCTACTGATGGTGTCCTTTGCTGTACAGAAGCCTTTTAGCTTGATGTAGTCCCATTTGTTCATTTTTTATTTTGTTTCCCTTGCCTGAGGAGATGCATTCAGGAAAAAGTTGCTCATGTTTATATTCAAGAGATTTTTGCCTATGTTTTCTTTTAAGAGTTTTATGGTTTCATGACTTACATTCAAATCTTTGATCCATTTTGAGTTTACTTCTGTGTATGGGGTTAGACAATAATCCCATTTCATTCTCTTGCACGTAGCTGTCCAGTTTTGCCAACACCAGTTGTTGAAGAGGCTGTCATTTCCCCATTGTATATCCATGGCTCCTTTATCATATATTAATTGGCCATATATGTGTGGGTTTATATCTAGACTCTCTGTTCTGTTCCATTGGTCTATGGGTCTGTTCTTGTGCCAGTAACAAATTGTCTTGATTACTGTGGCTTTGTAGTAGAGCTTGAAGTTAGGGAGCATAATCCCCCCACTTTTTTCCTTCTTAGGATTGCTTTGGCTATTGGGCGTCTTTTGTGGTTTCATATGAATTTTAGAACTGTTTGCTCTTGTTTGTTGAAGAATGCTGTTGGTATTGATAGGAATTGCATTGAATCTGTGGATTGCTTTAGGCCATTTGACAATATTAATTCTTCTATCCATGAGCACAGAATGTGTTTCCTTTACTGGTATCTTCTTTAAATTCCCTCATGAGTCTCTTGTAGTTTTCAGAGTATAGGTCTTTCACTTCCTTGGTTAGGAAGACTAAGGGTATTTTAAAAATAAAAAGTGGAAACTTGTTTTGTCGTTTTGTTGTAAAGAAATGGTGGCATGTACAAAACCCCTATTTGTACCATTGAGAAATTTAGAAAAATTTCCTTGAAAAAACCTGCTTTTTTAGAAGCAGGCACATGCCTGTGCATGTGTGTGTTGCATGTTTTAGCTCCCCAGTAGATTGTCCCCTGTGTTTTCCCAGTCAGTGATCTTTTCTTCCATTGGGGTGCCTGTGTGCTCACTGCCATCTTCACACCCACATCATATGCTTATTTCCCTAGTTGACCAAAGTGTCCACACCAATACCTAAGCCAGGGCCATATACTGCCGGTCGGGGAGTGCCCTTCATCTCTCTGACACAGGGGCCCTTTTTAACACCACTGATTTATAACGGACCAGACCAGTAACCTTGTTGAATATTCCACCTTTTGAATTTCTCTGGTTTTCTTCCTTGTGGCATTTTTTTTGTACTTTATTTATTTATTTATTTTTATTTTGCTATTATTAATGTACAATTACACAAGCAACATTATGGTTACTAGACTCCGCCATTATCAAGTCCCCACCACATACCCCATCAGCGTAGCAAGATACTATAAAATCACCACTTCTCTTTGTGTTATACTGTCTTCCGCATATCTTCCCCCATCCCCACTATATTATGTGTGCTAATTGTAATAGCCCTCTTCCCCCTTATCCCTCCCTTCCCACCCATCCTCCCCAGTCCCTTTCCCTTTGGTAACTATTAGTCCATTCTTGGGTTCTGTGAGTCTGCTGCTGTTTTGTTCCTTCAGTTTTTCCTTTGTTCTTATACTCCACAGATGAGTGAAATCATTTGATACTTGTCTTTCTCCGCCAGGCTTATTTCACTGAGCATAATACCCTCTAGCTCCACCCATGTTGTTGCAAATTGTAGGATTTCTTTTCTTATAGCTGAATAATATTCCATTGTGTTTTTATACCACACCTTCTTTATCCATTCATCTACTGATGAACACTTAGGTTGCTTCCATATCTTGGCTATTGTAAATAGTGCTGCGATAAACATAGGGGTGCATATGTCTTTTTCAAACTGTGCTGCTGCATTCTTAGGGTAAATTCCTAGGAGTGGAATTCCTGGGTCAAATGGTATTTCTATTTGAGTTTTTGAGGAACTTCCATACTGCTTTGCACTATGGTTGAATTAATTTACATTCCCACCAGCAGTGTAGGAGGGTTCCCCTTTCTCCACATCCTCGCCAACATTTGTTGTTGTTTGTCTTTTGGATGGCGGCCATCCTAACTGGTGTGAGGTGATATCTCATTGTGGTTTTAATTTGCATTTCTCTGATGATTAGGGATTTGGAGCATCTTTGCATGTGCCTGTTGGCCACCTGAATTTCTTCTTTGGAGAAGTGTCTGTTCAGGTCCTCTGCCCATTTTTTAAGTGGCTTATTTGCTTTTTGTTTGTTGAGGTGCATGAGCTCTTTATATAATTTGGATGTCAACCCCTTATCGAATATGTCATTTATGAATATATTCTGCCATACCATAGGGTGTCTTTTTGTTCTATTGGTGGTATCATTTTCTGTACAGAAGCTTTTCAGCTTGATATAGTCCCACTTGTTCATTTTTGCTTTTGTTTCCCTTGCCTGGTGACATACGTTCATGAAGAAGTTGCTCATATTTATGTCCAAGAGATTTTTGCCTATATTTTTCCCAAGAGTTTTGTGGTTTCATGACTTACATTCAGGTCTTTGATCCATTTTGAGTTTACTTTTGTGTATGGGGTTAGACAATAATCGAGTTTCATTCTCTTGTATGTAGCTGTCCAGTATTGCCAACACCAGTTGTTGAAGAGGCTGTCATTCCCCCATTATATGTCCATGGCTACTTTACTGTATATTAATTGACCATATATGCTTGGGTTTATATCTGGGCCCTCCAGTCTGTTCCATTTGTCTATGGGTCTGTTCTTGTGCCAGTACCAAATTGTCTTGATTACTGTAGCTTTGTAGTACAGCTTGAAGTCAAGGAGCATAATTCCCCCCACTTTTTTCTTCCTTCTTAGGATGTCTTTGGCTGTTCGTGGTCTTTTGTGGATCCATATGAATTTTAGAAATATTTGCTCTTGTTCATTGAAGAATGCTGTTGGTATTTTGATAGGGATTGCATTGAGTCTGTAGATTGCTTTAGGCATGATGGCCGTTTTGACAATATTAATTCTTCCTATCCATGACCATGGGATGTGTTTCCATTTATTGGTATTTTCTTTAATTTCTCTCATGAGTGCCTTGTATTTTTCAGAGTATAAGTCTTTCACTTCCTTGGTTAGGTTTATTCCTAGGTATTTTATTCTTTTTCTTTTTAATTTTTTATTAAGGTATTATTGATATACACTCTTATGAAGGTTTCACATGAAAAAACAGTGTGGTTACTACATTTACCCATGTTATCCAGTTCCCATCCATACCCCAATGCAGTCACTGTCCTTCAGTGTAGTAAGATGCCAGATTCACTATTTGCCTTCTCTGTGCTACACTGTTTTCCCCATGACCTGCACACCATGTGTACTAAACATAATACCTCTCAATCCCCTTCTCCCACCCTCCCCACCCCCCCTCCCACACCCCTCCTCTTTGGTAACCATTAGTTCCTTCTTGGAGTCTCTGAGTCTGCTGCTATTTTGTTCCTTCAGTTTTGCTTCGTGGTTATACTCCACAAATGAGGGAAATCATTTGGCACTTGTCTTTCTCTGCCTGGCTTATTTCACTGAGCATAATATCCTCTAGCTCCATACATATTGTTGCAAGTGGCAGGATTTGTTTCCTTCTTATGGCTGAATAGTATTCCATTGTGTGTATGTACCACCTCTTCTTTATACATTCATCTACTGATGGACACGTAGGTTGCTTCCATTTCTTGGGTTTTGTAAAAAGTGCTGCAATAAACATAGAGGTGCATATGTCTTTTTGAATCTGAGAAGTTGTATTCTTTGGTTAAATTCCAAGGAGTGGGATTCGCAGGTCAAATGATGTTTGTATTTTTCGTTTTTTGAGGAACCTCCATATTGCTTTCCACAATGGTTGTACTAGCTTACATTCCCACCAGCAGTGTTGGAGGGTTCACCTTTCTCCACATCCTTGCCAGCTTTTGTTGTTCTCAGTCTTTTCAATGCTGGCCATCCTTAATGGTGTGAGGTGATATCGCACTGTGGTTTTAATTTGCATTTCCCTGATGATTAGTGATATGGAGCATCTTTTCATGTGTCTGTTGGCCATCTGAATTACTTCTTTGGAGAGCTATCTCTTCATATCCTCTGCCCATTTTTTTATTTGGGTTATTTGCTTTTTGGGTGTTGAGGCGTGTAAGTTCTTTATATATTTTGGATGTTAACCCCTTGTTGGATATGTCGGTTACAAATATATTCTCCCATACTGTAGGATGCCTTTTTGCTCTGTTGATGGTGTCCTTTCCTGTACAGAAACTTTTTAGTTTGATGTAGTCCCATGAGTTAATTTTTGCTTTTGTTTCCCTTGCTCGAGGAGATGATTTCAGGAAGAAGTTGCTCATGCTTATATTCAGGATATTTTTGCCTATGTTGTATTCTAAGAGTTTTATGGTTTCATGGCTTATATTCAGGTCTTTGATCCATATCAAGTTTACTTTGTGTATGGGGTTAAACAATAATCCAGTTTCATTCCCTTGCATGTAGCTGTCCGGTTTGCCAACACCAGCTGTTGAAGAGGCTCTCATTTCCCCATTGTATATCCATGCTTCCATTATCATATTAATTGACCGTATTTGGTTGGGTTTTTATCAGGGTTCTCTAATCTGTTCCATTGGTCTATGGGTCTGTTCTTGTGCCATTACCAAATTATCTTGATTACTGTGGCTTTATAGTAGAGCTTGAAGTTGGAGAGCATAATCCCCCCAGCTTTATTCTTCCTTCTCAGAATTGCTTTGGCTATTTGGAGTATTTTGTCATTCCATATGAAATTTAGAATGATTTCGTCTAGTTCATTGAGGAATGCTGTTGGTATTTTGATAGGAATTGCATTGAATCTGTAGATTGCTTTAGGCAGTATGGCCATTTTGACAATATTAATTCTTCCTATCCATGAGCACAGAATGTGTTTCCATTTATTTGTGTCTTCTCTAATTTCTGTCATGAGTGTCTTGTAGTTATCAGAATATAGGTCTTTCACTTCCATGGTTAGGTTTATTCCTAGGTATTTTATTCTTTTGGATGCAACTGTGAATGGAATTGTTTTCCTCATTTCTCTCTCTGCTAGTTCATTGTTAGTGTATAGGAATGCCACAGATTTCTGTGTATTAATTTTGTATCCTGCAACTTTGCTGAATTCAGATATTAGATCTAGTAGTTTTGGGGTGGATTCTTTAGGGATTTTTATGTACAATATCATGTCATCTGCAAACAGGGACAGTTTAACTTCTTCCTTGCCAGTCTGGATGCCTTTTATTTCTTTGTGTTGTCTAATTGCTGTGGCTAGGACCTCCAGTACTATGTTGAATAGAAGTGGGGAGAGTGGGCATCCTGATCTTGTTCCCAATCTTAAAGAAAAAGCTTTCAGCCTTCTCGCTGTTAAAGATAATGTTGGCTTTGCATTTGTCATATATGGCCTTTATTATGTTGAGGTACTTGTCCTCTATACCCATTTTGTTGAGTTTTTATCATGAATGGATGTTGAATTTTGTCAAATGCTTTTTCAGCATCTATGGAGTTGATCATGCGGTTTTTGTCCTTCTTTTTGTTGATGTAGTAGTGATGTTGATGGATTTTCAAATGTTGTGCCATTCTTGCATCCCTGGGATGAATCCCACTTGATCATGATGGATGATCTTTTTGATGTAATTTTGAATTCAGTTTGCTAATATTTTGTTGAGTATTGTTGCATCTATGTTCATCAGGGATATTCTGTAATTTTCTTTTTTTGTGGTGTCTTTGCCTGATTTTGGTATTAGAGTGATGTTGGCCTCGTAGAATGAGTTTGGGAGTATTCCCTCCTCTTCTACTTTTTGGAAAACTTTAAGGAGGGTACGTATTAGGTCCTCACTGTATGTTTCATAAAAATTCTGCAGTTAAACCATCTGGTATAAGAGTTTTGTTCTTAGGTAGTTTTTTGATTACCAATTCAATTTCCTTGCTGGTAATTCATCTATTCATATTTTCTGTTTCTTCCTGGGTCGACCTTGGAAGGTTGTATTTTTCTAGAAAGTTGTCCATTTCTTCTAGGTTATCCAGTTTGTTAGCATATAATTTTTCGTAGTATTCTCTCATAATTCTTTGTATTTCTGTGTTGTCCGTAGTGATTTTTCTTTCTCATTTCTGATTCTGTTCATGTGTGTAGACTCTCTCTTTTTTTCTTTATAAGTCTGGCCAGGGGTTTATCTATTTTGTTTATTTTCTCGAAGACCAGCTTCTGCTTTCATTGATTTTTTTCTATTGTTTTATTCTTACCAATTTTTCTGTTTCTGCTTTAATCTTTATTATGTCCCTCCTACTGACTTTGGGCCTCATTTGTTCTTCCTTTTCTAGTTTCATTAATTGTGAGTTTAGATTGTTCATTTGGGATTGTTCTTTCCTGAGGTAAGCCTGTATTGCAATATATTTCCTTTTTAGCATGGCTTTCGCTGCATCCCACAGATTTGGCAGTGTTGAATTTTTGTTGTCATTTGTCTCCATATATTGCTTGATCTCTGTTTTTGTTTGGTCACTGATCCATTGATTATTTAGTAGCATGTTATTAAACCTCCATGTGTTTGTGGGCTTTTTCATTTTCTTTGAGTAATTTATTTCTAGTTTCATACCTTTGTGATCAGAGAAGCTGGTTGGTACAATTTCAATCTTTTTGAATTTACTGAGGCTCTTTTTGTGGCCTAGTATATGATCTCTTCTTCATAATGTTCCATGTACACTTGAGATGAATGTGTATCCTGTTGCTTTCAGATCAAGTGTTCTGTAGATGTCTGTTAGGTCCATGTGTTCTAATATGTTGTTCAGTTCCTCTGTCTCTTTATTTATTTTCTGTGTGGTTGATCTGTCCTTTGGAGTGAGTGGTGTGTTGAAGTCTCCTAAAATGAATGCATGGCAATCTGTCTCCCCTTTTAATTCTGTTTGTATTTGTTTCACATATGTCGGCACTCCTATGTTGGGTGCATATATATTTATAATGGTTATATCCTCTTGTTGGACTGACCCCTTTATCATTATGTAATGTCCTTCTTTCTCTTGCTACTTTCTTCGTTTTGAAGTCTATTTTTTCTGATACAAGTACTGCAACTCCTTTTTTCTCCATGTTGTTTGCATAAAATATCTTTTTCCATCCCTTCACTTTTAGTCTGTGTATATCTTTGGGTTCAAGGTGAGTCTCTTGTAAGCAGCATATAGATGGGTCTTGCTTTTTTATCCATTCTATTACTGTGTGTCTTTTGATTGGTGCATTCAGACCATTTACATTTAGGGTGATTTTCGATAGGTATGTACTTACTGCCATTGCAGGCTTTAGATTTGTGGCTACCAAAGGTTCAAGGGTAATTCCCTTACTATCTAACAGTCTAATTTAACTCACTTTGTATGCTATTACAAACACAACCTAAATATTCTTTTTCTTTTCCTCCTCCTCCATTTGTATGTTATGAATCATATTTTGTACTCTTTGTCTATCCCTTGGGTGACATCTATTTAGTTTTGGGAATACCTCCATCTATAGGAGTCCCTCCAAAATGCACTGTAGAGGTGGATTGTGTGAGGTAAATTCTCTCAGCTTTGCTTATCTGAAAATTGTTTAATCCCTCCTTCAAATTTAAATGATAACCTTGCTGGGGAGAGTATTCTTGGTTTGAGGCCCTTCTGCTTCATTGCATTCAATATATCATGCCTCTCCCTTCTGACCTGTAAGGTTTCTGTTGAGAAATCTGATGATAGCCTGATGGGTTTTCCTTTGTATGTGATCTTTTTTCTCTCTCTATCTGCTTTTAAAAGTCTTTTTTTATCCTTGATCTTTGCCATTTTAATTATTATATGTCTTGATGTTTTCTTCCTTGGGTCCCTTGTGTTGGGAGATCTGTCCATCTCAATGATTTGAGAGACTATCTCCTTCCCCAGATTGGGGAAGTTTTCAGCAATTACCTCCTCAATGACACTTTCTATCCCTTTTTGTCTCTCTTCTTCTTCTGGTACCCCTATTGTGCAAATATTGTTCTGTTTGGATTGGTCACACAGTTCTCTCAATATTCTTTTGTTCTTAAAGATTCTTTTTTCTTTCTCATTGTGCCTCAGCTTGTTTGTATTCCTCTTCTGTAATTTCTATTCCATTTACTGTCTATTCTACTACATCGAATCTGCTTTTAAATCCCTCCACTGTATGTTTCATTTCAGATATGGATTTTCTTGATTGAATCTCTGACTTAAATTAGTTCCTGAGTCTTGAATATTTTTCTGTACCTCCATAAGCATGTGTATAATTTTTATTTTGAACTCTCTTTTAGAAAGATTGGTGAGTTCAGTTTCCTTTGGCCCTTTTTCTTGGGTTTGTGAGATTTTGGTCTGAACCATGTTCTTTTGGCATTTCATATTTCTGTGTGGTGCCCACTAGTGCACAGAAGCTCCAGTCTCTGGAGCTGCTCAGCCTCTATAGTGAGGTTGGGGGTCATAGGGGAGCGGAGCTGGTGCCTGGGGGAGGAAAGATCTGTTTCCTGATTCCCATCTGCAATGCCTGTCTCCAGCATCACAGCCAGTGGGCCGAGCACACAGGTGTAAGTCACTGGGCTTGGCGTCTCTAGCTGTTGTAGGTGAGGCCTCTCTCTGGCTGGCCTGACGCCAGAGCAGAGTGACTGCCGGTTTCTGAGCCGGTGCTGTCAGGCCAGGAGAAAGGCTTGACAGGCTGCGTATCACAGTAGGGGGTCTCGGAGCTGAGTAGCCAGCCAGGGGGATGGAGTGCCTGAAGCTCCCCAAAGTTTCCAATCTGCTGGGCAGAGCGTGCCCAGACAACCTTGTCCCCCTATCCCTTCTCCCACGCAGCAAGCTCCATGCAAACCCTGCCCCTTCAGCAGCCCTCTCGCTGCTAGGAAGCCTCTCAGACCGCCTACCTTTTCCTTGTCTCAGAACGGCTGGTTGTGGATCCTGTCCTCCACAAATGGCCAGAATCTGTCTCTCAAGCACTCTGCGTGTCCCAGCTCCCCATCCTCCAGAGCACCACACAATGTAGATTTGTGCTTGCAACGCAGATCTCCAGGCCTAGGTGTCCAGCAGTCCCAGGCTTCCATCCCCTCCTCCACACCATTTCTCTTCCTCCCACCAGTGAGCTGGGGTGGGGAAAGGGCTTTGGTCCCACCGGATTAAGGCTTTTGTACGTTACCCTGTTTTGTGAGGTCTGCTCTGTTCATGAGGTCTGTATGCAGTCTGGTGCAGCCTTCTTTCCAGTTGCTGTTTTAGGGTTAGTTGTATTAACTATATTTTCACACTATCTGTGGTTTTGGAAGGAGTTCTCTGTCTCACCTCTCAGGCCGCCATCTTGAATCTCCCTTTTGGCATTTTTAAACTTAGATTTCTTGTGAACTGGATGGAAATTGTATCTACAGGCTTGCACATTAGTAAGTAGTATATGTTGTATACTTCAGAAAACATAGAATTCCTAAATTTCCATTAATTACGCTAAAAATGACCACTGGATTGGGCGCTTGCCATTGAATACCTCAATGTATGTTTTTTTTCCTTGTGTCTTGAAATACACTGTGTGGTGTTATTTTAGAACTGTACATATGTTCGGTTTGCCATCAACTATGCATCTAGTATTTTCAACAACAGTTATTAATACTTGCTTAAATAAGGTAAGTTTATTAGGATTTCATTGTAATGTTTCTCTAATGATTTCATGATCCATTTATTAGCTGGTTTTCTTTTATGGGGGTTGAGCTTTCCCTTCTTATCTAGGTGGGGCTCTTTGGTTACCCTGAAACCAAATTTCGTACTGAAAAGGTAGAATGAATAGTCACTTCCCTTTAGTAACCAGTTTTCAAAGTAAAGTGTTATGTAAATAGCCACAAAACAATATTTAATAGCCTGCTTTAAAATCATCTCAACAGAGTTTCAATGGGTTTTGAATGCATTTGGTAAATTTTTAAAAAATATACTGCATTTAACCATTAGTTTTTAACATCTGATGAACATTTGGGAAGTTGGAAATTTCCTAAGCAAACATGCCTCGGTATCTGATGGTATTGAAAACTGAGTGAATCATTCCTGCATTTGCTTTTACATATCATGGTTAGGAATCTGTTTTAGTTATCCCACACATTAAAATGGAGAATTTGATTTCAGTCCAATAGCTGAACTTACAACTAGGCTTTTAAATCAAGATTTTAAAAAAATGAAGCATATTCAGTCATATTAACTGTTACATTTATTAATATTTTAGTGAACAGAGGGTTTTTTAGCATAACATTTATTTTAAATGTAATTGTCACTTTTTCTTTTTACTTTTATAAACTTTATAATAAAACTTTATAATGGAGGTGGTGTGTTACTACACTAGTCAGCGCACACATTAATTTCCAGTTGTAAAACCGTTATTTGGAAGAGGCCAGTGCATAGAGGATGACGTTCAGAAGCTCCAGGCTCAGGCTGAGCTGCCTTTTAATTTCGGTTTAGGCACAGTAGCTGCCATCAGTTGAGCATTCAGTAAGTGTCATTCTTTTTCTTTTCTTTTTTCATAGTTCTACCTGCCATTATTATACCTTAAATCTGCTTTTTATATTAGAAAACCCAGAAGTTGCCCTTGTGTCTTACTGGTATCAACTTTGGTTACATCTTGATGCCCCACTACTTATATTTTCTAGCAGATATATAATATTTAGCTCTTTCACAGGTTAAATGTACTTTTGAGGGTAGCCTGGAAAATTAACCATCCTTTCTAACACTTTTCTGTTGTCAGAGCAGTCTTAAGTATAAGGTAAATGACACAAGCAAACTGCTGGTATATAGGCTGCAAATTTGTTTTCCTCCTAGGCTTAATAGGTTACTTTGGTACAGCTAATTGTGGTAGCATGTACATTCCCTATTCAAAATTTATCCCTCTATATTGTTATTTTTATGTTTAAGCCATTTTTATAGCCTTTAGAGAGGCTTATCTTCTAAACATTTATATTAAAAGTTATGATATTAGTTAAATTCTAGGACTATATTCAGTAGTCTGTGAGTCAAGTCCTAAATTGCATAAAACTTGAGATTGCTTCCACAGTTATGATAGGGTTCAAGGACTTAATTTGTTATTTAATGGTGGTCTTTTGAACCCGTGGTCCACTTTTTCTTAATCACTTAATTATTTTATATCTAGAGTAGTCAGTGCTGGGGTAGAGTGGCTGCAGGGTGAGGGGGTCAGAGAAGTTCCGGCGAGGAGCGCCGAGGGGAGAGGATGTATTATCAGTCTGGGTGGGCCAGCAGAGACCAGAGGATGGTGCCTGGGTGGGGCAGCAAGGGTATGGACCCTCACTCCTGGCAGACAGCAACCTGGCAGCTGTAAACCAGCCACCAGGTCGGGCGAGCTGTGCTGGAGTCCCAGAAGAGGGGCAGCCTGGGTCCCGCCACGAAAGGCCCTGTGGTGGAGGCAGCTGGCTGTAGTCACCACAGTTCATCACCGCTTTACTTTGCTTTTCACCCTTGGGAGCCTGATGGATTATACTTCAGCTGCGTAGTGGTACTGTATTTGTGGGGGTATTAATTGGAGGAAAGGAAAGAGAAATGGCCCTCTGGCCATCCACGATCTTGGATTGCAGATGTGTGGAGCTCCATGGAGTTCTGGATCCTATCCTTGTTTCAGGTCTTGTTTGATATAGTGTGGTTTCTTGTCTTATAAATAAGGCCTTCTTCCATCAGTTGCAAGTGGAGAGATCCTGGGTGAACGGTTAACACCACAGGTTGGGCAGTAGTTCACGTAACTTGATGTGACAAGTATTTTTAAATAGCAGTTTGTTTTTGTCAGTGTTTAAAAGTTAGGAGGTTTCATCAGAAAGACTAAGACTTTTTACTTTGTCTTAAAATAATGTTGTTCCACTCACATGGTATATCCACGCGTACTTCTGCCCAGGTCTGGCCCCTCACACCTAGCAGCTCTCTGGCTTTGGCAGGTGCAGGTAGCCCCCATTTTTTTTAAGTTTATTTTGATTCATTAATCTACAGTTAAATGAGCAATATTATGGTGAATACACTACCCCCTTCATCAGGTCCCCCCCACCATCCCCATTACAGTCACTGTCCATCAGCGTAGTGAGATGCTATTGAATCACTACTTGTCTTCTCTGAGTTGTAAAGCCCTCCCTGTGCCCCCCCCCCCGCAACATTACATCTGCTAGTCTTAATGCCCCTTTTTCCCCGTTGTCCCTTCCTTCCCACCCATCCTCCTCAGTTCCTTTCCCTTTGGTAACTATTAGTCCGTTCTTGGGTTCTGTGAGTCTGCTGCTGTTTTGTTCCTTCAGTTTTTTTCTTTGTTCTTATACTCCACATATGAGTGAAATCATTTGGTACTTGTCTTTTTCGGCTTGGCTTATTTCACTGAGCATAATACCCTCTAGCTCCATCCATGTTGTTGCAAATCAGGTAGCCCCCATTTTTTGAAAGTTCATATTATGCCACTTCCACTTTAATGAAAAACTTACATTAGTAAGCTCTACCCGTTTTTGCTAACAGAAAGAAATCCCGAGAGGATTTCCGCTTTTACAGAAAAAGGCGAAAAGGGAAATAGCACCCAGCATTGGTTGTCCCGTGAGCTGTGGAGGCAGCG
>JAVSCE010011859.1:0-45531 GCA_032199065.1 Smutsia gigantea
AAACCGAATTCAAAAATACATCAAGAGGATCATACACCATGATCAAGTGGGATTCATCCGAGGGATGCAAGGATGGTACAACATTCAAAAATCCATCAACATCATCCACCACATCAACAAAAAGAAGAACAAAAACCACATGATCATCTCCATAGATGCTGAAAAAGCATTTGACAAAATTCAGCATCCATTCCTGATTAAAACTCTCACCAAAATGGGTATACACGGCAAGTACCTCAACATCATAAAGGCTATATATGACAGACCCACAGCTAACATCATACTTAATGGCGAGACGCTGAAAGCTTTTCATCTAAGATCAGGAACAAGACAGGGATGCCCACTCTCTCCACTGTTATTCAACACAGTACTGGAGGTCCTAGCCACAGCAATCAGACAAAACAAAGACATACAAGGCATCCAGATTGGTAAAGAAGAAGTCAAAGTGTCACTATTTGCAGATGACATGATACTGTACATAAAAAACCCTAAAGACTCCACTCCAAAACTACTAGAACTAATATCTGACTACAGTAAAGTTGCAGGATACAAATTAACACACAGAAATATGTTGCTTTCCTATACACTAACGATGAACTAACAGAAAGAGAAATCAGAAAAACAATTCCATTCACAATTGCATCAAAAAGAATAAAATACCTAGGAATAAACCTAACGAAGGAAGTGAAAGGCCTGTACTCTGAAAACTACAACACACTCCTAAGAGAAATTAAAAAGGACACTAACAAATGGAAATGCATCCCATGCTCTTGGCTAGGAAGAATAAATATTGTCAAAATGGCTATACTACCTGAAGCAATCTACAGATTCAATGCAATCCCTATCAAACTACCAGCAGCTTTCTTCAATGAACTGGAACAAATAATTCTAAAATTCATATGGAACCACAAAGACCCCAAATAGCCAAATCAATCCTGAGAAGGAGGAATAAAACAGGGGGAATTACACTCCCTGACTTCAAGCTCTACTACAAAGCCACAGTAATCAAGACAATTTGTTATTGGCACAAAAACAGACCCACAGACCAGTGGAACAGAATAGAAAATCCAAACATTAACCCAAACATACACAGTCAATTAATATTTGATAAAGGAGCCTTGGATATACAATGGGGAGATGACAGCCTCTTCAGCAGCTGGTGTTGGAAAAACTGGACAGCTACATGTAAGAGAATGAAACTGGACTACTGTCTTGCCCCATACACAAAGGTAAACTCAAGGTGGATCAAAGACCTGAATGTAAGTCATGAAACCATAAAACTCTTAGAAAAAAACATAGGCAAAATCTCTTGGACATAAACATGAGCAACTTCTTCATGAACATATCTCCCCGGGCAAGGGAAACAAAAGCAAAAATGAACAAGTGGGACTATATCAAGCTGAAAAGCTTCTGTACAGCAAAAGGACACCATCAGTAGAACAAAAAGACATCCTACAGTATGGGAGAATATATTCATAAAAAACATATCTGATAAAGGGTTGACATCCAAAATATATAAAAGAACTCATGCACCTTAACAAACAGAAAGCAAATAATCCAATTAAGAAATGGGCAGAGGACATGAATAGACACTTCTCCAAAGAAGAAATTCAGATGGCCAACAGGCACATGAAAAGATGCTCCACATCGCTAATCATCAGAGAAATGCAGATTAAAACCACAATGAGGTATCACCTCACACCAGTGAGGATGACCAACATCCAAAACACAAACAACAACAAATGTTGGCGAGGATGTGGAGAAAAGGAACCCTCCTACACTGCTGGTGGGACTGCAAATTAGTTCAACCATTGTGGAAAGCAGTATGGAGGTTCCTCAAAAAACTCAAAATAGAAATACCATTTGACCCAGGAATTCCACTCCTAGGAATTTACCCTAAGAATGCAGCAGCCAATTTGAAAAGGACAGATGCACCCCTATGTTTATTGCAGCACTATTTACAATAGCCAAGAAATGGAAGCAACCTAGTGTCCATCAGTAGATGAATGGATAAAGAAGATGTGGTACATATACACAATGGAATATTATTCAGCCATAAGAAGAAAACAAATCCTACCATTTGCAACAACATGGATGGAGCTAGAGGGTATTATGTTCAGTGAAATAAGCCAAGCCGAAAAAGACAAGTATCACATGATTTCACTCATATGTGGAGTATAAGAACAAAGAAAAAAAACTGAAGGAACAAAACAGCAGCAGACTCACAGAACCCAAGAATGGACTAATAGTTACCAAAGGGAGAGGGACTGGGGAAGATGGGTGGGAAGGGAGGGATAAGAGGGAAAAAGGGGCATTACGATTAGCAGATGTAATATTGGGGAGGGCTCTACAACTCAGAGAAGACAAGTAGTGATTCTATAGCATCTCACTACTGATGGACAGTGACTGTAATGGGGTTGGTGGGGGGGACCTGATGAAGGGGTAGTTCAATAACCATAATATTGCACATGTAATTGTAGATTAATGATAATAAAATAAATTATATTAAAAAAGAAATTTTACGGCAACCAGCACTGGCCTGCTGTAACAAAAGCCATATGATCTTTTTTCTTTACAGCATAATACTTATTTTAGAGGAAACAAAAGAACAACCAAGTTGTATATTAGATTCTAACCTTGACCCAGTTACTAATGTACTTTTCAGAGAGGAATATCATACTTGCAGTTCTTCATTCAAGCAGATAAATGATATATGCAGAAAAAAACGTTAGATCTCCCCTCAAAAACAGCTGCTATAACAAATTTACCAAAAACTTAGTGGCATAAAACAATAAAAATGTATTCTCTCAGGTTCTAGAGACCAGGGGTCTAAAGTCAAGGTATTGGCAGGGCCATGCTCCCTCTGAAGTTTCCAGGGGAGAATCTTCCCTTGCCTCTTCCAGAAGAGCTTCTCCAGGTATTCCTTGGTTTGAAGCTGCACAGCTCCAGTCTCTGCCTCTGAACTCACGTTCTTCTCCTCTCCGCTAAGTGTCTCTTATAAGGACAGTCATTGGATTTAGGGCCTATCAGAATAATCCAGGATGATCTCATCTTAAGTCAATTACATCTGCAACTCCCTTTTTCCAAATAAGGTTCTGGTGGTTAGAAAATGAACATATCTTTTTGGGTGTTCCCTTTCAGTCTGCAAATGAGCACGTACACACACACACACACATGCACACACAGAGTCAATTCTCACTATTCACAGTAGTTATATTCTGTAAGGTCACTGAGAACACTTATTTAGTGAATACTGAAACATTTTTCCTAGGGGAAATATAATCTAACATAGATTATAATCTTAATTCCTAAAAACAACCCTTTTTTTTACAAAAGAGAAGTGTTATTTTACAAAATCAGGTTCAGAAGTGTTAGTGGGTTGCCCGAGGCCGCCTCACTGACACATGCCAGAGTTAGGATTCAAACCCAGTCCAGCCAGCCCCAAAGCTGGAGCTTCTCACATTATACTGCCCCCTCCTGTCTTCATCCTCTGGTCACATTGAAACAAGAAAACAATGTCACCTTGTTGGAACTCAGCTGGGAACATGCGTGTGGAGAGCAACTTGAACTTTTTGCTGCTCTGTGCATGTCTGCATGACTGAAAGTACTGCAGTAATTGATTTGAGAGAACAAATACATTTTAGCGAGTAGGTTAATTTGCAAATACAAAATCAGGGAGTAATGAGGATCAACTTTATATATACATACATACATATATGAACATACATATATATATTTTGTATATTTTCTACCTAATCTGGCTTTGTGGGATGATGGATGATGAAACTTGAAAGATTGCATGAGTCAGTGACCTCATAACCTCATAAATCAGTATTAAAAAATAGCTTCCATTGAAATAGGGAGTTTATGGTTCTTTCTTTGGTATTTTACCTGTTAGTCTAATAGTTCTGTCTTACAACATAAAACACTACAGTATATTTGAAAAATCTTGGAATAAATTTAGTATTAAAATATTCACTGAATGTGGAATTTACATACAGGTTATATATACCTTTTGTTCTAGGTAGATGTGAAAGTGGACCCCAAGGATCTGCGAATAGATACATTTCGAGCCAAAGGAGCAGGGGGTCAGCATGTTAATACGACTGATAGTGCTGTCAGACTTGTCCATGTCCCCACAGGTAAGCAAGTCCCATTGCTTTTGTACTTTAAACCTTTTTTCACGTCTTACAAAACAATTCAGCATTTAAAGAAGATAGTCCTTTAAATGTTAGTGTCTGGTTTCTTGCACAAACCCTTTAATGTTGCCTCTGGGGTCATGGGTCGTAGGTTCCCAATGTGTTCAAATTTCCCTTCTGTTTGGAAAAGGTGCCTCTCTCAAAGGATGCAGACAGAAAGTGAACCTGTTCAGAGAAGCTGCCCAGATAGGCTGGACAGTAGTGAGCAACCAGAGGTGCCCTGGTCTAAAAACAAACCTGAAAGTGGTATTAGACGTGCCACTGCAATGGAGTTTGCAGTCAGCCTGCAGGGAGACAAAAGATCACCATTAGGCTCTGCTATATTCAGGCTATTATTTTAAATATTGGTAATTTTGGTATACTATGAGGTAGTTTTACAGTCCTTAATGTGGTTTTAAACATTTCTATCACTTTTCAGATTTTTAAGCTTTTTCCAAACTTTAAAAATTTCTTTTCTTTTTAAAATTAATTTTTACATTACAGAGATATGATTTTTAAAATCCAATGGTAAAGTCCTATAATAAAAAAACAACAGCTCCCTGGAGCTCTTCTTTCTCCCCCTTTCTTGACCATAAATTCCCATTACTAACAGGCACCCACTTTAAGCTCTTTTAACTTTTTCTCTAGTGATTACCTCAGTGTTTCTAAATAATAAGAAGTGTTCCACTGATCAATTAATTATTAGATTACACTCTGACTTCTTAACATAGGTGAGAATTTGGCTCTCTTTCCATATCCTCTTTTCCTCTTCCTAATTATTTATATTTTGGCAAAATTAATTTTCACTGTTTTTATATAAGGAGCAGGCAAACAGTGTTCACTGCTGAGCCAAGTAGTATAAAGGTATCCCCGCTTTTCAAAAGTTAGCATTACGCTAGTTCACTTTTCAGAAGACTTCCATGATTAGTACCTGTTTTCACTAACCAAAAGAAATCCCAAGAGGATTTTCACTTTTACAAAAAAGTCCAAAATCAGTAGTGGTCAGCATTTGTTTTGCAGTGAGCCTGTATAGAGGCAGGGTGTACCCCAGACAGTGAGAGTGGCCCCACCAAGCTCCTTCCCCAAGAACCACTCTCAGCATTAAGCCACCTTATCTTTGAACTGTGTCTGTGAGCATCTGTGCTTTATCTTGATTTATTTTGTGTATCCGTTAGCACAATATATCCTAAAGTGTCAGAAATGCCTAAGAGAGTTGCTTTTTGGGTCTGGAAATGCTCAAAATTTTTTCCATACTAATTAATGATAATTGCTTCTTTGCTTTATGCTATTTCAGCTTAGAAAAGGTTTCATACAAAGTCTCTACTTTCAAATAACAGAGAAAACCTGTACTATGATTTCTTTTCCTAAAGTCAATAATTACCTCATGGTTTTTTCATTTGCTTAGTTTTCTTTGACTTTTAAGTCTCCCTACATCTCCCAAAGTTCTGTAAAATGAAATCAACCCAGTTTTCTGCAGGGTTAATGCTTTGCCACGACACCTCTGGCAGAGGTCTCCATTATCGTGCTCCAGTCTGCACAAGTTGCTCTCTAGGGCTGCCGCACGGAGGTGTCCAGGTCACTTAGTTGGGGAATTCCCATAATCTCTTACTCCATGCTGGAGCCTCCTGCTTCTTAGATCCCTTTCATCTCCCTTCATTTTACTCTGTCATTTTAGTGACGCTCATCTTTAAGTGACTTTCTAAGAAAGATGAGTTAACATAAATGTTTAAGATATTATATATCTGAAAATAGCTTTATTCTAACCTCACACTACACACATCATGAACACTTGCTTGGAAAACCATTTCCACTTGGGACACTTAAGGCTTTTGTCATTCACTGTATTTGTTGCTTTCAGTTTGGAGACTCATGCTCTTTGGTTCTGAAATATTTTCTTCAATAATATCTTACCATTTTCTTTGTTCTTCCTGGGATTTCTATTAGTTGTTAGACCACTGGATTTATTGCTGAATTTTCTTTTTTTTCCCCTCTTACATTGTCTGTCACTTTATGTTTTCATTCTTCTTCTAACACATTTACTGAATTTTAAAAATTTATTCTTTTTCTTAATTTTCAAGAGCTCATCTTATTGTTGGAATTGTCCCTGTTTCATAGCATCCTTTTGTTATATTGTTGATGCATTTTTTTTTTCTTTTATTGCTCAAGTATATTAATTTTAGTTTCCTTCTACTTCCTGCAATGTCTCTGTTTCCTCTGAGTTAATTTTTTTTTGTTTGTCTCAATCTTACTTTTATGTGGGAAATGTCTAGGGATCCTTGGCTGTCTATACATATTCAAGAGTAAAGTTCAAAAGCTCTAAGTGTATGGGTGCCACTTCCCCACCGGTAAGTTTCACTGAAGGCAGTTAGGCAATTAATCAGCTTTTTTATTAGGGATTCCTGAAAGTCAGTGTTTATAGACCTTTTATTTTGGGTAGTTAGTTTTCTCCTGAGGAAGATCCTCCATGATACACCTGAAGAGTAAGTCAACGTCTCACTATTCAATAAGCAAACTTTTACTTACTTCCTCTTATTTTCAGTCCCATGCCTCATACTTGTCCTTCTTTGTACCTAACCTCAAGTCTAAAATTTCCCTTATTTAATTCTCTAAGGACTGTGTGCCTCCTGCCTCCTATAGATTGAGGGAAGCAACTTGAAGATCTACTTCAAGACTTTCTGTTTTTAGTCCCCAGATCCTTAACCCTCTCTTCTGAAATACCTGATGACTCAATTCCTGAGCCTCTCAGGTACTTAGCAGAGCAAATTGGCTTGTTTCTGGTCAGCATCTCTCTCTACAGATGAGACCTAACTCCCCTCTGCTAAGGCATTTATCACTTCTATCCACTTTCTTTTCGTATTGTATTTGGGGGGACTAACATACTTCATTTATTTCAGAAGGACTCTTGTGTTTCTGTTTCCTGTTCTTGTTTTAGTGTGATTTTTAAAAGAAAGAATAGTCCATCTGGAAATCATATGTCACTCCTAAATCTTAAATTCATTTTTAGCCAGTTATTGCTTGTAGTGTTAGTAATCACAGAAGTTAACTAAATATCCAACAACAGAATAATGTTATATTTCTTTCAAGTTTTCTTTATTGATCTTTTGTTCCATAGAAAACTGTAAAAACTTAGAATATATACATGAGCAAAGGAACAGAAAACATCCATAACCATATCCAATAACCATTGTTGGGATTATAGTTTTTGTAGCTTACCATAATTTACCTAAGAAATCCACAAATTCTTGGATACTTAACGTGTTTCACTTCAACCCTGTATTGTGGGATATTGTTATAAGCAGACCAGAAAAGAAATAATTAGCTTAAGAGGATAACAGTTAGAATGAGAAAAATTAAGGTAAATGGTAATAAAAATTCTGGCAAAAATAACCAAAATACTTTAAAACATGTTACAGGATTATAAAACCACGCTATGCAGTCATAAATTACTGACTCACAAAAGCTGATTGATTTTTGTGCTGCCAGACTTAGCTTGGGCCAAGTTAATTTTTAGCCACTTAGATCTGGTTCTTTGATTTAGAAGTTTAAGAAGCCTTAAGGTTTACCATCAAACCTTCCCTTAGTCAAGGCACGTCAAGGCCTACTAACTCTTATGAATCCATGCAATTATGAGCAAGTGATTTCTTGAGTTTACTTCATACTTCTAGGTTTGCCATGATTTCATTGTCTGCTGCAAGAAATACCCAACAATTCTTCATTTCTTCCATCCCAAGACCCTTAGAATATGAACTGTGTCCCTGCTAGAATAGAAAGTGAGAACTTCTAGGTCATTTTCCCATTTTCTCCTGGTACCTGGACTCTGAAGAATCAAATTTTTTCTAACCTACTGCTTCTGAATAACTGCATTTTTCTACCATTAGAAGAATGGTTTGATTAGGGTGTGGTTAAATGTATTGTACAGGGAAAAGTTACTTTTTTTGATAAAATTTATCAAAATGAAAATGAAAATAAATTAATATTTGTGCTTGGAAAAAGGCAAGTTTTTTAGTTTGCTACCAGTTGGTGAGTCAAAGTGGGCTTCTGTAATTCTTACCCTGTCTTCCTTCATCATCACAGATTCTGGATACCACCTATTCTTCAAATCAGATTCAATCTCTTTTATCAGTTTGAGCTTTTAAGGTTAAATCATTGTTATTTAACCTGTATAATTTACTCCATCTAATCTAAGAACCCATAAATTGAAAGACATGTCACTGTTATATTACTAAACAGAAATATAAAAAATACCACCAATTAAGCTGTGACATGCCAATGATTATATAAGATGCATTCCAATTTCAGAGATGTTAAGCTATTTTTTAATGGGCTTTTTAAATAAAAATTTTGGTGTTTTTCTCATTTATAATTGAAAATCTTTTAAATAATATATATAGTTATTTAGCAAATACATATTAAATATCCACTTGGTACTATTTCTACTTAGAATTTTGGTACTGAAAAAACACTGAGAAAACTTACTTTTTCCAAAGTCCTTTTGCAGTTTTTTAACAACACCAGAACCTTATTTCAATAGTTCTTCTATTATTACTCAGTATGCCTTTCCCCAACAAATCCTCTATTCCTGAAGGAATACTTAGGATTAAATACTCTTCTATAGAAAGTATATTAAAATATACAATCAAGTGATTCCCTTGGGATTCCTGAATGGTAAGTAAATTTTAAGCTAAAAGGTCTAGCCTCAGCCACTCAATAGGAAGATTGCAGGTTTTTTAGCAATAATCAGTGTGAGTCAGCTAACAAGCAGAGGAGTTTGAAGGGAAGATTATGAATGTCTAGCCATCTTAAACAGAAATTTTCATTTATTTTTGGGTGGTGAAAAAAGATACCAGATTCAAGACAGTTCCAGGCAAGTGCCTGGAAGATGGAAGCAAGTTGGTGCCCCAGCCCAAACACATGGCTGTGGTAAAGTAAAACTAATAGAGGTGGAAACTAGGTGCCCTACTAAAAACTAGGTATAGGTTGTAGCTTATTGAGACAGGGTGAACATAGTTTGGAGAGTAGAATTTTATAGAAAAAAAATTAAATCTCCACCAAAATAGTTATTGCCATATCAGTGCAACTGGCCTAAGCTAATAGGGTTTGGTTTTTTTTTATTTTTGTGGTTCAGAAAGAAAAGAACTTTCCACCTCTAATGTACCTGGAAGCATGATTGGATACAGACCTTCTGAGTGAAGGCCTGTAGTCTCAGGGGGTCACCATTTCCAGGCGAGGTTTGGGTTAGGCTAGCTAGGCTGCACAGTGGGCCAAATCCAGAAGCTGGCTAATGAAAGCGTGTGTTCAGATGTGTTGATTTACTAGATTTTGAACCAAGACAATTGAGAACCGTTCACTATAAACTCTTCTTTTTCAAGAGTTTGAGTAGTTTCCTTTCACTGGTTTCTATATATAAAGTCATTTTTAAAACACCAGCTCTGTATTTGTGACTTGAAGGGAAAAAGCTGAGTTCTCCTTGAGTAACAGAGAGAAGGGAGCAGCACAGGGGGTGGCAGCAGGTTGCTTTTTGCTGAGCTGCAGAAGCATCTGGATGAGCTCCAATGGAGAAGCAGAGCTCTGAGAACAAAAGTGCCTGTGACCACCTGTAGGTGGTCCTGCTTTCAGTCTGCTCCGCTGAACAGTCTCATTTAGATTCCAGAATCTGAATAGCTATCTACCACTATGACCATTATAATACAGGCAGAGTTTCTGAAGTATGCTAAATCTGAAATGTTTTTACTCCCTGTGATCTTTTCCTGACTAACCATTTTCCCTTTAAAATGTTCCTTAGTGCTTTTTATTTTTTTGTGTTTTTATTTTATTTTGGTATCATTAATCTACAATTGCATGTGCAACATTATGGTTATTAAACTCCCCACTTCATCAGGTCCCACCCACCAACCCCATTACAGTCACTGTCCATCAGCGTAGTGAGATGCTGTAGAACTTGTCTTCTCTGAATAGTACAGCCCTCCCATGCCCCCCCCAACATCGTGTCTGCTAATCGTAATGCCCCTTTGTCCCCCTTGTCCCTCCCTTCCCACCCATCCTCCCCAGTCCCTTTCCCTTTGGTAACTGTTAGTCCATTCTTGGGTTCTGTGAGTCTGCTGCTGTTTTGTTCCATCAGTTTTTTTTTTCTTTG
Source organism: Smutsia gigantea (assembly GCA_032199065.1). Taxonomy (NCBI): domain Eukaryota; kingdom Metazoa; phylum Chordata; class Mammalia; order Pholidota; family Manidae; genus Smutsia; species Smutsia gigantea. Next base: position 10,312 of record JAVSCE010011859.1, read on the forward strand.
CTCTTATGCTCCACATATGAGTGAAATCATTTGATACTTGTCTTTTTCGGCTTGGCTTATTTCACTGAGCATAATACCCTCTAGCTCCATCCATGTTGTTGCAAATGGTAGGATTTGTTTTCTTCTTATGGCTGAATAATATTCCATTGTGTATATGTACCACATCTTCTTTATCCATTCATCTACTGATGGACACTTAGGTTGCTTCTATTTCTTGGCTATTGTAAATAGTGCTGTGATAAACATAGGGGTGCATGTCTTTTTCAAACTGGGCTGCTGCATTCTTAGGGTAAATTCCCAGGAGTGGGATTCCTGGGTCAAATGGTATTTCTATGTTGAGTTTTTTGAGGAACCTCCGTACTGCTTTCCACAAGGTTGAACTAATTTGCATTCCCACCAGCAGTGTAGGAGGGTTCCCTTTTCTCCACATCCTCGCCAACATTTGTTGTTGTTTATGTTTTGGATATTGGCCATCCTTACTGGTGTGAGGTGATATCTCATTGTGGTTTTAATCTGCATTTCTCTGATGATTAGCGATGTGGAGCATCTTTTCATGTGCCTGTTGGCCATCTGAATTTCTTCTTTGGAGAAGTATCTATTCATATCCTCTGCCCATTCTTAATTGGATTATTTACTTTTTGTTTGTTGAGGTGCGTGAGTTCTTTATATATTTTGGATATCAACCCCTTATTTGACATGTCATTTATGAATATATTCTCCCATACTGTAGGATGTCTTTTTGTTCTACTGATGGTGTCCTTTGCTGTGCAGAAGCTTTTCAGCTTGATATAGTCCCACTTGTTCATTTTTGCTTTTCTTTCCCTTGCCCGGGGAGATATGTTCATGAAGAAGTTGGTCATGTTTATGTCCAAGAGATTCTTGCCTATGTTTTTTTCTAAGAGTTTTATGGTTTCATGACTTACATTCAGGTCTTTGATCCACCTTGAGTTTACCTTTGTGTATGGGGCTAGACAGTAGTCCAGTTTCATTCTCTTACATGTAGCTGTCCAGTTTTTCCAACACCAGCTGCTGAAGAGGCTGTCATCTCCCCATTGTATATCCAAGGCTCCTTTATCATATACTAATTGACCGTATATGTTTGGGTTAATGTCTGGATTTTCTATTCTGTTCCACTGGTCTGTGGGTTTGTTCTTGTGCCAATACCAAATTGTCTTAATTACTGTGGCTTTGTAGTAGAGCTTGAAGTCAAGGAGCATAATTCCCTGTTTTATTCCTCCTTCTCAGGATTGCTTTGGTTTTTTGGGATCTTTTGTGGTTCCATATGAATTTTAGAACTATTTGTTCTAGTTCATTGAAGAATGCTGTTGGTACTTTGATAAGGATTGCATTGAATCTGTAGATTGCTTTAGGTAGTATAGCCATTTTGACAATATTTATTCTTCCTTGCCAAGAGCATGGGATGAATTTCCATTTCTTACTGTCCTCTTTCATTTCCCTTAGGAGTGTCTTGTAGTTTTCAGGGTATACGTCTTTCACTTCCTTTGTTAAGTTTATTTCTAGGTATTTTATTCTTTTTGATGCAATTGTGAATGGAATTGTTTTCCTGATTTCTCTTTCTATTAGCTCATCATTAGCATATAGTAAAGCAACAGATTTCTGTGTGTTAATTTTGTATCCTGCAACTTTGCTGAATTCAGATATTCTAGTAGTTTTGGAGTGGAGTCTTTAGGGTTTTTTATGTAAAATATCATGTCATCTGCAAATAGTGACAATTTGACTTCTTCTTTACCAATCTGGATGCCTTGTATTTCTTTGTTTTGTCTGATTGCCGTGGCCAGGACCTCCAGTACTATGTTGAATAACAGTGGAGAGAGTGGGCATCCTGTCTTATTCCTGATCTTAGATGAAAAGCTTTCAGCTTCTTGCTGTTAAGTATGATGTTAGCTGTGGGTTTGTCATGTATGGTCTTTATGATGTTGAGGTACTTGCCCTCTATACCCATTTTGTTGAGAGTTTTTATCATGAATGGATGTTGAATTTTGTCAAATGCTTTTTCAGCATCTATGGAGATGATCATGTGGTTTTTGTTCTTCTTTTTGTTGATGTGGTGGATGATGTTGATGGATTTTCGAATGTTGTACCATCCTTGCATCCCTGGGATGAATCCCACTTGGTCATGGTGTATGATCCTCTAGATGTATTTTTGAATTTGGTTTGCTAATATATTGTTGAGTATTTTTGCATGTATCTTCATCAGGGATATTGGTCTGTATTTTCTTTTTTGGTGAGGTCTTTGCCAGGTTTTGGTATTAGAGTGATGCTGACTTCATAGAATGAATTTGGAAGTATTCCCTCCTCTTCTACTTTTTGGAAAACTTTGAGGAGAATGGTTATTATTTGTTCTCTGTATGTCTGGTAAAATTCAGAGGTGAATCCATCTGGCCTGGAGGTTTTGTTCTTGGGTAGTTTTTTGATTACTGATTCAATTTTGTTACTGGTGATTGGTCTGTTTAGGTTTTCTGTTTCTTGCTTGGTTAGTCTTGGAAGGTTGTATTTTTCTAAGAAGTTGTCCATTTCTTCTAGGTTTTCCAGCTTGTTAGCATATAGATTTTCATAGTATTCTCTTATAATTCTTTGTATTTCTGGGGGGTCCATCATGATTTTTCCTTTCTCATTTCTGATGCTGTTTATGTGTGTAGATTCTCTTTTTCTCTTAATAAGTCTGCCTTGGGGTTTATCTATTTTATTTTTTCAAAGAACCAGTTCTTGGTTTCATTGATTTTTTCTATTGTTTTATTCTTCTCAATTTTATTTATTTCTTCTCTAATCTTTATTATGTCCCTCTTTCTGGTGACTTTGGGCCTCATTTGTTCTTCTTTTTCCAATTTCAGTAATTGTGTCTTTAGACTATTCATTTGGGATTGTTCTTCCTTCTTTAACTAGACCTGGATTGCAATATACTTTCCTCTTAGAACTGCCTTTGCTGCGTCCCACAGAAGTTGCGGCTTTGTGTTGTTGTTGTCATTTGTCTCCATATATTGTTTGATCTCTGTTTTAATTTGGTCGTTGATCCATTGATTATTCCAGAGAATGTTGTTAAGCCGCCATATATTTGTGTGCCTTTTTGTTTTCTTTGTACAATTTATTTCTAGTTTTATACCCTTGTGATATGAGAAGTTGGTTGGTAGAATTTCAATATTTTTGAAATTGCTGAGGTTCTTTTTGTGGCCTAGTATGTGGTCTATTCTGGAAAATGTTCCATGTGCACTTGAGAAGAATGTGTATCCTGCTGCTTTTGGGTGTAGAGTTCTGGAGATGTCTGTTAGGTCCATCTGTTCTAGCTTGTTGTTCAGTGCCTCTGTGTCTTTAATTTTCTCTCTGGTTGATCTATCCTTTTTTAGTGAGTGGTGTTGAAGTCTCCTAAAATGAATGCATTGCTTTCTATTTCCTCCTTTAATTCTTTTAGTATTTGTTTCACATATGTCGGTGCTCCTGTGTTGGGTGCATATGTATTTAAAATGGTTATATCCTCTTGTTGGATTGACACCTTTGTCATTATGTAATGTCCTTCTTTATCTCTTTCTACTTTCTTCATTTTGAAGTCTATTTAGTCTGATACAAGTACTGCAACACCTGCTTTTTTCTCCTTGTTGTTTGCATGAAATATCTGTTTCCATCCCTTCATCTTCAGTCTGTGTATATCTTTGGGTTTGAGGTAAGTCTCTTGTAAGCAGCATATAGATGGGTCTTGCTTTTTTATCCATTCTGTTACTCTGTGTGTTTTGATTGGTGCATTCATTCCAATTACATTTAGGAAGATTATCGATAGATGTGTATTTATTGCCATTGCTGGCTTTAGGTTCGTGGTTGCCAAAGGTTCAAGGATAACTTCTTTACTATCTAACAGTCTAACTTAACTTTCTTGTTAAGTTATTATAAACATAGTCTGATGATTCTTTCTCTCCCTTCTTATTCTTCCTCCTCCATTCTTTATATACTAGGTGTTTTATTCCATACTTTTCTACGTGTCCTTTGATTGTATTTGTGGATACTTGATTTTACTTTTTGCCTGTAGTTTGTATTTGGTTGGTGTACTTTCTTTGCTATGATTTTATTTTCTCTGGTGACGTCTTTTTAGCCTTAGGAGTGCTTCCATCTAGAGCATTCCCTTTAAGATATCCTATAGAGGTGGTTTATAGGCAGCAAACTCCCTTAGCTTTTGCTTGTCTGGAAATTATTTAATCCCTCCCTCAAATTTAAATGATAATCGTGCTGGATACAATATTCTTGGTTCGATGCCCTTCTCTTTCATTGTGTTAAATATATCATGCCATTCTCTTCTGGCCTGTGAGGTTTCTGTTGAGAAGTTTTATGATAGTCTGATGGGTTTTCCTTTGTAGGTGATATTTTTTCTCTCTTCGGCTGCCTTTAATACTCTGTCCTTATCTTTGATCTTTGCCATTTTAATTATTATGTGTCTTGGTGTTGTCTTCCTTGGGTCCCTTGTGTTGGGAGATCTGTGGGCTTCAGTGGTCTGAGAAACTGTTTCCTTCCCCAGCTTGGGATAGTTTTCAGCAATTATATCTTCAAAGACACTTTCCATCCCCTTTTCTTTCTCTTCTTCTTCTGGTACTACTATATTGTGAATATTGTTCAATTTGGATTCGTCACACAGTTCTCTTAATATTCTTTCATTCCTAGAGATCCTTTTATCTCTCTGCCTCAGCTTCTCTGTATTCTTGTTCTCTGATTTCTATTCCATTAACAGTCTCTTGCACCTGGTCCAGTCTGCTCCTAAGCCCGTTGATCACTTGTCTCATTTCTGCATTGTCTTTCCTCACTTCCTCCCTTAGCTCTTGCATATTTCTCTGTAGATCCATCAGCATGGTTACGACTTTTAGTCTGAATTCTTTTTTGGGAAGATTGCATAAGTTTATCCCATCAGGCCCCTTCTCTGTGGTTGTCTGGCTAATCTTTGTCTGTACCATATTCCTCTGTCTTTTCATGGCAATAGAAGTGGTCACTTGTAGCCACCACGTGTGTCAGCTCGTAGAACAAAGTCCCTTCCTGCTTGTTTTTCTCCTTGCCCTTCTCAGGGGTGTGTGATGTTTTCCTGCACACCGGGAGGCAGTCTCTGGGATAATCCCCTGAGATGCCTGTATGCGGGCTGCCTCAGCTTAGCCTATAGTACTGCGGGGGTTTGCAGTCTCATTGGGTGCGTCCTGGTACCCTTTTTGCCTTCCAAACCTGGATCTGGGGCTCTTCCCGCTTAGCTGTGCACCAGCCAGGAGGTGATTCTGTGAGGTTGCTGTGTGCGGGGCCGCTTCTCCACTGTTCCGCAGCAGCGGCGCCTCTGCCGGACCCTTTGTGGCCTGGCCCGGCAGGGGGGACAAATGGCAGGCTGCTGATCTCTGTGGGAAGCCTCGGCACGGCTGCTTTGCCTGGCTGCTGGCCAGGGGGTCCAAAATTCCCCAAGACTCCCAGCCTGCTTGGCTGGGACGATTTTGTTCTGCTGTTGGGCCCTTGTCTCTTTAAGACTTTTAAAAAAGTGCCTGCTTTTCTTTTGTCCCAGGGAGCCAGCTGACTGGACCCACTTGCAGTCTCTGTTTCAGATCCTGCCCTTCTGTTTCTCTAATCTCCGATACACCACGTGATATGTGTCAGTGCTCCCGCACAGATCACCAGGGCTGATTATTTGGCGGGTCTGTGCTTCCACTAACTCCCCACTCTGAATCTTTTCCTTCTGCTGGTGCGCTGGGGTGGGGAGTGCTTGGGTCCCGCCAGTTCGCGGCTTTGTATCTTCCCTGCTTCATGAGGCGCTGAATTCTCACAGATATTGCTGTTGCCTGGCTGTTGTGCTATATCTTCTGGTCTCTCTTTTAGGAATAGTTGTATTTGTTGTATTTTCACAAATATATATGGTTTTCGGAGGAAATTTCTGGCACCCTGCTCATGCCGCCATCTTCCCAGAAGTGTCCAGTGCTATCTTTTTTTTCCTCCAATTTTATTGAGATATAATTAACACCTTAATTCTATCTTAATTTGGCTTGTGAAAGCTACAGTTTACCTCTGACCCCTGTTATTTTTCAGGACTTGTAGTAGAATGCCAACAAGAACGGTCACAGATAAAAAATAAAGAAATAGCTTTGCGTGTGTTGAGAGCTAGACTGTACCAGCAAATTACTGAGAAAGACAAGTGTCAACAACAAAGTGCTAGAAAATTGCAGGTAAGAGTTGTTTAGTATAATAACTTATTACTTCTGCATAAAAAGTCATCATTTTATTTAGAAAATGTACTTTTTGTTCTTCATTGAATGGAAATATTTTAGAGCATAGGAAATATGCCCATTTGTAAATAAGCAATAATTTAAATACCTGTGGACTGACAGATGATGGCTAAACTTGGACATGCCAGTTTGCAATTGGGTAGGTGAGATATGCATAAATTTAAAAAGATATCCTAGTTGCTTCCCTCCAGTGTTTATATTGTAACTGCCTTGAGAAGAAATTGGTTTAAATGACAGAATCATTCTCTGAAAACTAAGATTTTCAGACTTTTATTTAAAAACGATACTTTTATTATAACTCTATGTGAGATCTGAAATAAATGGCACTGCAAAAAATTGGTAACAGGGATTGTTACTGATAGAGTCTGGGAGAATGGGTAGAAGAGAGAGATTTATTTTTTACCATTTACTCTTTTGTACTTTTGAAATTTTGTACATATACATGTATAGTATTATTTATTCAAATATATAAATAGAAAAGTTCTAAGCCAAATGGATGAATGTCATTGTTTTAAGTAAACAAAGTGTTGTAGGATTTTAAACCCTAAAAAAGTAAAGTTTGTCTTTAGGTGAGGGTAGAAAAGAAAGTAATAACTGGTCTTTTGTGTTCTGTGCAGATAGGTATGCTACAGTACATTTGGAAGATTTTGTGGACTTTTAAGATAATGAACTGTATAAACCTAAACATTAGTCTTTTTGCCTAGATATCCTAGTCTTTTCATACTTTTGCCATACTAGCTTTCCTTAACCACATTCTAAATTACAGGTAGTAAAAGTGACAGGATAAATAACATATTAAATCCTCCCTTCATGATAATCCCAGATTGTGCTGCAATCAGTATACACATGCAGGTGGGAATGCTCATTTTTAAACCATTATTTCTTAGCATCTAAGTAATAACATAAATACTATGAACCCTCCTGCCATATTTGAATAAATAAAAGGCACTGGGATTTACTTGCCTTTTGACATTTGGCGCTAGATGTTTCACATTTCACACAGTGAGGTTTTTTAAACTGATTCTCCTTACTTAATAGTCTTTTTTTCCCCTTTTTTCTTGGAATAAAGTTGATATACAGTATTATGTTGGTTTCAGATGTACAATATAGTGATTCAATAATTATATACATCTGACATGCTTCACACAGTAATTTTTATACTAAGTATTCAAAATTGGCCTGAGTCAAATTGTATGTATGTCTTTAGTAATCTGCTCTGAGGTGCCAGAAAAGACCTCTGTACCTCCAGATTACCTTCTCCATCTGTGTGAAGTTTTTTAGCAGGTATGTCTAATGCTTAAAAGTTTTTTTTTTCAGTTAGTGTATACAGTAGCTTTTATATGGAAGGCATTATGCCAGGTTCCATTTACACCTAAAGAGCTTTGTAGATGTATAAGCCACACCCCCAGAGATTCTGATGTTACTGCTTTGGGTGGGGCTGTGGGCATTAATATGGTGCTTTGAGATAGTAGTTTCCAAACTTGGCTCATTGCAGAATGGATGGCCGGGGAATGTTCTAAACATGCATAGTCCCTTATTATGTCTGAGGTTAGGCTTTTTGGTATCTTTAATAATTAAAAGTTCTCCTGTTGGTCAGCCCATTTTAGAAATGTAGTTTCATATCACTTGCCTTCGAGGTTAAGAAAATAAGTTATAGAAATGTCCTTTTTTAATCTTAAAAAGGGAAAGTGAGTGAGAGAGGATATCACTTTTGTCTTGTGCTGGGGAGGTAGGAGAGATGAGCCAACGAATAAGAATACAAAAAACCATAGCATAAGGCAGACTCTGGTGTGCTGTGAGGAAGACACCAAATATCAGGGGTTTCACAGAGGAAGGGAACGTATTTCTGTTGTTGCTACCAGGAAAGGCAGGGGTGGCGGGAGAGTGTTAGGGAAGGGCATCCCTTGAGATGGATGTTTTAGCCGAGTTAACAGATACGCACATAATGATGATATGGTACAATAAGTGACATTATAGAGGGTCACATGATTTTCAGAGATGACGTTGGGAATGTTGGCTACATGATGAAGTGCCTCAAATGCTGAGTTGAGGTGTATCTTCTGAGTAGACAGGAAAGAATCAAAGAAGAAAATTTATCAAAAAACTATTTTAAGAAGACTAGCCAGGGTAGCAAAATTTAAGCAGAGAAATGGTTTTTACAGGAATGTAGATGAAAGTAATGAACCCTTGAATGATAGGTAGAAATGGAAAGGGCAGGATGCAACAAGAGACTCTTGAAACCATTGGAAATGGACAGTTAGGGAATGGGATGGGTTGAAGGTGGTATCTCCCCCAGTGCCTATATCAAAGCCTGGCAGATAGTAATAAGCTCCCATGAAATTTTTATTCAGTTGCAGGATGTCAGAATTTCCTACTTGAATCAAAGGGAATGTGGTGGTGTGATTTATAGAAACCAGGAGGCAGAGTTGGGGTGCAAGGATAATTTGGTTTTAAGTATTTGGAGTTTGAAGTACCAAAGAGGCATTAACTCTTATTCCATAACTAAGCTTCCCAAACCTAATAGCCTTAAATATTATGTTCTGCGCATTCTTGTTCCTTGTCACTTTGTATATATGACTTAAAAAAATATATAAAGTATTATAGAAAAGTCATCTACAGGTACTTCCCCCTTGTAATAAAGGTAATTATAAAGTTCAAATATGAATTGCTTTTTGTTATGGTACAGGTGGGAACAAGAGCCCAGGCAGAGAGGATTCGGACATATAATTTCACCCAGGACAGAGTCACTGATCACAGGATAGCTTATGAAGTTCGTGATATTAAGGTAATATTCCTGAGAATTCTTCATGTGCCTTTGATTTTCAAAGAAAGTATAGTGAAATTCTAGAGAGTTATGATATGATATCTAAGATACTACCAAGTAATTTAAACTCATTAAACCAGTCTATGTTAGTTAGTACCCTAAAATTTGCAAACATATGTATTAGTTTGCTGGTAAAAGTATGAAACAGTTGTCTTTTCAATTCCAGATTCTTTGCTATGCAATCACAGTGCATTAATATATATTTAGTATGCATATATACATGTGTATCAGTTATCTATTGCTGTATAATGACTTACACAAACTCAGTGGCTTAAAATAATACCTATTAATTATCTCATGGTTACTGTAAGTCAGAAATCTGGGCACAACGGAGCTGAGTTCTCTGCTTTCCACTCCTAAAGACTGCTTGCAGTTCGTTGCTTGCTAGGTGACCCCCTCCATGGCACTCTCCCACCTTGAATCTTTTGCAGGAACGGCTCAGACCTTTTCAAGGGCTCACCTGTTTAGGTCAGGCCCACCTAGATAATAATCCTTTTGATAAACTCCAAGTCCCCGGAGTGATATGATCTTACTCACAGCTTCTGTCTGCACTTAAGGGAAGGGATTCTACAAGGGGCATACACCAGGGGGCATCTTAGAATTCTGCCTACCACAATGTGTATTCATTAGATTCAGAAGTGACACTATATTTTTGAGGAAAGACACTGTCAAGATGGTTTGAACATTAACCTAACTGAATTCCATCTAGTTGGACCACTGACATTAACGCATCAATGATAAAGTACAGAAAAACTTTCCTTTGCTTCCACTGAAGGGAGAAGTGAAATGGTTCCCGTAAGAGACTCTGGGCGGAAAGTTTTGGTCCTTTTCCTTGGCGCCATATGATGTCTAGGGCTCCTTTCCCTTGATTCTCTCACTCTGCACTCAGAACTGAAGTCCTAATTTTATGAGGGAAATGTCTTGTGTTTAAAATGTGTAGAAATGTCTGTGTATTTTATGCCACTTCCTCTGTCTTCTCAGCAGTGCAAGGCTGTCTTGCATAGGAACATAATAGCCTCTTGAAAAGGAAAAAATGTTTGCTAACTTCCCTTTCCTCAGGAAACACACAGAAATAACCAAACATGTTTGGCCATGTTGTTCTAATTATACCATATTCTTTCAGTAGTTTTTCTGGTAGTAGTGGTTGTTTTCCCTGAGACAGCTGCCTTCTCCGGACTGGTAATATTTTATAGAAGGGCACCTAAGCGCTCAGGGTTGTATTAAGTCATGAAACAGAGACAGGTTCACTGGCTCTTATTGTTATAAAATATCTGACTTTGGCCTCAATACTAACATGTTATTACTAACTAAACTGGCATGTCAGACTCAGAAATAATAAGGGAAATTATATTTTTTAGGCTCTCACAGTAACTAACCAGACTGTTGGAAAGAAAGGGAATGTCTCATATTAATGAAAGGAAAAAGTTTTAAAATCACATCAAAAAATGTAGTAATACATTAAAATCCATATGAAGAACAGAAAGAGACTAGTGAATAATTTAGAAACTACATAGTTGTAGAGAAGGCAGGAAAAGTGATATGGCAACAGTAGAGAGCAAAGAAAGTGGGTGTCTCTAGGATTTTCTGCTCAGCCGTCCTCCCATACTCTAGGACCTGACCTCCATACCCATCCACACAGTTCCTGATGGCACTGCTTGTGGTCTTACATGGCCCTGATCCTGACCCAAGACAATATTTGGTTTGGGGAGGAAATCCGAACAAGGCCAGCCAATGAGTTCCTTCCTAGGATTTTAAACTGGAGGCAAAGAGGGTCTATTATCTCTTGGTGGCTAAAACTGAGATATGTAAAGCTTACAAGAGGTTAGAAGCCACAGTTCTAGCCATGGGGAGAAAGCAATTTAAAATGAGAGAAGAATGAAGCTGATACATTGGAAGGAGCAAAAATGAGAAGTGGATGGGAAAAATCCTGATGGCATGAATCCCACATCCATTCATTCCTGGGGCCCAGCTTCATTCCCAGTGTGACGACAGCAGCCGTGTACGTTCCTGTCTGTGGGGCCTGTGCGGGCACCCAGTGATTCTTACTGTGAGTGCTGGTGTAGATAATTTTATTTATTTTTTATCTTGATAACAGGCACAGACTACCATGTAATATATTGTTTTGTATTTTTATTCTGTTTCTCAAAGTCTGTGCAAATTTCTTAGCAGCAGCCTATTCCCTGCCCTATATTCCAGTTACACTGGAAATCTTCCCTTGCCCTGTGCTTTAAATGCCTTTCTTCATACTTACTCTTTGACAGAAATTATCTGTTTGCTTCACTTGGAGAAATGCTATTCTCTTTTTAAGCTATAATTCATTTTTTTTCTACCTTCCTAAACTCTTTCCTGATGCCATCTTGTAAAAATTAATGGCTCCTTAAATATTTTTTAATTTCTCACACTGTATTTTGATGTCTCGCTCTCCCACTAGATTGTGAGCTTCTGAACATTAGGAACTACGGCTTCTTTATCTCTGACCTTTGTATCTCTAGTGCTTTGGTTAATCAGCCGAATTCTGTGATAGGATTATCAGTTGAATGCTAATCCTTTCTACATAGTTTCCAAATGATAAAATCACCTTGGCAAAGCATAATTTGAACTCTAGGCACATTAATTTTATAAGCAATTTTCATGTTATTCTCAAAAATGAAATAAATCTTAATTAAAAAATTTCATCATAGTATCTTTGTTTTTTGTTTAATTTTAAATTTTAATTGAGGTTCTGCTATATGCTGGTGTTTTGTGGAAAGCAAAGATAATATGGCATTATCTTTTCTCCTACAGTCTAACTTGAGAAAGAATTTTATACTTAACCTAATCCAACCTTAAGACCATTGAACAAAGACCAAATAAATATAAGATTAGTTCTTGCCTACATCAAAACTTTAAATGTTCTGTGTTCCAGATGTTGACATTAAAATATTTCCATTAGCCAATGTCTAAGATTTTGAGCAATTCTAAAATACGAGACATGCTAATTCACTAATACCAACAATCTATTGCACAGAACTATAATACAGGAAAGGTACTTAAAGTCATGACTTTGGTCGTCTCTCGAAAAGCTTTGCCAAGGTGATTTCATAAACATTTTTGTTACACAAGACTTGTAGATTTTGAAACCACTGTATTTCCAATTTAAGAAAGAAAATAGAGCTAGTATAAACAATTTACAGATTAACTGACATAAATTTGGAGGGTTGGCCTGTGATAAACTAAGCTGGAATGGTCCAGGGAGGCTTTATCTAAGCCAGGTCCAGAGGATTTGGCAAGACAGAAAATGTCAAGGAGCCATGTGCATATTAACATGGCAACTAGATGGCTGGGGCCTTAAAGCATTTCAGTCTCTTTTGCCCTTGGAAAATAGCATATGATTGAAAAGGGTGGAATTTCCAGGACCAGAATAAAAAGCCTTATTTTTCTAGTGTACAAGAGGAGAGAGGATTCAGCAAACATTCTCCAAAATATGGTTTGAGATCCTAGAACTATGTTATCAGAAAAGTCAAGCAAAGCAGCTTTAAAGAGAAGGAAGTGGTAAATTTCAAAAGTTGAATCAGATCTCTTTTATTGTCTCCTGACTTGTTGGAAAGGTCAAAATCCCAGAATATTGATTTTTTTTAAACAAAATGCTAATTTAAAGAATTTGAGAAAGTATAATTTCATTTACTCTTTTGGATTCACTTTTCACATGAAAAGCCATGCTAACTGGGGATCCTCCCAAGTTAGTAGGCATGCTCATTATATTGTAGAACTATATTAGTAACCTTTTTTGCTATTAAGTAGTGACTGTAAAGAAATGAAAGAAATATACACTTAATTCTTTGTTTCCTCTTTACTTACAGTAATCAGAGTTTCATAATAACTCTCTTTTACCAGGAATTTTTATATGGGGAGAAGTGCCTCGATCAGCTAATTCAGAGACTGCTTCAATCAGCAGATGAAGAAGCCATTACTGAATATTTGGATGAAAACCTTAAATCAGTAAAATAAATGCTGACTTATTTATTATTATATAAATGAAATGGGCCTATATCAGGAAGCAGACTGAGGCATGGAAATCTTTATGAATGTTCAGAAAGTGCAGCTAAAATTATACAGTACCAACAAATACATTTTTTAATGAATCAAGTCAGATTTCTTGACCTAAGAGTTTTAGATTTCCTGTAAAGTATAATCCAGCTCTTCAAATAGAAAATAAGCATGTGTCATTGAAAAAAGAAATAAATATTGAGAATTGATTGTGTGATTTAGGACAGGTTGCTTGTTCTGTTTATGTCTTTTGTTAACCATCCATAAAGTAAGTTAAACACATTTTTCATCTTATTACTTCAGGACTTTGCCACATGGTAAAATTTAGTGGTGTATGGTTTATAAACTTCTTTGTAAAATCCTACTTAAAGATAAAATACTGTTAATCATGTTAAAGTTAGGCATTAAAATTCTACTTTTAAGTAAATAAAAACAGTTAAGAATATGAATCAGTGACAACAGTGAGCATCCCTAGGATACAGAATGTAGAGCTCTTTGAGAGCAGAATGAATTTTATTCAGTACAAACTACAAGCCAATATTTAAAGAAGCCTCTCTGCTTGGCTTCTATTCTTTGTTATTTTTTGGCCTTTAATGAGCATCAGCAGATGTGGTGTAACGTGAGTAGGTCGCTGTAATGGGTTTTGTGCAGTGACATAGGGATATAACCCAGCTTCTACCTTACAGAGCTTCCATACAATGAGGGAGCCAATATATAAATCACCAACTAACAAAGTGGCATGATTTATTTAGTAATTGTTCTCAGGAAGTTTCTTGAATAAAAGAGGGGTTATTATTTTAGACATTCCTCAGGGGGGAACTGTATGCCAGGGAAGATGAGCTCAAATGGAGTTTTAAGATCAGTGGAATTATTTGGGGGTAAAGATGAGAGAGAATGTTTTTCCCCAAATTTTTTCAAGCACATAGAAAAGTTTAAAAAATAATATTTAATAGTTCAATGAATAGTGTACCTTCTAGATTTAACTGATTTTAATATTTTTCAGTTTTTTTCTCTCTCTGCATACAAATACACGTGTGTGGTGGTGGTTGGATCATTTAGTGGTTGCACACCTCATAACACTAGTCCGAGATATTTCAGCATGTCCTAAGAATAGGGACATTCTATAAAATCGTAACTCCATTATCACACCTTTCTGTATAATAATAAGTAATGATTGTATAATATGCTATAATAGCTATTACATATTAAAGTTTCTTCAGTTATCTCCAAAAAAGTATTTTTTAGCTGTTTTTGTTAGTTTTATCCAATCAAAGCTCTAACCAAGATTCACACATTTCATTTGCTTAAGTTTTTGGATTAATTCTCCAGCCTTTCTTTCCACATCACATTTACGTCTTGAAGAGTGCCACAAAGGTGTTTTGTAGAATGCCCTACATTTTGGATTTGTCTACTGCTTCCTCAGCCTGTTGGTAACTTTCATCCATTCTCTCATTGTACTATAAAGTTAAGTCTAAAGATTAATTAAATTTAGGTTAAATACATTTGGCAAGACCCTACTTCATAGATGATGCTGTGAAATTCATATTGTATCATATCAAGAGTTCCACCATTAGTGATGTTAAGTTTGGAAATTCAAATCTGTCCATTGTAATGGTACACGTTCTCCTGAATAATTAGTATGTAATCTGTGGGGTAGTACTTTGGCATCATATAAACATTTGATCCTCATTGTGTTAGGCAGCTTTTGAGATGACCCATGATCCTGTTCCTGGCATTCATGCACTTGTGGAATCTGCTGCCCTTGAACTGGACTGGATACTCCCTTCTAACAACTAGAATACAACAGAGGTGGCGGGTTGTCACTTCTGACACTAGGTTATAAAAAGAATTGCTTCTGTCTCTGTTTCTTTGTCTTTCTGTTTATGTCCACGCCTCTCTCTTGGGCCACTTGCCAAGGTGGAAGCAAGACCACGCTGTGAGCAGCCCTGTGGAGTAGCCCACATTGTGTGGCAAAACTGAGGCCCTTGGTCTGACAGCCATCGATAAATTAAAGCCTTCCCACCAGCACAGGATAGAGCATAGCATCAGATCATTCAGCCCTCCTGATGTCTTGAAATGACTGTGATGCTGGTTGACAGCTTGACTGTAATTTCAGGAGAGCCCTTGAGCCAGAGGCAACAATAAGCTGTTGCAGGTCACCCGACTCTCAGAAATTAAGTAAATTAATATTTGTTGTCTTCAGCTGCTAATTGTCAGAGCAATTTGTTACACCAAAATATGTAACTAATACACCCTATGATCTCATCGATTTAACATCAATTAATGATTCTTGCTTTGCCTGAATCAGCTGTTACATTGGAAGTTACAAAATGGTGACTTTCTTACTCTACACTCTTCCTACATTTGTTAGCTGGCATTCTTTAAAGAAAGCTTCCCTTTGTTTTCCCTCTCACTTTCTCTGGGTTGAGAGATATTTGAAACAATACCATTATTATTACCTAAGGGGTAGGAATTGCTCACCAAAATCATTAATGTCTCTGGAGAATCTGATTTAATTTGAAAGAATGTTGACTTGAACAGGGAATTTCAGGGTAAAAGTTACAAACACAGAAACCAATTTTTTTTTAGGTATTTTACATAACAGAAATTTTTATCCAAGGAAATGTAAATATTAAAACATTGTGTGAAACAAGGCAAAATATAGCCTAATTTACTATATTATGTCAAGTGTGAGACCCCATGTCATTTAAAAATTTTTACCTTTTTTTTTCAGGAAAAAAACTCACTAAATACATAAACCCCAAAACATGATTTCTGCCAAAAACAAATTAGAAAAGGGAAAGCAAGAGAAAAGGATGTTGATCTGTTACCATTCATTAATTTGATGGTCATTGTTCACAGTATATTCATGCCACGGAAGGGAAGTCTCTAACAGGGAAAGAGGACAAAAGGAAAATGCCTGTTCAGCCAAAAGGAGGCTCCAACTTAACGTGTCCAGTTACCTTCCTACCACCATGGATGTCTTTGCCCTTCTCATGTCCTCCAGCTCTGGCTTTTCCTTAGAGTGCACAATTTATTTGGAGGAAAAGAAAGTAAAAACAATCAAATGGTGGCTCTATGAACATAATAGAATTCTCAGATGGTGGTTTTCTCAAGCCTCATTATATACAAATCATTGGGTGATCTTGCTGTAATACAGATTTTGATTCAAGAAGGTCTAGGATCTGTGATTCTGCACTTCCAACAACCTCCCATGTGATGATGGATGGCTTCTGCTGACTCACAGCATTCGGACCAGCAAGGATTTAGGACATCTATTACCAGCTATTGGATACATTTTGAGTTCTTAGACACACAGTTTTCATATAATGAGATTCAACTAAACTCACAGTCCTGCTTCGTTCACATAATCATATTAGATTCCCAAACTACAGGGGTCAATTCCATGTCTTTTAACCATTAGAAGAAGAAAATTAGGAATGAACATATAAGCCAAAGTAAACCCAATGTTATTGTAAAAAACGTGGAAAGCCTAAGTTTACTGCATCATATATGCACAAGACCTTTAGAATTCTATAGAATAAGAAACATTACTTAAAAAATAAACTTTAGAGATATTTGTAATTGAATTTCAAATTCAGTCAGGGAATCTAGAATGAACAGACTACTACAGAGAATCAAAGAGTTAAAGTATTTTTAAAAGCATAAGACTCTTGGATTGTTCAAGATGGTGGCATGAGAGGTGAGACAAGAGAACTCCTCCGAAAACCACATATAGTATGAAAATATAGTTAATACAACTAATTCTAAAACAGCAGTAGGAAAGAAGGCGGCACCACACTGCATACACCTGGAAAACAGAGCAGACCTCAGGAAACATGGTAACACACCAAAGCCTCAATCCCACAGGACTCAAGCCTTTCCCCTACCCCAGCTCACTGGCGGGAGGAAGAGAAATGGAGTAGGGAGGGGGTGGAAGCCTAGGACTGCTGAACACCTAGCCCTGGAGAACTGCTTTGGAGCACAGACCGACATTGTGTGGTGCCTTGTGTGGTGCTCTGGAGGTTGCTGGGGTTGGGGAGCTGGGACAGGTGGAATACTTGAGAGAGAGAGATTCCAGCCATTTGTGGAGGACAGGGATTCACATCTGGCCACTCTGGGACAAAGGAAAGGCAGGTGGTCTGAGAGGCTTCCTAGCAGTGAGAGGGCTGCTGAAGGGGCAGGGGCTGCACGGAGGTTGTGTATGGGATAAAGGACAGGTGGACAAGGTTGTCTAGGCGCGCTCTGCCCAGCAAGTTGGGAACTTTTGAGGAGCTTCAGGCGCTACATCTCCCTGGCTGGCTTCTCAGCTCCAAGGGCCCCTACTGTGATATGCAGCCTGCTGTCCCTTCCTGCTGGCCTGCCAGCACCAGCTCGCAAACTGGCAGTCACTGTGCTGGTATCAGGCCGGCCAGAGGGAGGCCCCACCTGTGACAGCTACAGACGCAAAGCACAGAGGCTTACACCTGTGTGCTCGGCCCACTGCCTCTGACACTGGAGACAGGCACTGCAGCCGGGAAGCAGGAAACAGCTCTTTCCTCTCCCCAGAGACTAGCGATGATCCCCTGCAATTCCCAACCTCACTCCAGGGGTTGAGCAGCTCCAGAGACTGGAGTTTCTGTGCACTAGTGGGCACCACACAGAAATATGACACATCAAGAACATGATTCAGACCAAAATCTCACAACCCCCCCAAAAAGGGCCAAAGGAAACAGAACTCACCAATCTTCCTGAAACAGAGTTCAAAATAAAAATCATAAACATGCTTATGGAGGTACAGAAAAATATTCAAGAACTCATGAACGAATTTAAATCGGAGATTCAATCATTAAGAAATTCCATATCTGAAATGAAACATACAATGGAGGGATTTAAAAGCAGATTAGATGTAGTAGAAGAGATGGTAAATGGAATAGAAATTAGAGAAGAGGAATACAAAGAAGCTGAGGCACAAAGAGAAAAAAGAATCTCTAAGAATGAAAGAATATTGAGAGAACTGTGTGACTAATCCAAACGGAACAATATTCGCATTATAGGGGAACCAGAAGAAGAGAGAGAAAAAGAGATAGAAAGTGTCATTGAGGAGGTAATTGCTGAAAACTTTCCCAATCTGGGGAAGGACATAGTCTCTTAAGCCATGGAGGTGCACAGATATCCAACACAACGGACCCAAGGAAGACAAGATGAAGACATATAACAATTAAAATGGCAAACATCAAGGATAAACACAGACTTTTAAAAGCAGCTAGAGAGAGAAAAAAGATCACATACAAAGGAAAACCCATCAGGCTATCATCAGACTTCTCAACAGAAACCTTACAGGCCAGAAGAGAGTGGCATGATATATTTAATGCACTGAAGCAGAAGGGCCTTGACCCAGGAATACTCTACTTGGCAACGTTATCATTTAAATTTGAAGGAGGGATTAAACACTTTTCCCATAAGCAAAAGCTGAGAGAATTTACCTCCCTCAAACCACCCCTACAGGGCATTTTGGAGGGACTCCTATAGATGGAAGTATTCCTAAGGCTAAACAGATATCATTCAAGGGAAGACAAAGAGTACAGAATATGATTCATAACATACAAAGAATGGAGGAGGAAGAAAAAGGAGGAGCAAAAAAAGAACCGTTAGGTTGAGTTTGTAATAGTATAAAAAATAAGTTAAGTTAGACCATTAGATAGTAAAGGAATTGCCCTTCAACCTTTGGTAACCACAAATTTAAATCTGCAGTGGCAATAAGTACATACCTATTGATAATCACCCTAAATGTAAATGGTCTGAATGCACCAATCAAAAGACATAGAGTTACTGAATGGATAAAAAAACAAGACCCATCTATATGCTGCCTACAAGAGACACACTTCAAACCCAAAGACATACACAGACTGAAAGTGAAGGGATGGAAAAAGATATTTCATGCAACTAATAGAAAAAAAGAGGAGTTGCAGTACTTGTATCAGACAAAATAGACTTCAAAACAAAGAAAGTCACAAGAGACAAAGGACATTACATAATGATAAAAGGGCCAGTCCAACAAGAGGATATAACTATTATAAATATCTGTGGACCCAACACAGGATCACCTACATATGTGAAACAAATACTAACAGAATTAAAGGGGGAAACAAAATGCGATGCATTCACTTTAGGCGACTTTGACACACCACTCACTCCAAAGGACAGACCAACCAGACAGAAAATAAGTATAGAGACAGAGGCACTGAAAAACATATTAGAACATATGGACCTTATGGACATCTACAGATGACTCCATCCAAAAGCAACAGGATACACATTCTTCTCAAGTGCACATGGAACATTTTCAAGAATAGATCATATATTAGGCCACAAAAAGAACCTCAGTAAATTCAAAAAGATTGAAATTGTACCAACCAGCTTCTCAGATCACAAAGGTGTGAAACTAGAAATAAATTACACAAAGAAAACGAAAAAGCCCACAAGCACATGGAGGCTTAATAACATGCTCCAAATAATCAATGGATCAATGACCAAATAAAAACAGGGATCAAGTAATATATGGAGACAAATGACAATAATTCAACACCATAAAATCTGTGGGATGCAGCGAGGGCTGTGCTAAGAGAGAAGTATATTGCAATACAGGCCTACCTCAGGAAAGAAGAACAATCCCAAATGAACAGTCTAAACTCACAATTAATGAAACTAGAAAAGGAGGAACAGATGAGGCCGAAAGTCAATAGAAGGAGGGACATAATAAAGATTAAAGCAGAAATAAATAAAATTGTGAAGAATAAAACAATAGAAAGAATCAATGAAAGCAAGAGATGGTTCTTTGAGAAAATAAACAAAATAGATAAACCTCTAGCCAGACTTATCAAGACGAAATAGAGTCTACACACATAAACAGAATCAGAAACGAGAAAGGAAAAATCACTATGGATACCACAGAAATACAAAGAATTATGAGAGAATGCCTTGAAAATTTACATGGTAACAAACTGGATAACCTAGAAGAAATGGACAACTTTCTAGAAAAATACAACCTTCCAAGGCTGACTCAGGAAGAAACAGAAAATCTGAATAGACCAGTTACCATCAAAGAAATAGAATTGGTAATCAAAAACCTACCTAAGAACAAAAGGCATGGTCCAGGTGGTTTCTCTGCTGAATTTTATCAAACATTAGTGAAGACCTAATACCCATCCTCCTTAAAGTTTTCCAAAAAGTAGAAGAGGAGGGAATGCTCCCAAACTCATTCTACAAGACCAACATCACTCTAGTACCAGAACCAGGCAAAGACACGACACACACAAAAAAGAAAATTACAGACCAATATCCCTGATGAACATAGATGCAAAAAATACTCAACAAAATATTAGCAAACCGAATTCAAAAAGATCATCCATCATGATCAAATGGGATTCATCCCAGGGATGCAAGGATAGTACAACATTCGAAAATCCATCAAAATCATCCACCACATAAACAAAAAGAAGGTCTAAAACCACCTGATCATCTCCATAGATGCTGAAAAAGCATTTAACAAAATTCAACATACATTCATGATAAAAGCTCTGAACAAAATGGGTGGAGAGGGCAAGTACCTAAATATAATAAAGGCCATATATGACAAACCCACAGCCAACATCATATTTAACAGTGAAAAGCTGAAAGCTTTTCCTTTAAGATCGGGAACAAGACAAGGATGCCGACTATCCCCATTTCTATTCAACATAGTACTGGAGGTCCTAGCCACGGCAATGAGACAACACAAAGAAACAAAAGGCATCCAGATTGGTAAGGAAGAACTCAAACTGTCCTTGTTTGCAGATGACATGATATTGTACTTAAAAAACTCTAAAGAATCCACTCCAAAACTATTAGAAATAATATCTGAATTTAGAAAAGGTGCAGATTACAAAATTAATACACAAAAATCTGTTGCATTCCACTAGAACAGATGGACCTAACAGACATCTACAGAACTCTACACCCAAAAGCAACAGGATACACATTCTTCTCAAGTGCACATGGAACATTTTCCAGAGTAGACCACAAACTAGACCACAAAAAGAACCTCAGTAAAATCGAAAATATTGAAATTCTACCAACCAAATTCTCAGATCATAAAGGTATTAAACTAGATTTAACCTTAGCAAGAAAACAAAAGGCTCACAAATACATGGAGACTTAACAACATTCTCCTAATTAATCAATGGGTCAATGACCAAATAAAAACAGAAATCAAAGAGTATAAGGAGACAAAGGACAACAACAAGACAAAGCCACAGCTTCTGTGGGATGCAGCAAAAGCAGTTCTAAGAGGAAAGTATATTGCAATCCAGCCCTATCTAAAGAAAGAAAAACATTCCCAAATGAATAGTCTAAAGACACAATTAGTGAAATTGGAAAAAAAAGAACAAATGAGACCCAAAGTCACCAGGAGGGACATAATAAAGATCAGAGAAGAAATAAATAAAATTGAGAAGAACAAACAATATAAAAAAATCAATGAAACCAAGAACTGGTTCTTTGAAAAAATGAACAAAATAGATAAACCCTTAGCCAGACTCATTAAGAAAAAAAGAGAATCTACATACATAAACAGAATCAGAAATGGGAAACGAAAAATCACGACAGATCCCACAGAAATACAAAGAATTATAAGAGAATACTATGAGAATCTATATGCTAGCAAGCTGGAAAACGTAGAAGAAATGGACAACTTCTTAGAAAAATACAACCTTCCAAAACTGACCAAACAAGAAACAGAAAAACTAAACAGACCAATAACCACCAACGAAATTGGAGCGGTAATCAAAAAACTACCCAAGAACAAAACCCCCGGACCAGATGGATTTACCTCTGAATTCTACCAGACATATAAAGAAGAAATAACACAAATTCTCCTTAAAGTATTTCAAAAAATAGAAGAGGAGGGAATACCTCCAAACTCATTCTATGAAGCCAACATCATTCTAATACCAAAACTGGGCAAAGACCTCACCAAAAAAGAAAACTACAGACCAATATCCCTGATGAACATGGATGCAAAAATACTCAACAAAATATTAGCAAACTTAATTCAAAAATACATCAAGAGGATCATACACCATGATCAAGTGGGATTCATTCCAGGGATGCAAGGATGGTACAACATTCGAAAATCCATCCACATCATCCACCACATCAATAAAAAGAAGAACAAAAACCACATGATGATCTCCATAGATGCTGAAAAAGCATTTGACAAAATTCAACATTCATTCATGATTAAAACTCTCAACAAAATGGGTATAGAGGGCAAGTACCTCAACATCATAAAGGCCATATATGACAAACCCACAGCTAACATCATACTTAAGAGCGAGAAGCTAAAAACTTTTCATCTAAGATCGGGAACAAGAGAGGGATGCCCACTTTCTCCACTGTTTTTCAACATAGTACTGGAGGTCCTAGCCACGGCAATCAGACAAAACAAAGACATACAAGGCATCCAGATTGGTAAAGAAGTCAAATTGTCACTATTTGCAGATGACATGATATTGTACATAAAAAACCCTAAAGACTCCACTCCAAAATTACTAGAACTAATATCTGAATTCAGCAAAGTTGCAGGTTACAAAATTAACACGCAGAAATCTGTTGCTTTCCTATACACTAATGATGAACTAACAGAAAGAGAAATCAGAAAAACAATTCCATTCACAATTGCATCAAAAAGAATAAAATACCTAGGAATAAACCTAACGAAGGAAGTGAAAGACCTGTACTCTGAAAACTACAAGACACTCCTAAGAGAAATTAAAGAGGACACTAACAAATGGAAATGCATCCCATGCTCTTGGCTAGGAAGAATAAATATTGTCAAAATGGCTATACTACCTAAAGCAATCTACAGATTCAATGCAATCCCTATCAACCTACCAACAGCTTTCTTCAATGAACTGGAACAAATAATTCTAAAATTCATATGGAACCACAAAAGACCCCGAATAGCCAAAGCAATCCTGAGAAGGAGAAATAAAATGGGGAATTACGCTCCCTGACTTCAAGCTCTACTACAAAGCCACAGTAATCAAGACAATTTGGTATTGGCACAAAAACAGACCCACAGACCAGTGGAACAGAATAGAAAATCCAAACATTAACCCAAACATACACAGTCAATTAATATTTGATAAAGGAGCCTTGGATATACAATGGGGAGATGACAGCCTCTTCAGCAGCTGGTGTTGGAAAAACTGGACAGCTACATGTAAGAGAATGAAACTGGATTACTGTCTAGCCCCATACACAAAGGTAAACTCAAGGTGGATCAAAGACCTGAATGTAAGTCATGAAACCATAAAACTCTTAGAAAAAAACATAGGCAAAAATTTCTTGGACATAAACATGAGCAACTTCTTCATGAACATATCTCCCCGGGCAAGGGAAACAAAAGCATAAATGAACAAGTGGGACTATACAAAGCTGAAAAGCTTCTGTACAGCGAAGGACACCATCAGTCGAACAAAAAGACTTCCTACAGTATGGGAGAATATATTCATAAAAAACGTATCTGATAAAGGTTTGACATCCAAAATATATAAAGAACTCATGCACCTTAACAAACAGAAAGCAAATAATCCAATTAAGAAATGGGCAGAGAACATGAATAGACACTTCTCCAAAGAAGAAATTCAGATGGCCAACAGGCACATGAAAAGATGCTCCACATCGCTAATCATCAGAGAAATGCAGATTAAAACCACAATGAGATATCACCTCACACCAGTGAGGATGGCCAACATCCAAAACACAAACAACAACAAATGTTGGTGAGGATGTGGAGAAAAGGGAACCCTCCTACACTGCTGGTGGGACTGCAAATTAGTTCAACCATTGTGGAAAGAGTATGGAGGTTCCTCAAAAAACTCAAAATAGAAATACCATTTGACCCAGGAATTCCATCCTAGGAATTTACCCTAAGAATGAAGCAGCCCAATTTGAAAAAGACAGATGCACCCCTATGTTTATTGCAGCACTATTTACAATAGCCAAGAAATGGAAGCAACCTAAGTGTCCATCAGTAGATGAATGGATAAAGAAGATGTGGTACATATACACAATGGAATATTATTCAGCCATAAGAAGAAAACAAATCCTACCATTTGCAACAACATGGATGGAGCTAGAGGGTATTATGCTCAGTGAAATAAGCCAAGCCGTAAAAGACAAGTATCAAATGATTTCACTCATATGTGGAGTATAAGAACAAAGCAAAAATAGTGAAGGAACAAAACAGCAGCAGACTCACAGAACCCAAGAATGGACTAATAGTTACCAAAGGGAAAGGGACTGGGGAAAATGGGGGGGAAGGGAGGGATAAGAGGGAAAAAGGGGCATTATGATTAGCTGATGTAATGTTGCGGGGGGCACGGGGAGGACTGTACAACTCAGAGAAGACAAGTAGTGATTCTATAGCATCTCACTATGCTGATGGACAGTGACTGTAATGGGGTTGGTAGGGGGGACCTGATGAAGGGGTAGTTTAATAACCATAATATTGCACATGTAATTGTAGATTAATGATAATAAAATTAATTATATTAAAGAAAATGAAACAAAAAAAATCCATCAACATCATTCACCACATCAATAAAAAAGAAGAAAAACCACATGATCATCTCCATAGATGCTGAAAAAGCATTTGACAAAATTCAACATTCATTCATGATTAAAACTCTCAACAAAATGGGTATAGAGGGCAAGTACCTCAACATCATAAAGGCCATATATGACAAACCCACAGCTAACATCATACTTAACAGCGAGAAGCTAAAAGCTTTTCATCTAAGATCGGGAACAAGACAGGGATGCCCACTTTCTCCACTGTTTTTCAGCATAGTACTGGAGGTCCTAGCCACGGCAATCAGACAAAACAAAGACATACAAGGCATCCAGATTGGTAAAGAAGTCAAATTGTCACTATTTGCAGATGACATGATGTTGTACATAAAAAACCCTAAAGACTCCACTCCAAAACTACTAGAACTAATATCTGAATTCAGCAAAGTTGCAGGTTAGAAAATTAACACACAGAAATCTGTTGCTTTCCTATACACTAATGATGAACTAAGAGAAAGAGAAGTCAGAAAAACAACTGCGTCAAAAAGAACAAAATACCTAGGAATAAACCTAACGAAGGAAGTGAAAGACGTGTACTCTGAAAACTACAAGACACTCCTAAGAGAAATTAAAGAGGACACTAACAAATGGAACTGCGTCCCATGCTCTTGGCAAGAAAGAATAAATATTGTCAAAATGGTTATAGTACGTAAAGCAATCTACAGATTCAATGCAATCCCTATCAAAATGCCAACAGCTTTTTCAGTGAACTGGAACAAATAATTCTAAAATTCATATGGCCCACAAAAACCCTGAATAGCCAAAGCAATCCTGGGAATGAGGAATAAAACGGGGAATGTACACTCCCTAACTTCAAGCTCTACTACAAAGCCACAGTAATCAAGACAATTTGGTATTGGCACAAAAACAGACCCACAGACCAGTGGAACGGAATAGAAAATCCAAACATTAACCCAAACATATACAGTCAATTAATATATGATAAAGGAGCCTTAGATTTACAATGGTGAGATGACAGCCTCTTCAGCAGCTGGTGTTGGAAAAAGTGGACAGCTACATGTAAGAGAATGAAACTGGACTACTGTCTAGCCCCATACAAAAAGGTAAACTCAAGGTGGATCAAAGACCTGAATGTAAGTCATGAAACCATAAAACTCTTAGAAAAAAATATAGGCAAAAAGCTCTTGGACATAAACATGAGCAACTTCTTCATGAACATATCTCCCCGGGCAAGGGAAACAAAAGCATAAATGAACAAGTGGGACTATGTGAAGCTGAAAAGCTTCCGTACAGTAAAGGACATCATCAATAGAACAAAAAGACTTCCTACAGTATGGGAGAATATATTCATAAATGACGTATCCAATAAGTGGTTGACATCCAAAATATATAAAGAACTCATGCACCTCAACAAACAAAAATCAAATAATCCAATTAAGAAATGGGCAGAGGACATGAATAGACACTCCTCCAAAGAAGAAATTCAGATGGCCAACAGGCACATGAAAAGATGCTCCACATCGCTAATCATCAGAGAAGTGCAGATTAAAACCACAATGAGATATCACTTCACACCAGAGAGGATGGCCAACATCCAAAATACAAACAACAACAAATGTTGGCAAGGATGTGGATAAAAGGGAACCCTCCTACACTGCTGGTTGAATGCAAATTAGTTCAACCATTGTGGAAAGCGGTATGGAGGTTCCTCAAAAAACTCAAAATAGAAATACCATTTGACCCAGGAATTCCACTCCTAGGAATTTACCCTAAGAATGCAGCAGCGAAGTTTGAAAAAGGCAGGTGCACCCCTATGTTTATCACAGCACTATTTACAATAACCAAGAAATGGAAGCAGCCTAAGTGTCCATCAGTAGATGAATGGATCAAGAAGAGGTGGTACATATACACAATGGAATATTATACAACCATAAGAAGAAAATAAATTGTACCATTTGCAACAACATGGATGGAGCTAGAGGATATTATGCTCAGTGAAATAAGCCAAGCCGAAAAAGACAAGTATCAAATGATTTCACTCATATGTGGAGTATAAGAACTGAGAAAATAACTGAAGGAACAAAACAGCAGCAGACTCACAGAATCCAAGAACAGACTTATAGTTACCAAAGGGAAAGGGACTGGGGAGGTGGGTGGGGAAGGAGGGACAAGGGGGAAGAAGGGGCATTACGATTAGCAGATGTACTGTTAGGGGGGCACGGGGAGGGCTTTACAACCCAGAGAAGACAAGTAGTGATTCTATAGCATCTCACTATGCTGATGGACAGTGACTGTAATGGGGTTGGTGGTGGGGACCTGATGAAGGGGGTAGTGTAATCACCATAATATTACTCATTTAATTGTAGATTAATGATATCAACATAAACTTAAAAAATCTGTTGCATTCCTATACACTAATGGTAAACTAGCAGAACAAGAAATCAGGAAAACAATTCCATTCACAACTGCATCAAAAAGAATAAAGTACCTGGGAATAAACCTAACCAAGGATGTGAAAGACCTAAACCCTGAAAACTAAAAGACACTCTTAAGAGAAATTAAAGGGGACACTAATATATGGAAATTCATCCCATGCTCTTGGCTAGGAAGAATTAATATTATCAAAATGGCCATCCTGCCTAAAGCAATCTGCAGATTCCATGCAATCCCTATCTAATTACCAACAGCATTCTTCATTGAACTAGAGCAAATAGTTCTAAAATTCATATGGAACCACAAAAGACCCTGAATAGCCAAAGCAATCCTGAGAAGGAAGAAAAAAGCAGGGGAGATTATCCTCCCTGACTTCAAGCTCTACTACAAAGCCGCAGTAATCAAGCCAATTTGGTAGTGACACAAGAACAGACCCATAGACCAGTGGAAAAGTATAGAGAGCCCAGATATAAACCCAAGCATATATGGTCAATTAATATACAATAAAGGAGCCATGGATATACAATGGGGAAATGACAGCCTCTTCAGCATTTGGTGTTGGCAAAACTGGACAGCTACATGTAAGAGAATGAAAGTGGATTATTGTCTAACCCCATACACAAAAGTAAACTCAAAATGGATCAAAGACCTGAATGTAAGCCATGAAACCATAAAACTCTTAGAAAAAAATATATGCAAAAATCTCTTGGATATAAACATAAGCAACTTCTTCATGAACATGTCTCCCTGGGCAAGGGAAACAAAAGCAAAAATGAAAGAATGGGATTATATCAAACTAAAAAGCTTCTGTACAGGAAGGGATACCATCAGTGGAACAAGAAGAGTTCCTACAGTATGGGAGAATATATTCATAAATGACATTTCTGATAAGGGGTTGACATCCAAAATATATAAAGAGTTTACGCTCCTCAAGAAAGAAAAAGGAAATAAACCTATTAAAAAATGGGCGGAGGATCTGACCAGACAGTTCTCCAAAGAAGAAATTCACCTGGCCAAAAGGCACATGAAAAGATGCTCCACATCACTAGTCATCAGATAAATGCAAATCAAAACCACAATGAGATATCACCTCACACCACTTAGGATGACCGCCATCCAAAAGACAATGAACAACAAATGTTGGTGAGGATGTGGAGAAAGGGGAACCCTCCTACACTGCTGGTGGGAATGTAAATTAGTACAACCATTGTGGAAAACAGTATGGAGGTTCCTTAAAAAGCTCTATTAGAAATACCATTTTACCCAGGAATTCCACTCCTGGGAATTTACCCTAAGAATGCACCAGCCCAGTTTGAAAAAGACATATGCACCCCTATGTTTATCGCTGCACGATTTACAGTAGCCAAGAAATGGAAGCAACCTAAGTGTCCATCAGTAGATGAATGGATAAAGAAGATGTGGTACGTTTACACAGTGGAATATTTTTCAGCCATAAGAAGAAAACAAATCCTACCATTTGCAACAACATGGATGGTACTAGAGGGTATTATGCTCAGTGAAATAAGCCAGGCAGAGAAAGACAAGTATCAAATGATTTCACTCGTATGTGGAGTATAAGAACTAAGAAAAAAACTGAAGGAACAAAAGAGCAGCAGACTCACAGAACCCAAGAATGGACTGACAGATACCAAAGGGAAAGGTAGTGGGGAAGATGGGTGGGAAGGTAGGGATAAGGGGGAAAAAAGGCTATTACAATTAGCACACATAGTGTAGCGGGGTTGGGGGTGGAGTGGGGGGATACGGGAAGGCAGTATAACAGAGAAGTCAAGTAGTGATTCTATAATATCCTACTACGCTGATGGACATTGACTGCAATGGGGTGTATGGTGGGACTTGATAATATGTGGAGTCTAGTAAGTGTAATGTTGCTCATGTAATTATATATTAATAATAGGAAAATAAAAATAAATAAATAAATAAATAAAGTATATAAATTCATTTAAATATTCTCCCAACCTTTGAGGTAATTGCACTCATATTATATTAATGTGAAACAAATCTCAGGTAATGATTTACGACAGAGCTGGTCTGGGTGAGCAGAAACAGGGAAATACTGGTTGTCCCTTAGAATAAAGTCCCTTGTGGGAGGTGTTCTACCAGACAGTCCCCTCTCCCATGCTTATGCATGATTAATCCAAGTAACAGCAGTTGAATCAAAGGCTTAAAATAGCTATAATATTGTAATTTTTCTTCAGAAGAGATTTGAGTGCATTATTTTAAAGAAAATAATGTAATCACATATATGTTTGCGTCCTGCAATATGTTTATTATTGCTAATGTCTTCCATATTCTATATGAATGCCACAAGCACTTTTAGAATATTTAAGGAGTAAACACATAGGCAGTGTCATCTTTAAAAATGAGTTTTATGCTGAGACAAGACTTTGAAGTGGTACAATGTCCCCAAATGCAATTAGATGACAGATTTTCTCTGATACATATATTCTAGCACTTATATTCTTCACACATTCATAAAACAATATAAAGTAGGTCATACTGAATCATCAAATTAAACATTCAAATTCAAAATTCAAATTAAACATCTTGGTGCTCCAGAAATAGCCCATAAACAAAGGGAATATCATATTGGAATAGCTGGAACTCATTAGCTAATTTATTAAATTGTATCTGAGTGTAGTCTGTGAATGATATCAATTAGAAAATGAGAAGGCATATTTAAGAGGAACTGATTTAACCATGAAAGTAAAGTACATAGAGATATTTTTTAAAGACATAATGCTATTCTTATTCAGTCAACCCAATTGGGACACATCAGTAGCATGTTATAAAAAATGACACAGTTATTTCTTTTCATAGTACTTTTGATTATTATAAAATTAATGATGTTCATTATTAAAAAGCTAAAAGAAGCATTATATCAGAAAGATCATAAGTAACTCTAATGCCTAACAATACTTATTGTAGTGTTCATGTTCATATGATTTTCATAGCATTTTATTTATATCTTAGGTGAAAATAAACATACGGCCTAACATTCATTTTTAATATTAATAATTTATTTAAAACATATCATACAATTAAATAGCCATTTCAAACTAAACAGGTAAAAAATAAAACTATTGATTTTTCCTCCCAACTCCAAATTTTCTCTTCCCAAATTCATATCTGTTAATTATTACAACTCTCTTATTCCAATTTTTCAGGCCAAAACATTGGTAGTATCCTTAACTTTCTCCTCTAATAGACAGTGTTAAAATATGTCTAGTTTTTACAAAACAGTTCCAGTTCATAATTGGTGACTCAGTATAATTATATATAGCATATCACAGAATTCTTAAACTTGCTCCAATTTGAACAATTAATGATATTATCACCTTATTCATAATGCACATCCAACCCACTGGAAAGCCCTTCAAGAATGCCTTCAAGATACAGCCTGAATCTACTGCTTCTCCTTCCACCTCTCTTACCTAAGCCAGTCCACAAACATGTCATACTAGGAATAGTTTACGTAATACTTTCCTCACCAATCTCCCTGTTTTCTCTCTTCCTAGCTTGTAGTCTATTTTCACATGAGTCAGGTGATATTGTTAAATCTTTGATGAGATTATTACACTTTCTGTTTACACTCTTTGTTGACTGCCAATTAAATACAAAAACAAACTTTTACCATTTCCTAAGAAGCACTCTGCCCTTAACCCACTGTGTTTCTGACCTCATCTTTTCTGCTCTATCACATTAGGGGAACATTACAAAGGACATTTCTACCCCAAGAATTCAGTTGATGTTTCTGCTCCCTGAAAATGTCCTCCCTCAATAATGTTCCTGGCTCACTCTTTCCTAACCACTCACTGTATTCAAACTGTATTGCTCAGTGGGACCTTCAGCAACCATCTTGATCAGAATTCAACATCTCCTGTTCTCAGAACTCCCTACTCCCTTTCCTTGTGCCGTTGTTTGTGGTAGAACTTAGCACCCTATGGCATAAAACAAGTTATACTCTGTGACACCATTTATTGTCTTTCTGACGACACTAGAAGATAAACTCAGTGAAGCCAATACAATCTGAATGTTTCATTCATTGCATTTACCCTGTCCTTATAAATGTATCTAGCACATAGTAGATGCCCAATAAATCTTTGTGGAATAATAATAATAAAAAAACCAGCAGCAGACTCTCAGAACCCAACAATGGACTAACAGTTGCCGAAAGGAAAGGGACTGGGGATGGTGGTGGTGGGAAGGGAGGGAGAATAGGAATAAGAGGCATTACGATTAGCACACATAATGTAGTGGGGGAGGGGCACGGGGAACAGTGTAGCACAGAGAAGACAAGTAGTGACTCTATAGCATCTTAATACACTGATGGACAGTGACTGTAATGGGGTATCTGGTGGGGACTTGATAATGGGGGGAATCTAGTAACCACAATGTTGCTCATGTAATTGTATATTATTGATACCAAAAAAAAAAGCATAAGACTCTCATGTTGGGGGCAATACAGATTAGGACGACATGTGGTGGGCAATGTTTCTGGGTCACTGGTAATGTTCTATTTCTTGACCAGAGTTTAGGCTACATAGGGGTTTTCATTTGGTGCTAATTCATTGCATCTACAATTTTGATTTGTTCCTTCTTTCTGTATATGTGCTATATTTCAAAGATTTTTAATAATTAAAAAAATATATGTGGCAGGTTTGAAACACCTGTTAGCTGCCACTAAATAGTGTGGAACAGAAGTGACGCATGAGGCAGCTCACTCACTAGGCACTCTCCAGTTGAGGGAGAGTGGACGCATAAAAACTGCTGATTGCCAACCACTAAAGGCAGTATGAGTTATTTTGAATATAGAAATAAAGGAGTGAACAGTTTTCAAACTCTTTTTAAAAACCAGAGTAAAAAGCAATTCAGATAAAGCCCAGCATGACAAGCTGGAGGCCCCTGAGTGCATGCGGGATGTGAGTCAAGGGGAGGAGGAGGCAGTGGAGAATCACTTATAAATGATGCTGAAGCCTATATTCCAGGAACATGAATGGGTGCTGTGTTTTCATGGGCTTCTTTATGAAGCAATGTGTGTGAAGTTTGCTATAAAGGACAAACAAGTGAAGTATGTCATACATTACGGTGGCTGGAATAAAAAATTGGATGAATGGGTTCCAGAACGCAGAGGACTCAGGCACATAGAAACAAGTCCGCAGAAACAGAACAGACGCTGATCAGGAGCAGCAATCAGAGGGTCAGAGGGGAGGTGCTGCCCCAGGGGAGAAGGTGTCCAATCTGCAAGAGAAAAGCGTTGAAGTCACTCAGAAATGGAAATGGTGGCAGTTCCAGTGCGGTTCCCTATCCTCCTCAGAATAGGGCCTGAGTGGATTCCACTGTTGGAAACATTCACGAACAGAGTCGAAGTCAAAGATTCCTGAAGAACTAAAACCATGGCTTGTTGATGGCTTCATCACCAGGCAAAAACAGTTCTTTTATCTTCCTGTGGAGAAGAGTATGGGTTATACAAATTACAGAAATCTTGAGGAAACACAGTAAATGAGTATGCTGTCAATGAAGTTATGGCAGGAGTAAAAGAATACTGAGATGTACTGATGGGCACTCAGCCACTCTACAAATTCAAAAGGCCCCGGTGTGCTGGAATCCTCCTATCGCCCTGAGGTACCAAAGACTGTCCCGAGTCCCAAGTGTATGGAGTGGCTCATCTACTGAGAACTGAAGTGACGTTGGCCAATACGCCTCTAGATGAGGAGAGTCTTACATAATGACTGAACTACTTTCACAATTTCCTGGCAAAGAATTCTGCAGCTTTTATTTAGTGCCAGCAATTATGAAGTGGCTCCTCATAAGATGAGAAATAATTTATAATAAATTAAATGCACAAATCTTAAGAAATACCTCGCTGAGTTTGGCAATTGCATATGCCCATGTACCCACCAGCCCAATCAAGAAGACAATATTTCTATCATCCCTGAAATTTCCTGTGTTCCTTTCCAGTTGACCCAGCAATCTGTCAACCCCCTCTCCTCCAACAATAATTATGTCTATTGTAATTATTCACTATAGCTTATTTTCACTGTTCTTGAGCTTCACAGAAATGGTCATACAATATGTGTTCTTGTACATCTGGCTTTGACAACATAAAATTTTTGAAACTGACATTGTGGCATGTATCAAAGGTTTTATCTTTTTTACTTCTGAGGAGTGTACTGTATGAATACATTACAATTAATTTTTTCATTCTCCTATTTATGCTTATTTGGACTGGCTAGTATGGACAAGTTGCTATGAACATTCTTTTACAAGTCTTTTTGTGGACATATGTTTTAATTTCCTTTGCACAAATGCTTAGGAGTGAAATTACTAGTCACAACGTTCACAGAAACTACCAGTTTTTCTAAAGTGGATATACCAATTTATATTCCTATTATTAATATATGAGGGTTCCAAAGACTCCCTACTGTTTAGTGTTGTTGACCTTTTTAAGTTAGGCATTCTTGCAGGTGTGCAGTGTTTTCTCACTGTGAATTTAATTTGCATTCATCTGATGATAAATAATATGGAGTAGCTTTTCATATGGCTTGGACATTGGGCATATGTATTACAAAAAAATAGGAATTTTTTCACAGTGAAATCCCTTTTTATTCTTTCACTGCTTTTTTAATAGGCAAAATCTTGTAATTCTGTTGAAGTTCATTTTTATCAATTTTTTTATGATTTATTTTTTGTGTCCTAAGAAATCTTTGCCTACCTCAAAATCTCAAAGAATAGCCTTCTATGTTTTCTTTTAGAAGCTTTATACTTTTCACTTCTCTATTTAATATTAAGATAAATTACAAATTAAGGTTTTCCTTTCATATTGTGAACCAGTTGTTCCAACACCCCTTTTGAACAGATTTCCCTTTCTCCACTGAATGGCATTGATATCAATGTTATAAAAGTTTAAAATTCAGTTCTTCAGTTATGTCAGCCACATTTCAAGTATTCAAGATCTACACGTGGTTTCTGACTACCATATCAGTCAGTGCAGATATAAAATACTTGCAACATTACAGAAATTTCTGTGACAGAACTGTTCCAGATCTTAGGGAAATGTCTACTAAATATTTTGGTTCCTGTGAAAGGTAATCTTAACCAAATAACAAAGTAAGGACAGATATAAAGAAGCTAAAAAATCATCCATTGGACTTACATGAGGTTCCTAGAGTAGTTAAATTCAAAGAGAGAGGAAGTGGGGGCTGGCAAAGGAAGAAAAGAGTTATTGGGAATGGGTACAAAGTTTCAGTTCTGCGAGCTGGAAAGAGTTCTAGAGATGTAGTGATGGTTGAAAAACTATGTGAGTGTATGAGCTTAATGCCAAAGTATTATATGCTTAAAAATTGTTAAAATGGTAACTTTTGTGTTATATATATATTTTACAATATAAAAAAAATTTAATTGCTTTTCCCCCTAACTGTTTTAGTGCAGGTATAAAAACAACCAGTGCTACCATTTAATTCTCTCTGGTGCATCTGAGGGATACTCGAGAGAGGTACAGATGAGATATACTGGAGTCCAGAGCCCCACTTAGTTTAATGTGCTATCCTGGAGTATTTCCAGCAGTCGTTCCTCAGCTAATACGGAAAGAGAAAAAGAAATTTAGCTATTCTTCTATGTGTTATCCTCCTATTCATGTAATACTAAGGATTTCGTTCATTAGGTTATGGTAACACATGGCAAGCTAGCAGCAGGAGCGGTCTGGTTTTTAAATAAAAGTTCTCTAAAATAACAAAAAATAAACACTTGAGTTTGACAATTTAACCAACAGTATCGATCGATATAGCTATAAAACTGTTTTGTAAAGCACAGACTGCACTACATTAATGTAAGGAATGTATGAATTCCCAGCTCTGAAGATTGTATTTTTTGTACAGTAGTTGTTTAAACATTTTAATTTAAAACGCTCTATAAAACTTCTTAATAAAGACAATTCAGAATCTTCGACTGATTCGTGGAAAGGAAGTGAAAGGAGCATAAGATGACTTGAAAACACTCATATTTGGAGGTTATGAAAACAGTCTTGCTCCCCAGGAGATGAGTGTTGATTTGGTG